>PVJL010001201.1:0-53078 GCA_004026885.1 Lyroderma lyra | reverse complement strand
TGACCTTCATGCTATAACGTTCTCATTTTCCCCTCCAAACTACTTACAGGAATAACTGCGTAGACTGTATCTTTTGCTGCAAAATACTGCTGCCAAATCTGTACAAAAAAAGAAGGTATGTCTGTGACGTATGGGTAATCTTTTCAACTTGCACCAAGAAATGGTGACAGCTTGTATTACTCAGAGTAATATGCCATTTGATAACAGGGAGGAAAGCCCAACGTAATGCTTTTATTACTAGAACATGATTACAAAAAAGATTTAATACCATTTACTCTTCTAGATGATTAAACTGTAATTCTTAATAACAAATTCTTGTCAGAGAGATGAATTCTATAAACTTGGCAATCATTTCTCTCAAGATGTACCTTGTATGTAATAGACAAGCTCTTTTTTTCACATTTTCTCTTTTCCCTCCCAAAACCAATACTCCCTAGCCAACTGTGGGCCTTCTTAGAGAGCAGGACATCAGTCATTCAGAACCCAGGGTCTGGAGTCAGGCAGACCCGAATGCCAATCATTTGCTGGCTATGCTACTTTGGGCAAATTACTGAAAAATCACTAAATAATATCACTATAACCCTCAATAAAACAGCAATAACATCAGCCTCACAGGATTGTTGTGAAGACTGGATGAAATAATATAGGTTTGTGTTTAGCACAAGAGAATTACAACGCAAACTAGAGCCAAGGTACTGTGAGGGCAACGAAGAGGCCCTTAACCCAGGTTAGGGAATGAGTGCTGGAGGAGGGGACACTGAGGTGTATCTTGAAAAATGAGCAGGAGGTAGCCAGGTGAACAGGAAGGCTGAGAAAACAAACAGGTAGGATAGAAGATAAGAGACACATTCTAAGCAGAGAATGACAGTGTTAGCAAAGGCACAGAAGTAGGGGAAAGGCATTATAGCCAAAGTAACACCCAAGTGAGCTGGTATTGAAGCATGGGATAACTCCCCATTAAAGTTGCTCTGCTTTGTTAATATTCCCAATAAAATGGGGGCCCCAACTGAAGATACCAGTCAAAGTGTGATCTAACAAACACAGAGCACAGAAGGACTATTACTTCCTAGGACTTGGGCAAATTATTCTGTCATGCCTAAGGCTGCTTTGCCTTCTTTTTTAATATCAAAACATTGTCTTTTCATTTTAAGGAGAGCATATCCTGCTTATTTTTATTTAAGTATATTAATAGATAGTTTATGAAACAACATTGAAATATATGAGACTGGTACACATTTCCTAACATAGTTGACCCTGAGTACACAAAATTATTTTCACACACACAAATTTGTATCTAAAATTATAGGTCTAAATGATATTTGTCATATGATCAGGACTCCTGTGCCTGGCATCTCTCTCGCCTAATAGACGTGCTGGTGTCCACTTTCCATTGGCAGGCACTTCATCCCAAAGGCAGTTTGAGGTCTCCTTGAGACTTTGTATAAGCCTCTATTAACAGAAGTTAGAGAACCCTGTGCTGTCCTTATTTTTGTGTCTGTCCTTCCATTATATTAAAACTCCTTGAGACTAAGGGATTCTCTTTTATCTCCATGTCTAGCACAGAGCCTGGTATTTAACAGATGTTCCACAAATGCTTGCTGAAATGAAAGATATAGCACCCAAAAGAAAACCATGGCAATTGGCACAACTTCCCATAAGGGAATATGATGAAGAGTCAAATAGACATGGGTTTGAGTCTTAGCTCTACTGCTGATTAAGTTACTTAATCTCAGTTTTCTGAGGTAAATTGGGATTAATAGCACCTACTTTATAAAGTTGTTATGAGAATTTAATGAAAGTGTATATGAAACACTAAGTACAGTACCTGACACATATCATGCTGCTTTTATTATTTTGATTCTCTCAATGTACCTAAAATATAAATCATGGAACTATAAGGAATGCCAATAAAGAGCTTATTAAAGTCTAACTAAAGAATCACAGACAGGAAAATTTAAAAAGCAATGCAAATCAAGGTATACAGAATGACCAGACAGGCAGGACAGATCAAGAGGACTTTGACAGAAGGTGTCCAGGAAGCTTCCTGCAGAAGGTCCTATAATAATGGAAGACTCTAAATGCCAAACAAAGGAATATGGCAAGTCACTGAACATTTGTGAGCAGGTTACTAACATAATAGTTATCTTAATTCATTTATTTCAAAACACAATTATTGTATTTACTCTGTGCGAGGCACTGTTCTAAGTGCTTTACAAATATTAACTTGTTTAATTCTCCAAATACCTCTGGGAGGTATTATTATTATCTCCACTTTACAGATAGGGAAACTAAGACCTAGAGAGGTTACCAAGTCATTCAGCTAGTAAGTGGCAGAGCCAGGACTTAAAATAGGCAGTTTGGCTCTGGGGTCTATGTTCTAATCAATATATTATGCTTCTCCATAATGAAAGAACTTTAAGAGGACTGAACTGGTGAGGATATGATGGGGGAATGGAGTGAGAGAAATGAGAGCAAGGAAACATATTTATAAAAGTAGTACAGTAATCCAGGTACACAGTACTGATGATTTTAAATAAGATGTAGGCAACAGGAATGAAAAAGGGAAAATATGAGTTGATACAGGAGTGAAACCGAGAAAGACAAGTTTTCTTATGCCACTATTTTCATGTAATTCATCATTTTTGCTATCTATGACCACCTTTCATTTTGACTAGAAAGAGGTGTCAGGAAATGTATGTTCCTTTCTACTTTCGGATTTGGTTCACAGAGCACACATTTTCATAAAGTACGCCAACCCATTTTCATTCATTACCTGTTTTATTTCTTCTGCAGTTTTGTCTTTTACCATCTCAATGTTAAAGATTGAACTGAGAGTCTGAAAGAGAAAATAAAAGGCAATTAACATCCACACTTAAAAAATAAAACAGCTTAACTCTGTCAGCCTTGTGGAAGCAACATGTCAGGACAGTGAAGCAGATCTTTAATAAGTAGAAAACAATTATGAGAAGACCACTGAGCTCAGAGAACCCCCAAGCCAAGGCAGGTTTTCGCAGTTCTACTCCTGGGGAGTATCTGTAGGTATTTCCCAAATGCTTCACCCTTACAATGAGCAGTACGGCATTTTGCAACTGGTAAGAGGAGAAAGTTTGGTTATTTTAATTTAGCTGCTTTTCTGCCAGCAATGACTCTTTATTTGCAAAATAATAAACACATTTTTATTTGATTTTTAAAAAATTAATTCCTATAGAAAGGAAAGACATCACTATATTTTTTTAATATTTACTCTAGCACCCCCAGGACCCACACAATGCTAAGGGTTACATCAAGGACACAATAATTCATAGAAATATTTTGCATCTCCATAGTTGGTAAATCACAAAATCATTGAACCACAGTAAATATGTTCAAATTTGCAGTCTCTTGTTATAGATGTTCCATGTGGCTCCTGACTTGGATATTTAATTAGAAACCTACCTTGTCCTTAGTGAATCCTCTGTTCATAGTCTGTTTCCCCAAGGTTTCTGTCTGAAATACATGATAGACAGGATATTAATCTACACTTTACTCAGAAGAAAAAGACGACCATGTTAAGTCAGATGTCCAATATCTCATTTAGTAACTTTGCAACGAAGAACTCACTTCTCCCCACTCTATACAGTAACTGTATACACTATTCTAAGAGTTATTGTTCATGAGACAACTTTTCTTTGACTAAGCTCCTGAGATAGAGAAGTGAGAAAAGATTCCTTGATTAGTAACCAGCATTTACTGAGAGTACATTTTATACCTGCCACTATGGATATGAGGGATTCCTTTCCAGAATGAGGGCTGCTTGGGTTTCCTGTGCTCTGTCTCCCGGTCTGCTCCACAGTGAGCCACAGAGGAGGTAAGAAATGGAAAGATATTATTTTCCAAGGCTGTTCCTTATCTTTGATAGCACTTCTGATGGCAGGCATCCACAGTGGATTATACTTTTTGCTAGTACTTGGTTTTAATATTCCCTCCATCAAGTTAGACTCATCCTCAGAAAAGGCCAAAAAGAACTGAAAGTGATTATATCCTTTGCTAGCCCATTATCTCTGACAAGGGCCACAGTCGGGAAATCCTATTTTGACTTGTTTCTCATAGTGGGAATATATTTTTCTAAGTCTTCTACCCTGCCTTTCATTACTCTGTGCTTTAATGAATCCAGACCTTTTATAATGATGCCCACAGAACTCATACCTACAAATTAGGCAAAAGCGTGGCATAGAAAAATCTACCAGATACATCCTGGTCTTTTGGTCATACTCCTATATAGGGGTAGCATCCTAATGTAGTCTTTCCTTCACATGTAAACTGTTCAGAAAAGAAATTGATTTCATTTTCTTATCACTCACCTTCAGGTGTACTGTGAAAACAAAACAAACAAAACCCTCCACTTGCACAGCTGCCTTCACCTTTCAACATTAAGCCTCGTGTATTCTTTTCCCACAGTGTCCCGCCAATCCGTTCTTCATTTCCATTTTAACTTACAGAAATAAAAAATTTAAGCTCTAAGAATAAGCTTATTGCATTTTTTTATCTCATCTAAGACACCACTGAACTTAAGCAGCACCATTATTTTATGTATCAAAAAATGCCAATTAAGCAATAACACAATACTTTAATTTCAGATCAATTTTAAGACAATTTTGGAGACATTAAAATGTGAAAAAGGTGCGGATTTTAGAATCAGTGAAATAAGGTAACCGATATTATAACTGAAACTGTAGTAAACACTAAATTTTTCTGAAATGCAACTATATAACTTGAGAAAAGACTGCACATTGTGGAATTGCCTGAGGGTCACTGATAACAACATTGCTCAAGGTTTGGGAGTTTTTATAATTACCAACACAACATCTCTGTAACAGTCAGCATTTGCTGCTTATGTATTCATGGTGATTTCACATATAAGTGAAAGCATTTGATAACTGCATTAAGTCTCACAGTGTAGTTGTGTCCAAGAACTTACATCTAAAATACGTATTTTATTAAAAAATACTTCCCTTTATATTACAGTTGGGGCATTATGTTGATTTTTTGCCCCAAAAGTGATGTGTGTAGGTAGTTTACATTGTCTACATTTCACTTTAGGATAGAAAAGGGAGAATTTTTAAAAATTTATTATAAAAAGGGGATGTTGGATCTCATGTGATAGGAACCAATGACTCAAAGTGAAGGCTCTGGGAATGGAGCCATTGGCCATTAGCCTTCCTCTATCTAGCTAGAAAAGACAGTAAGTACTTCCTTATATAAGAGTTGCCATAATTTAAATTCTGCATTGTATTATAAAGTTGAATTTCTAAGTCTATTTACAAAAAGGAGCAAAGTGCTTTCCCATATAATAATGAAAATTTATAATATAGTAATATTTAAGAGCTATTACTGACTTAGGACCTTGACATTATAAATGTTTATTAAGGAAATTATATTTGTTAAAATACGTGTAGTAGGGGGTTGTTTGTTCACATAAAGTTGTAAATTATATTTATCATGGGAGGTTGGATTTGCTTCCCAACCTTGTAATGATTAATCCATTGACTACCGCTCTTATTCTAATTAACCGGTTACTAAAAGACTGAGTGGATTCTCTTAAAATTTAAAATACCCAAAGCAAAAAAAGTTATTCTCCAAGTAAAATAAACATCTCTCATTTTAAAACACAATGCAGAATCCCAATTTTCCACTGTAACTACCTTATTTCAGACCCACACAGCCCACACCAGGATCACTGCAAATTCTCTCTGGTTTTGGCCTCTCCCACACCAGTTCATCCTGTGCATCATCCTAGATTAATATTTTTCAAATTATAGGTTGTGAAATCAATTTATTGGATTATGGTCAGAGTTATTTTAAAGATGGAAAAATAATAAGAATACACTGCATGTAACAAAAGCACTGTTTTGAAAAAAAAAATTATTATTATTTTTTGGGTAGTTCCCTGGCTGGGAATTGAACCCAGGCCGAGGCGTTGAGAGCACCGAAGCCTAGCCACTACACCACCATGGAACCCCATTTGAAAAATTTTGTTTCAGTTTTCATATACATATTTGTGTACTGAATTACAATGTAAAAAATATATATATATATTTAAATATATTTTTTACCATGGGTCATGATCAAAGTTTGAAAAGCACTGCAGTAGATTAATTTCCTTATATAGTTTTCAACATGCTTTTCCCCAGCTTTGACTCTTACTTAAGGATAACAATAGCTAAGAAGCACTTTTTGCCCCCTGATCTCTATAGCCCACTGCCATGTATGCCTTACCTTGGCCACTTGATGCTGCACCCCTGCCATCACTCTATGTTCTCCACCATGGCCACAGTAATTTGCCAGGATACCATTTATGGATGGAGAATGAGCTGATTGGAGAGGCTATGTCACAGGTCACCCGCCCACCTATCAATGAGCCCACTCCCGGGATAAGGTTTAGGGGTGTGTAGAGGACTGGTGAGCCAATAACATGAAAATGAACAGGTCTTACCTTCTGTTCGACACATTTGATAAAGTCACCTTGCCTGGAGTGCCCCACTGGCTGCTTCCGAAACTCACTGCGCTTCTCCAGTCGGGACTCAAAGGCAGCTGGGTCAGATCTGATCAAAGGTAAAGCAAAAGTCAAACCACCTGGACCTTTTCAGATTTGGAAAGAACAAAGCATCATGTTCCACTTCCACAGAGAGGGACACAGATATTCAGAGGCTGAAGGATTTGTCTTAACTTAGGACTGAGCACAGGCCTACAAATCAAGAAAATGGAAAACAAATCCATTTGTTCCTCAACAGATCAAAGTAACATTTTTCTCCTGCAGGATGTTCCCTAGGGTAACACATGTACTTAATACTATAGGTACTTGGAATTCAAATCCTCAAGATGGGGACTTTAAGATCATATTGCTGTCACCTTCTCAGGCAAGACACCCAATAGTATACCTGCTAAGGTGTCAAGCTTCTACTTGAACACATCTAGTTCTTAGACATCTTCTTCCCCCTCACCCCCACCCTCCAGATTAAATATCTGTATATTCAGATGCAGGTGATTCAGAGGTTTCAGACAGTCTACTGTGCAGAAGATTTAGCACCTGAGTATCTATCTCTCTGACCCTCTCTCCAAAAAACCTGCTCCTGCAGATGGAACATCAGAACTTGTCCTTTATGTCAAAATGGGGCTGGTCTTCAGGCCAGAAATCCAGGTTGGAGCTGCCATCCTTGGTAAGAATTCTTCAGGCTGTGTAGCAGGCGGTGTGGTATTTGGCTCTGTACACTTTGGAGAAGACATGTTACAGGAACTCCAGGTCCTTGGCATGAGACCTTAGTGTCATGGGTGATAACCTGCAAGATCCAAGGAATCTTGCTCACCTCTCTGGTGCAGTCCTGACTAGTCAAGGCACTGTAGGGGGCCCCTCTTCCATAAACTCCTTTCCAGAGGTGACATTAACCACCACTCCCTTCACTGTCATGTATGTAAGTCTTCTTCTTTCCTTCCAATAGTGAGCCAGCTCCTTTGTGTAAAGTTGCTCCAGGGGTCCTGCCCAGTGGGGTGTGACAACTGTCTGGCTAGGACTACATGTGCCAGGCCCAGGGTCAGTGCTGCCAGCAACCATAAATACACCTGGGCCTCCCACGGTGACTTGATAAGAGTGAGGGATGGCTGAAGCAGTGGAATCTGTGACCCTTGCCTGGGATATCTTTTATTAAAACATTCTGAACCTAAATCTAGCTCTCTATATCTTTCACCCTCAGGAACAAGAGAAAAATAATTCCTTTTATACAAGTACTTGAAAATCACCATTATGTCACACCCCCCCCCTGCAATTTCTCTTCTTTAGGTTAAATTTCTTCAGTTGTTTTTTTTTTTTTTTTTTTTGTTCTTTTGCCTCCTTTCATGTATGTGACTTGTGAATATTTCCTCACTGTGGACCTGCTCTGGGGATCCCCTGATTTGTCCACACTCTAGATAAAGTGGGCCTGGATCAAATCCTCCCAATTCACCAATACAGAATGTGATGAAAAAACCCAGATTCTGGGCTAGAGTGGCGCCAACAGGGCACACAGCCTTGTCCTGCTGTTGGCTTATACCAAACCTGTGGCTGGTGCTTCAAGAGCCCAGGTTTTAGTAAGTGTGCCCAGCACTAACCAATGAGGACTGGAAGTCCTTTAAAAATATCTCATGATATCCTACCTGTTTTGTCCCAGACCCTAGGGCCAAGGCCCTGCCTTGCCTCTTTCCTTAACTTGGCCCAGGTTCTACTGACCCTTTTTTGGCCCTGTTTTCCTGTTTCCCTTTTCCTCTGCCTCAATCTCATGTTTTTTCCTTTTTGTATCCACACAGCTTTACCTCCCATCTCCCCAACTCTTGTCTCACTCAGCTGGCTGCTCCTAGGATTTACCCTTCCCCTCTCCTTTATATTCATTCAACAAAATTTACTTGTTGTCCCTTAATTGTTTACCTTGCTGTGCTCTGGAGATACAAAAATAAAACAGACCCCTACCTCAAGGAGCTTACTATCTAGCGTGAGAGATAGACATGTAAATACGTACAGTGCTAAGGGTATTATGAAAATTTGCTCAAATACTCTCAAACAGGTGATGCACTTTCATTCCTCTGTGCCTTTGCTGCTGCTGCTCCCCTTACTGGAACATCCTCCTCTAACCTCACTCCTGTACTTGTCTGTGCTAGACCATAGTGCTCAAAGGAAGTTTTGGTAATAAAGCTAGAGAGACAAGATTCATAGAATGAGGGCCTTGTGTGAAACACTGAGGAATATGGACACTATTCGGAGGTCAGTAGAAAGCTTGCTCTTCAGGAGACAGCAGTATGTACAATGTTGATGAGAATGATCTAGTGGGGAAGGGGAGTAAAACCAGTAATTCATTTGTTCATAAGTAAGAATGAAGGGGAGCTGTGAAGTATTAAGAGTATAAAGAGACAGTTCTTCTGAGATGCCTGTCAATGAGAATAGGCTGAAAGGGAATGTAGATCAAAGAAAGGTCCTTAAGATAACAAATGCTTGAGTATATCTGACGCTGTTGGAAGGAAAGCAAGAATATTCATTCACTCGTTTATTCCCTCATTCTTTCAAAAAGAGAAGAAAGTAGTGAGATAGATTGAGGTGGAGTGGTCTAAGGCTAGAAGTGAGGAAGACTTCCTAAGGGATGACAGCAAGAGTCCTGGTGAATATGATGGAGAAGTAAATTAAGGCTGTGAAAGTAGAGATAGGACAGAACTCAAGTTATAGTACACAGTCTTTGGTTTCCTTTCATAAGACAACTACCTGTCCATCCTGCCAAATTCTCTTCTAAGCCCCATTAATTTTCACTTTTGATCTCCTTCAGCTCTTTCCACTTTAAGTCTTCAGACCCTTTCATGGCCCTCTGACACCCACCTGAACCTCTTCTAGTCTCCAGGTTTTTTCATTGGGAAACAGGGGTAGTGTTAGGAATCCTGGATTACATCCCAAGTCAGATGAATATAATAAACCAGCTGTGTGACCTTGGGTAGGTCTCTTACTCTCTCTGATCCTGTTTTCTCATCTTAATCAGAGGGTTCAATGGATGATCCAACTGTAACATGACTAGCCTTTGATATCCTGCTCCCATCTCCAATCTTCTTTCCTGGAAGTGGGGAAGACTAGCTAGATTAGGCATGTCCACCTTGCATCTCAGGGGGCTTTGAATGTGGCCCAGCACAAATTCTTAAAACATTATGAGATTTTTTTTTTTTTTGCTATCTTTTTTTTTTTAACCAGTTATCATTAGTGTATTTTATGTATGGCCCAAAAAATTCTTCCAATGTGGCCCAGGGAAACCAAAAGGTTGGACACCACTGAGCTAGCTGATGCTTTCCTTGCAATCAGGAGCTTGGGAACACCAGTTACAGGCCAGCTGACTCAATATGTGACCTTGAGCAAGTCAAGTCCCTTCTCTGTAAGGCTCCTTTTCCCCATTTCTATGAGGACAGGTGTCTTGGAACTGCCTGCTTCATAAAGGCTGTCACCTACTTCAGCTTTTTGAGAACTACAGCACAAAGAGGAAAGAGCCAGGGCTTTGTAGTCTGTCAGCTCTGACACTAGGTATGATATTAAACAAGTGATCCGGCCCCTGAGCCTCTCCACGTCATCTGTCTATGAGGGACCGTAACAGTGCCCACCTCGCAGGGCTGTTGTAAGCACAGCAAGCTTTAGATACACCAAAAACGCGGGCCGCGCGCCGCCCCTCCTCCCTGCCCGCCGCCGGCCCGCCGGGGCCCGCACCTGCGCAGCTGCTGGATCTTGTCGCGGTAGCGGTCGTAGAAGGGGTTGGCCTCGAGCTCGGCCCCTACCCTGCTGCCGTCTGCACCCCCAGCCGGCCGGCCGGAGCCACAGCGCACCGGGAACACGCGCAGATGCGCGGGTGACACGAGCCCCAGGCCCGGGACGCGGCTGCGCACAGCGCACAGGCCCCGATAGAGGCCGGCAACCTGCAGGACGGCCGGACCCGAGCCACCCGCAGCCGCCACCACGGCCGCCATGACCGCCCCCACCTCTTCCTCGTCCTCAGACGCGTCGGCCTCGGCCCCCGGCCCGCGCGGCCGCTCCATCGCGCTCCGGGTCCGCCGCGCCCGCGCTCCGGCCCCGAGGTTCCGCGCGCCCAAGGTTCCGGGTGCCTAGGCAAAGCAAAGTGGGGAGGGCGGGGAGGAGCAGGCTCAACACTCAGGCCCAGTATGCTCTCTCTGCGGTTTGGAGTGCCACCGCCCCCCGAAGCCTGCCCGGATTCACGCCCTCAGGCTAGGGACCAGCAGCCTCTGCCCTCCAGGTCTCCTCTTGAAAGTCTTTCTGATCGTCCTCACCGAGCTTGCTCCCTTTTAAATTCTCTAGGCACAGCTGTAGTAGTCATCCTTTAGCATTAAGGCCCTTTCATCAACTGTAGTAATTACAGAAGCAGCTTCTTTATTGAGCGTTTCTATGTGCAGGACTCTATTTACTTCACACACTGCGGGGCAGGTTTCCCCCTCATTTTACAGGTGAGGAAGCTGAGGCTGAGACATTAACAGACTTGTCCAATTTCTACCGAGGCCTGAAGTCTTTTCAAGATGCTAGCTGCCCCAAAAGCCCTGTCCCTCTCTGCTTCCTGACACATCCACCTTGAACTCCAGCCAAACTGAACTACTCCCCACTGAGACACCTGGATTTGTCCTGACAGGTCTTTAGGCTATTTTTTGATCTCTGGAATACTCCTTCCTCTCTCTCCACCTAATGCCATCATCTTCTTCACTCCTCCCCACCCCCAACCCCCAACCAGGTGTGGGCTGCTGGGGTCAGGGACAATGATAGCAAAGTCTCTGTTTCACCTGCTCCTAGCACAGGGCCAGGCCTGCAGCATGCCCTCTGCAATGACACTGGTCAGTTTGGCTCCATGCAAGTCCTCTCTCTGGGTCTTACCTGATAGAAACCCCTCCAGAATGGTAGACCCCCTCAGGGGCAGCGACAGAATCCTCAACTCTGCGCAGTCCAACCTGGCCTGTGCTGAGAGTGGTGGGACAGACTCTGGATTAGTAAATCCTTCAGGTGTGCCTACCTGTAACTGCCTCACTCAGACCCTTGCACTGACTGATCCCTTTGCTTGAATTTGTATGTGGCTGCCTTCTCATCATTTAGGGCTCAGTTAACAAGTCAGCACTTCAAAGGGACTTTTCTTGGTGCAACATCCCCACCCCAATCCCTTATAATCTTTACCCCATCACCTTATTTTAGTCTCTTTTAGAATATGTGAAATTCTTAGGTATTTATTTTCTTGTTTATGAGTACATTAATCCAGGGAGCTTGCATTCTAGTGGGGTGAGACACAATAACTAAGTATGTATATAATGTTAGGTGATACATGCTATTCAGAAGGGGGAAAAAAAACAGGTTAAGAGAGTAGAGATAAGGAATTCTTGAACAAAGACCTGAAGGAAATGAGGGAATGATCTGTATGGATATCTGGGGGAAGAGTTTTCCAAACAGAATGGTAAGTGCAAAGGCCCTGATGCAGGAGCATGCTTGCCTTGCTTGTGGAATAGCAAGGGAGTTACTATGTGAAGGAGGTATGGGGAGGGGCTGTTAGATTGCTCAGGGCTTTGTAGGCCTTGTTTAAGGACTTTGAGTGAAACAGGTAGTCAGTCACTGTAGTGTGAGCAGAGAACTAACATGATCTACTTTTTAAAAGGATCATTCTAGCTGCTGGTAGAATATTGGGCATGTGGAGAAAGGATGGAAGCTCTCTGAAGGGGGACCAATATGTCCTGGTTTACCTGGGACTTTCCTGGTTTCAGCACTGAAAGTCCTACATCCTGGAAACCTCCCCTCCTTAGTCCTAGGCAAACTGGGACAGTTGGTCATCTAATAGGGAGACCAATAATCCAAATGAGAGATGGTGGTGTTTAGGATAAGGTGATAGTGATAGAAAAGTTGTCAGATTCTGGGTACATTTTGAAAGCAAAGTCTAAAGATTTTGCTAGTGGAATGAATGTGGTTGTGAGAGAATGAAAGGAGTCAAGGATGACTTATAGGTGTTTGACCTGAACAACTGGAAGGATTAAGTTGCCATTTATAGAGAAGAGGAAGGTACATTTTGGAGGGTGAATAATCAGGAGTTTGATTCTGAACATGTTAGTTTGAGATCACTTAAAAGAGTGGCAAGTAGGGATGTCAACCAGGCTGTTGGGTGAAAGAGTCTAAAGTTCTGAGGAGTGGCCTGGGCTGTTGTGAGATTTAAAGCAATGAGTCTGAATGAGGGATTGAATGGAGATAGAGGGCTAAAGATTGAGCCCTAGGGCATGCTAACATTTCGAGATCAGGGCAAAGAGGAGAAACCAGCAAAGGAGACTGAAAAGCAGGAGCCAGTGAGGTAAGTGAAACCTGGAGAGAAATCTGTAATAAAAAGGTCACGTGCTGGGCAGCCATCAAGACAGAAATGATTAAATGGTGCCAAGAAGTTGAGGTAGGCCCAGGGGTAGTAGGGAGGCTGACTTGGGCTTAATTAGGGAAGGGCTTTCTAACTGAACTGCCTGTAAATCAATCAAGCTGCCTCAGGAACTTCAAGCAAGTCCCTGACCCAAGCAAGTCCCAGGGGATTAGTTGATGCATGGGGGACATCTATCTCTGGGACTCCAACATCTGATGAGTATTGGACTAGACAATTCTCAAAGCCTCTTCAAACTAGAGATGATGGGATTCTGGGAAGCCAAGTGAAACTATGTGTCACAGAGTAGGGGGTTGAGCTGAGCCTTGAAGGATAAGCAGGCCTTCAGTGGGGGGACACGTGGGGAGGATGCACTCGTAGGGAGAGGAGCAGTGTGAGCAAACTCTGGAGATGGGAATAAGCAGCTCTGTTAAGGAGTGTGGCCTGATCAGACAGAAAAGATGTGGGACGAATGGGGTGGAAAGAGGCTGGAAAGAGGTGTAGGGCCTGATAGCAGGGAGCTCCTATAGGGCCTGTTGCCCAGGAAATGCCACTTGTTGAAGGAAGGTAATGAAACAAAGGAATACTGTAAGAGCCAAGGAAGGCAGCATTACTCACTTAGCTCCTTTGAGCAGGTTCTCTCCTGACAACTTGGTCACAGACATCTTGAGGGCAGGGCTACCCAAAACTGTGTGCATTCCCTGCCTCACCCCACACTGGGGACAGGTATCTATCAACTGCTCCTTAAAGTCCAGAAACATGGTTAAGCTACTGAGGGACCTGGGGCCTTTTCTTGGGGTTGCACTGTGAGTTCACCGTAAGGGGTAGGGAGCAGACAATTTGGTGTGTGGGCCAGTCCCAGACAGCAGTTGACATACACTATGATGCCATTGGATGGACTCCAATAAACCCAAGACTTCACAAGCACCGCCCCTGGAATGCTCAGGGCTCAGAACCCAGTGACCTCATCTTTAGGGAACAATGGGGCCTGGGCTTTCCTAGAACTCCTATTGGCTGGACAAATGGGTAGGTGAACTCCCTTCCCCAGAGCCACAGGCCAGTTACCAAAGCTGGAGCTATGGATTCCCAACAGGATGACCTGAGCCTCCCTGGTGGTAAATGACCCTCCAATCTCTGCCCCCTGTCCTGTGCCCTTGGGGTCACTCAGGGAATACCTTTTGCATGGATGGTGTGGTGGCTGCCTGCATGGGCTAGTGCTAAGTAGTTAGGATATGTTTCCTCTAAGGATTCTATGGAAAACTGAAGATTCTTTGAGGGCAGAGGGGTAGTATGAATACCCTAGGACCATCACAGCTGAATGGGTAAAGGGCGTGGTGGAATGGGATGGGACACTGGTGTCCCTGTCAACTGTTAAACTTTTACTTCCTTGAAGAGCCTTGCCTTTAGTGAGGCTTCTCAATCTGGTGGATTGGATGGGTCCAAGATTTGGAATCAGAGGCCTGACAGTAAGCACAGCTGCCATTAAGAGTGATAGCTGTGGAGGGTGCATGAGCTATGGGCAGGTCATGCCCCCAACCTACCTTTCCTTATCTATGGAGGGCTACGGTCGCCTCTTAGGCTCCTTGGAAATCTAGCTTTGATAAAATACAAGAATGATGTTGTAAATCAATAAGGAGGGAGAAAAGGAAGAGACTATAAGTGGATGGAATGGCTGACGAGTGGGTTAAAAGAGCACTGACAAACAGCACAGTCCCTAGACTAGAGCTGTCAGCCAGCTGGCCTCTTTTTTCTTGTTGCCTTAGGGTGGGTCTCACTGTACTTTGGATTCCTGGGGCTGTGTTCTGTGGTCACCGGAGGGTGCATTCTGTTCCTGCACTGGAGGAAGAACTTGCGGCGGCAAAAGCGTGCCCAGGAGTGGGTGGAGGTGATGAGAGCCGCTACGTTCACCTACAGCCCGCTGCTGTACTGGATTAACAAGCGAAGGCACTACGGCATGAACACAGCCATCAACACAGGCCCTCCCCCTCCTGCTGTCCCCAAGACTGAGACTGAGGTCCAGAATTCAGATCCTCTGTGGGAGTTGGACAGCACTGAGAGGAGCCATGCTGCCCAAGAGAGCAGCCCCTATGTGGAGGGTACTGTCCCCCTGCAACCTGCACTGCAGCTGGTCCCACGGCAACCCTTACCTTCCCCAACGCTGCAGCTCCAAGCCAGCTCCCCACTTCCCATCTTTCAAGAGGTGCCCTTTGCCATCTCCCTGTGTAACCTACCCCCAATGCTGAATCACTCTGTCTCCTACCCTTTGGCCACCTGTCCTGCAAGGAACGTCCACTTCCATTCCCTTCCCACACTGGCCCATGGGGACCACTGCTTCAATGCCAAGCCTTTCGCTTCAGAACTGTAGCCTCCTAACTCAGGGTGGAAGCTGGAAATATTGGGGCAGAGCAGGAAATGAAGCTAACCATAGGGAGGTGGGATTGACACAGGCCAGAGCCCATCTGGATGCTGTGACATTACAAAAGATTAAAAAAAGTCCAAGGCTTCCTTCTGTCTCAGTTGTTGTTAGGAGGGCAAAGTCCTTACCCTGTTTAATGGGATCATTTTGCAAACCAAAATGAAGTCATTGAGTTGCACTAACACAAATGGGAATTGGAGGGTTAGCTGTGGGAAGATACACTGAGCCAGTACTTGTGATGGGCTCAACAACCCTCTACCAGTGTGTATTTAAGTCCAAAAATGTGTGCCAGACCTACTGCCATTCTGTGGGACATTAAGCACAGCTGCCCTAAGAGTGATAGCTGTGAAAGTGCATGAGCTATAGCGAATCATAGTTGCCATGATGCAGACAAGTCATTGTGAGAGCCGTAGCCACACTGCTCTGCTGGCTGAATCACATTGTTAAAATCATGTGGTCAGTTCTTATGTGGTTGTTTCTACATTATTTCTGATAAAAGAGCACTGACAAATGCATATCATGACCTTCTTCTTACAGATAAAGTGACAGTTCTCAAAGGGCATTTGCCATATTGTTTCTAATGTTACAGAGCAAGGTCTCAAATTTACATCTGCCTGCATCAAAGTTCCTGATCTCCCCACCATATACCATGGTGTCCCTTCCCTAATGTCTTCTTAGAAAACACTTGGCAAATTATTTGTGTGTAAGGTGTAATTAACTTGGTCCACGGATTGGCTTGGGGCAAGGGCTGGTTAGTAAACTCCCTAAAATTATACACAGAAATGTATATGTTTTTGTCTTTTTCCTCAAAGGGATTCATGGCTCCTCCAAAAGGTAGGATCCACTATTTGGAAATATTAATTTTTGTACCTTCTGGAAACCATCCTAAAAGTAGACACAAAGATAATATTGGCTATTTGGTCCCAGTTGAAAGGTAAGAAAGGTCAGGTTTTACCCAGGATATAAAATCTTTTCTTTCACATTGGAAATAAGGAAATCATCTTATTATACTTGTTAAGATGCTCAAATGAGGCTAGGTTTTATGTAATCTTCCCGGAAGGGAAAGGCCACCCAAATTATGTGTTTGTTTGTGTGTGTGTGATTAATCTCAGAAACTAGCAACCATGTAGAGCTAATTTTTCTATTTTTCTGGATGTGAAAAAGCCCCAGCCCCTAAAAGACCCCTCTCTTGCAATGGATTTCAAGCCTTTTTCTTTTTTTTAAGGCAGTGGAACATTTCTTATGAACATGCTTTTATACTGAATCTCAAAATATGAAACAGGAGTAAGTGGAGCTCCTCTGGTTGATATAGGGGCAAGGGGCTCACTTGTTCCTTTCCCTGCTGCCTCCCACCCAATAGATGCCAAAGCAGCAGGCTTCTCTCCTTTGGGCCCAATCCTATGGTTCGTCAGTAGACTCTTCGGTATTACTTTGTGCGCACCATCTGTTAGCTCTTGCTTTCAAAAGGAGGAAGGAGTCCAAAAAATAGGGACCAAAGCAGATAGGTATGTACGTGTACATGTGTGTGTGTAAATTTCTTTCTTTTTTTTTTCTGTATGTGGGTAGTTCCCTGGCTGGGAATCGAACCCAGGCCGCAGCATTGACAGTGCCAGTGCTGAAGCCACTATACCACCAGGGAACTCCATAAATTTCTTTTTCCCTTAGTAATCAAAGGTGGGGGGTGTGGGGAGCCTTTAGTCGGACACAGTGGGAGAAAAAGGAAATGTTTTATTTAGATAAATTAAAATGGTTGTATTACTGATGTGAAATAAGCAAAATTAAGTCATGGCAACCTTGAATTTACTCCCTAAACAGAACCAAAATTGCTTATACATTACCAAAATAGCTTCACTAAAGCAAAGCAGACTGACATTTTTTGATATGAGAAAACAACAAGGTAGGTTAGGTTTATATAACAAACAATGCACGCTCTATAAAGTCTCAGGAATACCCATATATGTTCTGGTTTGGATACGAAAGAAGGGGCTGCATCTAGCTGGTGTTGGTAAGCAAGCCAATGAGGTGTGTAGCAAATGAAAGCTGTCACTAAAAACAACTCAACAGCAGGCCATTATAAGTATGAGCCCATCACAGTCAAAATCTTTTACTGTGACGGGCAAAACCAGCGGGGGTATCAAGGGGGTTCAGCTCAGCACTAAGGGGGCTTGGTCCAGCAATGTAAGGTGAGGAAACACCAACGGGAGGGAAAGTAGCCAGCAGTAGGTGAAGGGTGCCCACTCCTCAGCTTTGCTGGTTCAGACACATTCGTAAGTGCCAGGCCCTTCTCTGCCCTTAAGAGAACATTATAGTCATCCCTAAGCTAGGCTCTTTTCTTTTGGTTCATCGCTTCCTATACTACTTTTCTGCCTCTGATTTATAAGGAGGCCCTCTAAGTAAACATTATGCCAGACAATACAAGGCAAAAGCAAAAAGGACCAAGAAGGAGTGCTTTGGGTAACTTAGTAAAACAACAGCAGGATCTGCCAGAGTGACAAGGTCAAAGTATTTGAAACCAAAACCAAAACCAAACTTACCATTACTTCTCAACCTTATTCTCAGAGCTGAGATGTGGCAGGTGAAGCTTGATTACAGCTAAACACAAGTCATAGGCTCGATAAGTTAAGACAAATTTACAAATACAAATCCTAAATTAACACTGAATAATAGGCTTATGAGGTTCTTTCTTAAACCAGTGGAGTTCAAGATGCCCCAGTTCTGTCTGGGGATAGGTCACTTTCCTAGGCAGCACAACAAGGGTATTTATTCATAGGTCTGAGAGTGTAGCAGGAACACATTTGACAAATTTGGTAGGGAGAGAGGATGGTACTATACACTTGGTTCAGGGATGATGCTAGGCAGACAAGCTTGGGGTGAGAACAGATGATAACCTAAAGAAAAACTGACTCCTCATGGTTAGCTAGCTATCTGATACAAAATAAAAGTACAGCAAAGAGTTAAGGTGTCCTCAAAGTATCTGCCTATGAATAAGAATTTGAAACTAAAAAGGACAAGCTACATTACCCTCAAGTATATTTCATATAAATCAGTTCTCAAAAAAAAAAAAAAATACCTTCCAGGTACAGACATACTATTTATGGTACAGTATATACAAATATAGCAGTATAATTCAATTTATTGCTAGAATGTTATTTGGTTGTTACAAAGTCCGTAAGGGTGCATATATTAAAAGGGAGGGTGGTGTGCAATGGAAGGCAGCCAGAAGAATAGTCTTCAAATTACCTAAAGTGCCAGGCTAATTTCATACTATACTTTTAACCTTTCTAAGAAAGTGAAATAGCTCAGATGGGCAAGGGAAAGGATTGTTTTCTGAAAAGAGAGAGAGAGAAGCATAAGCCACAATGAGGTAAGCAGATACATTCATGGGAAAAGACTTCATCTCGCTTTAACTAAATTTTAATACTTCTAGGAAAAAAAAAAAAAATGTTAGCCAACACCAAGCTGAAAACAACCCAGCCCTTAAACAGTTAAGGTCTGACTGCATCAATGGCTAAATGGGCAACTTGGACGAAGTTAAAATGGAAATGAAATCCAAGAAGTCAGTGCCATGAAAGTGTCTCTAGTTTTTCCCTGACTTGGCTTACAGCACAGTTAAGTTTTGGAAAGCTTTTTCCTTTTGTGTTGTCCAGAGACTGCTTCTAAGAACAACACAGCACATATACAGGTGACATGGAGGTATAATTCCTTCCAGTCCAGAGTCCTTTAGTACCAGGCTCACAGAAACATTTAAAGGGAAAAGAAATGCACTTGCTTGTATTAGAACTGAAAAAACTTGCTACCATCACGTGAAGGCCAATGTTCCAGGCCTATCTGGCTACTTCAGACCTGATAGTTATAAGGGAACCTAATATGTTTACAATCTTTTTGGCCTTAGCCTACAGAGGAACATATTAGGTTCTTGGTTAAGCCCTCTGGTAAAATCTCAAGGAGTTTCCTGGGTCAAAATTAGAGGCACAGTTCTCCTCTAATGCTCTTGGGTAGCCAGGCTGACACAAGACAAAGGGACTTCAACCTTGCCATTCAGAAAGGAGATGGCATCAGAAGTGGAAGTCAGCTACAGCTTTCGGGTAAGACTTGACTATGTGTGGGGGAAGATAATCTAGCTCACTCAGAGGGGAAAAGGTAGCTACTCACAAATAACTTTTTACGTGCATAAACCCTAAGATGAAAAATGAGAAAAATCCCCAACAAATAGTTCACAGGTTGGGATCAGCTGAGGGGATAGGAACGAAGAGCCAGATCTTAACTTTCCTGAGCCTGGAGGTGGCACTGCCCCTACTGTTCACTCCCTAAATACTATACATTCCTCCAGCCACCAAGCCAAATACCATGGCATCACTTAAAACACATGCCTGACGGTGACGTGGACATATTATAGTTTCAGCCACTATCAGATCAGATTAGCAATTTTTAATAAGTCATTTGTTCACATCTTGTTTCAAACAGTTCTTCCTACTTCCCACAAAATATACACAATTCTTTCATTTTAAATATTTACAAACAGAAAAAGTCTATCTTTTAAAGGAAAGACATTTTCTGAGTCTGTATAAAGTGCAGCTAATTTAAGGCAAATTTATGTGAAATATAAAAGGTGGCTTATTTTCTTTATATACATTTTCCAGTTCTAAAAGATAAGGTCTCCTCCCTTCAAAAAAAGGGAAGAGAAAAAAGGAGGGCTTGACATTTTTCTGGCAATTTAAAAATTAAGATATTACTGATTTCAGCAAATCATAGATTTCTAAATATAAGTAAAATGGGTCTTCTTTTTTAAAAAAATAACTTTTATATAGATTTTTCAAACAAGTTAAAAGGTGGCAATGTGTCTGCTACAGTTGTTTGGAACACCAGGGGTTTGATGGGCAAGTAAAAGTGTTGCTTTTGTTAGGTGAGTAGATAGTAGGTACTCTGGGGTATGCATCACATCTGTGTCTAAACAGGCCAGATGAGGCTAGACACCTACAGCTACCCTTAACTCTAGGAATGAGTATTTTCCATCTCCATCAGCATCAAACGCTCTCAGACGCTCTGCTGCTGGCGTTGCAGAGCCTAAGGAAGTCCAGATTTCCTGGTAGGTCAGCTTCCCATCCATGTTCTGGCCAGTCTTGTGGAATAAATCCTGAAGATCTGTTAAGAAGGAATGACAAAAAGTATGTATGTCTATACATATAGCTAAATTTAGTTAAAAGTTTAAAAAGCAGCGTCCATGGACATGAAAGCCCTAGAAGGAAAGCTACTTTGCGGGCTCTGTTCCAAAGGGTACAGTGTAGGGTCTCAGCAGATCAGAAGGACTAGTTGCTGACCCTCTAAGAGTAAGAGGCACAGCGCAGTACATGGCGCTGCCCTCCCAAGGAGAAGCAGCGAGAGTCACAGGAACAATGAATAACCTGGCTTTCTCTCTGTCCAGGACCCGCCTTTGACATGTTCCAGATGTTACTCTCATGTGGAAGGGTCAAAAAGACCTGCGGAGGGAAGTTCCCTGGTGGTGTAGTGGCTAGGCTTTGGCGCTGTCAGCGCTGCTGCCTGGGTTTGATTCCCAGGCAGGGAACTACCCACATTAAAAAAAAAAAAAAAAAAAAAAAAAAAGAAAAAAAAAAAGACCTTCGGAGGCCTGAAGAGCTAACTGAAAGCAGCTGAACCTGGAAAACAGACCACGGCATACTGTCAGTTACACACTTACCGTATGACCCCACGATTCCATTCCTAGGTATATACTCAAGGAAAATGCAAACGTATGTCTACATAAAACTTGTATATGAATGTTCAGAGCTGCATTATTCCTAACAGCCAAGAGTGGAAACAACCCAAATGCCCACCAAATGATGAATGGATAAACGAAATGCAGTATGTCCATACAAGGGAGTACTGTTCAGCCACAAAAAGGAATGTAGTGCTGCTATATGCTATAACATGCATGGACCTTGAAAACACGATGCTAAATGAAAGGAGCGTATTGAAAGAAAAGCACAGATACGAATTTCATGAACTCATCCTAGAAAAAGTGCTACATACCTCATTGTACCCAAAGGTTATGACACCTTACTGATTTGTTTGTATAGTGCTGCTAACGTAGGCTCACGGTGCCAAGTTTGCAAACTTAACTGTCAGATTTTGGGTACAATGACAGCTGTCATGGCTTTTCCACAAAATGAGCTCTAAAATTACTTTGAAGAGTAGACTAGGTGGGAGTTCCCTGGTGGTGTAGTGGCTAGGCTTCAGCGCTGTCAACGCTGCAGCTTGGGTTCGATTCCCAGCCAGGGAACTATCAACATTTAAAAAAAAAAAAAAAAAAAGAGAGTAGACAGGCGCTGGCATCGGTGCATAGTTTCCCAAATGGGAGTACTTCGAAGGTGACTGTAGTGATATTCAGCAATGATTTTTGTAGCATGTTTTCTAGAACGAGTTCACGAACTTAATTGTCAGACCTCATATACTAAAAACCATTGAATTACATATTTTAAAAGGGTGACTAATATCTTAATTTAAAAAACCTAGAGGCACCCCAATAAACTTAATAAAAAATAAAAATATAAAAAACTTAGAGGACTATATACATGTATCTCTTCAAAGCTGGATCTATGTATACACAGTGTCAGGTGCATGTGCTCACTTCCGCACACGTGTGCTTTCTCTTTATTCCAGCTAAGAGAGAGCAATGCCACCAGTTGGTTTGTATCTTCTTTTTTATTTCTAAGATATTATTTGAGCCAACAGGACTGAAGAATTTCTATCAACAGTCTCTTCTGGTATTTTATCAAGGATCCCATAAAGATCACTTAGGAGGGCCAATTATTTACATAACATTTAAAAAGGATTTGATTGTGCCCCTACTTAGTAGATTTAGTCTCTTAAACCAGAAGACAGTCAATGAAGCTTAAGTTTCTTTAAAAATCTTCCTAAATTCTTTCCCTTTCTTCATTTATTCAAATTTACACTTAAATTCAATAGGCCTGCTGCTATTTGGTATTTAGAAGAGAGGAAATGGTTTGAAGGGAGGGAAAACAGTTGCAGTGCAAGGTCCAGTCTATCAACAAGTTTTGCAGACAAGCTTCTAAATAAGGCCCTACTTTCACTCCTCTGATACAGTCTCAGCAAAGTAGCTAAATATTCTCAAAAGCTCCCTGCAGGTGGGACGCTTGTTTCCAATGCCTGCCACCAAGTGGCTGGTTGGAAAATGTTTTTTTGTGTGTATATGGGACATGCTTTGCACTTCATAGCAGTATTCATGTTAAAATCTGATTGCTGCTTCAGGTCATTTCAAAAGTATTGTCATTAAAAATGTGTAAGGTCTATGTTAGAAATTGAGTACAAATGTTAAGATGGCTATTTCTTAATCAGTTCTAACAGCCTTTCCTCTCATCAACTCTAGAGGTAATAATGGAAAGTGGGAGGAGGCAATAAACATTAACACTCTTCTGTTTCCCCAGAAACCTGAAAAAAAAAATTGGGGATGGGAAAAAATAATTGCATTTAAATGGTAATATAAATTTGAATCTTCTATGCTTTAAGCATTATAGCCTGTGGATAACTTATTCACTTAACAAATATTCATGTGTACCAGGCACTATGTTAGGGACTGGGAGTGAAGTTAATTTATCTCCCCAGGAGATTGCAATAGAGTAACATGTGCTAAATAGAGAGGCAAACAAAATATTGTTAGAGGTCATACACAGGGGGAACCTAATTCTGTCCTGGGAGGTAATGTTTCCTGGTGGGATGGTATCTAAACTGAGGTGAAGAGCCAGACAAAAGGTAGATGGACAGGAGTAGGGTGATTTTCCAGGCAGTTAGTAAGTGCAAAATCTAGAGACCCAAACATCACAATGAGAAATAGAATACACACTGTTGCAAGCAAGAGTGTGTATTTTCTGTGAATCATCTCCTTCCCATTAATGTTTATCTTGCCGATTTTCAACCAAAGGATCTGTCATTTTTGGAGGGCGCTGACAAATAGGGTCAACTTTTACTTTTATTTTGCTGATCTCATAGTATTGTGTTTGCTTGTTTACCTTCTTCACTAGACTGTTACACCCGTGAGGAAAGTGAGACCATATTTATACCATATTCTTACTGCTTAGCCCTGGGTCTAATTAGGCACTCATTGAACGAATGAAAACTTTAAAAAACATTAATAGAGAGATAGTATAGTGCAATGGTTAAGAGTGCAAACTTTGGCACCAGACTGCCTTGGTATGAATCTGCCTCAATCAATTATTTGCTGTGTGAACTCAGGGAATTTCCCTATCAGTAAAATGGATATAAAACATGAATATTTATGTTCTCAGCCTTGTTAATCAGGATTATAAGATACAATGCATATCAAGTACCTAGCCTTTAGGAAGTACTCAACCCATGTTAAGTAAATTAAAAATTATAATTCTAAACATTTCCCCTATTACTCCCATGGTATAAAAATTTACCTTTAATGGTAGAAATTCCTGGTAGAAATATAGGTTTTAGCTGGGCAGCTTTCTCAATGTGGTCTCCAGGAGACTGTGGAAATTTTGGCAATGCTGATGGCTTTGATGTGAAACTCTGTACTTCCTCTGTAACAAACACATACGGTTTTAGTATGATCAAATCTGACACCCAATTAAACCAGTATTGAAGGTCACTTTTTAGGACAACTGCATATATACTTAATTTAAGAGAAATAGGTGAGAATTAAGTAGCACAGTGACTTAGTGAAGTTAAAGGCATGGACTGAATATGATTTGTGGGTAAGTGAAGATCAGTCAGTATTATATAACATTAAGAGTGAAGCTGTGGTCTCATTGGAAAACTTGTAATACAAGATAGCATTATACATGTTTAGATGGTAAGAGTTTAAGCTACATGTGAGAATAGCATTGGATATTTGATATCCTAGGAGCTCTGCTATATAAGCATGATAAGGAGGTATGTGCCACCAGACAAAGCTGGTGTTGAAAGTGTGTTACTATATGATTATGGAGCATAATACTAGGGCAAGGCCTCTCAATGTAGTCTGTCTCCCCCCCAAAAAAAGAATTTCCCCAAAATGAAAAATACTTGTGGGTCCTAGGGGTCAAAGTCAACATAGTCCAATGCTTTGGTTACATCCTTATAAAGTTTAAACCAGTGGAGGTTGATACATCTGCCAATATTGACAAGGTATGTCCTTACCTAAAGCCAAGGGCTCTTCCGACCCAATGTTCCTACTGTTTGTTAATTTTGTAGAGGGACTAACATTTATTTTTAAGTACATTTTATGCACTTACAGAAATGAAAAGACTCCCATAAACATTTAGTTGATTTAATACATGCTATGACTAACGTTTTTTTGGTTTGTTTGGTGGTTTTTTGTTTGTTGTTGTTGTGTTTTGTTTTGTTTTTTTTTTGCCTATAATTGGATGCAGACAGCATGGAGAAGTCTATTTCCAGCTAAACATTACCCCTTCTTCCCTTAATAGACTGGAGTACAAATCATGCACCAAATGGGCTTTTTCTAAATGAAAGCAAAGTGTATCAGCTTCATGTCGGTGCACTCAGGCATCATTCACTTGGTTCGATCAGTCCTGCTGGAACACCTTTCCACTCCCTGTGTGGGAGGCAAGCTGCCCAAGCCTGCGTGAAATATTCAGAAGCCAGCCCTGAATATCTCACCTTCATAGGCGGTCTCTGGAGGCCTGCTGCTCTCAGGTTTGTTTGTGAGAGCACTGATCAGCTGCAGTTTCTCTCTTAGCTTGGACACCTGAGAATCTGAACCATCTTCTTTCTGCCCAAAACAAAGATCACAGAAGGTTTAAGGTGGATATAAGACTTCACTTGATTCTTCATTATATTCCCAGCGACTATTAGCATGTAGTGCTTGACCCCTTAGTAGATTCCCTATAAATATAGGTAATGAAGGAATGAATCGACAAATACTAGAGATATTTCTGGTACTCAGTACTGATGAGGGCCAGCTGGATTTGAGCCTAGATTATTAGGGGAACATTATACTACAGATGATATTTGGCTGATAGGGGAAGGCATGCATGTGTCAGCAGTAAAGGAAATGTACTCTTGCTCAGGTGCCTCTGAGACACTCATTTCCTAAATGGGTAAGATATTATTTTCTAGGAACTATTTCACACTAACTAAATTTTCCTGACTATCTTACTTTACCTTGTGACTAGACTACTTTAGGTAGAGTTTTATGTTCTTAACACCTTAAAAAAAAAAGAAAATGCCACCAAACCACAAATATTCCCCTGATCTTCCTTCTCTCCCCCTATGGTGATGATTCAACTGGTGGCAGGAACTGTTAGAAAAATGAAGAAGCTGTAATATTTCTAATTCAAAGTTTTCATATCTTTTTAAAAAGTTTTTATCCCTCTCATTCCCAGGATGATTTAGAGTGGCATATTAAACATACATTTAATTATAAAAAGAGAGACGTCTGATTTCTATGAGGCCAGTTTCTAACTGCTTAGGTCCTGATCTTATGTTTAATTAGAACATCAACTCATTCATGTTTCTTTCATTCAATATATATTTACTTATTTCTCTCCTGTCTTTATTTCTGCCCTAATAGTTACTGTACAATAGATCATTCTTGGTTTATTTAGGGAGCTAATATATGCATGTATGTAAGTAAAACTAGATTCTACAAGCTTGAAGAATTTATGGTAAGGAGCAATTACATCTAGTGAGGATGCTTAGATGAGGTACACAAAGGGACTTATGTATTGAGATGACAGTTAAAAAACACAAAGGGTCTGAAAGTACAGACAAGAAATTTAGGCAAAAATGTATACTAACTATATTTTATTCTGATAGTTACTGTTAAAAAATGTGAACCATTAACTGAAGTCACTACTACTTTCTAAGAGTTATTTTTTGTGCTCAATATTTGTATCTGGCTCTTAAATTTTCTTGCCATTTTCTAGGCGAAGTTTTTCTAAAAGTTTTTCTTTGCAGAAGTGGTTAGAAAACTCAACAAGAGCTTATCTTATAGAACATTAAAATTTTAATACATGTGATTTTAATCTAGACAATACATAACTGTTAAGGGAGAAAAAACATAGATGGGAAGTATTACCCTGAAAACTGCCTGTAATATATGGTTCATTTCTAAGTTCACTGCCTCTGAACCTCATATTCTCTGAACTGCAATATGCATCTGAGATGGTATTTTTAGCCACTTGGTCACTATCTCCTGGGATTTTCCTTCAGCTTGGCCCAGGTCTTATAATATTAAACAATTCTCTAATTACAGAGAATGTTCCAAACAAACTGCCTTTCCTGGATATCAGAGCATATCTCAGATAGCTTGTCTTATCTTAACAATGTCTAGGATGAACAAAAACAAGGGAAAGGTAAAAGGTGAAGGGAACTGGCTAGGTAAGTTCTGAGACTGCAATCTAAAAATAAGAAATAATCTTTAGGTTAGACACCATTTTTAGATTATTTAAGCCTCTGTTCTTATCATTAGTACAGATAATTTGTCTTAGCTTAAAAAGCATTGCTTTAGGGAAGCCTTCCTAATCCCTGTTAACACCCTCATCATACCCTATGCTTTCTTTTGTAGCAATTACCTTTTTCATGATTACCTGTTCAATTATATGTTAATGGTTTTCTGACTAGTGGACTGAACTTTGCCAGAATAGGGGTCTTGCATCTATCCTGCTCACTGTGGTTACCTCAGCTCCCAGAAAACTGCTTAGCACAGGGTACGTGCCTAATAAAGTATTCATTTATTCAATATACTAATTTACTAATTATTTTGTCTTGAAATTTCAGCAAATGAGACAAAAGTGCTCCTTTTGAAAAAAGAAGCAGTAGCTCAAAAACACAAGATGCTGATGCATGTATTTTTACTTCAGAGTAAGCCTCCTGTTATTTACCTTTATGCTTGGTGTTTTTACTATATCTGTTTTGTTGGTCACCTGATGCAAAGATTCTCTTTTCAGAGTGGCAGCTCTATAAGCCATCTTAAATGGTAAAAAGAACAATAAGAGAAAATTAAAGGCAAACATTAAAACTTAAACAACATCTAGCACTTTTTAAACAAATTGGTCAAATTTACTTAAGGAATAAATAAACTCAGAACAGTTTCAACAGAAATACCAGGATAATGAGAGAACAGAGGGAGAAAAGGCCACTGACATACAAAACTGAAAACAGTGCTTACTCTAGTAGTTGTTTCACTCATAAATTTTAAAACTTTGAGTATAAAAAAGTGAGACAGAACTTTTACCCAGAACCGTGCTAGGTAGGACACTGTTGAAACAACAGTGAGACTGACAGTATTATCAACAATTTCCTCTTTTGGAGAAAAATAAAGTGGGGAGGAGAGGGACAGTACGAGGACTGTGGGGTGTTAAGTTTTGCAATAAGCTTTGAAAATCTTTGAGGCCTAATCATTAATTCATCCAAAAGTCCTACTGCTTGTGCTTAGTTTGGCTAAATTCAAAAGGGCTTTTAAAAATAAGGCTTCTTTAATCTTCACAGCTTTGTAGTCAATTACACACCCCTGTAACCAGGAGGGGGAACAAGGTCTTACTTCACCCTCAAAGCCAAGTTGAGGCAACTTGCCAAGGCTCCAATGTGGCAGAGCCAGTTCAAATACTGCTTTCTATGTGCTGAAGTCTAACTTTATTTGTGGGCTCGCTTCTAGCTTTTGTGGTTACTTGAATTTATAGTATGATTTCCTGTATTTGGTTTCTATTTCTTTATACATGCATATGTCTTTGCTGAATACAATCTTTAAAGGTGGGGCTTGCAGCTATTAAAAAATAATCCGCATGAATTCAAGCACAAGGTTTACGTGACAGGTGATTAAAGAAATGTATTTTATTCACAATAATGTGAAAACCAGAATCCACGTGGTCCACCAGCATCAGGGACTTAGTAGGTCATTCCATTTCCTCATACGTAAAATGAGAGGACTAACTCAATGATCTCTTACGTTGAGGAGCTGGTCGGATCTCTTTTAAATGGTTTCCTGACCTTACAAGCAAAAGGATCAAAGATCCTTTTATGTAGATGAGGCAGGATAAATCTGAAAGCCAAGTTCAGGCTTAACGAATTGGCAAAAGATTGCCCAGTTCTTGTCACTGCTATCGCTCCACCCATAACAACTTGAAAAGGAAAGACCAAGAGGACCTCACCTGGAAATGTGTACCAGAGCTTCCCTACCAGAGGGTCACTGGTGACATAAGAGGAGGCTGGTCACCTCTGCCAACAACCTGTGCTGAGGCCCGGGCAAGCCACTGAACCCCTCTCCGCCTCCCTTCCCAATCAGGTCAGCACTGCCTGTGCTATCCACATCACAGAGCTAGTGTAAGGCTTAGAGGAGACAAGAATTAAGCACAATACAAATGTGCAGCCTCCTCTCAAACGTGCCAGAAGACTGTGTCTGAGAAGGTGCTGGAATGTCATTCATGTACAGACAAAACACACTACAAATACAGAAAAGATCTGAAAAGGCTTACCATGCTGAAAGACAGGTTTGCTCCCTTTTCTACCTTGCTCATAGCAACCAGATCTCTTTCTGTCAGTTCACTTTCTGGGTAAGATTACTGATGGTCTCTGTCATCGCCTCAAGTTTAAGATCATTGTGCCTCTGGTACCCCACCAGGGCAATCTTTACCTCCTCTAAAGAAATGTGTAGGTACAGGATATTGTGGAGTAGAAATAAATCAACTTGTGGAATCCAGCTAAAGATGTATACTAGACAAGCAAGCCAGTAGCACTGAACAACCATTATTGTCAAGTCACTGAAGTAAACTCCTTTTCATGGTTTAGATCATTGATTGTCTGTCTCTGCTTTGTCCCTCCACTTTAAATTGCTACCAGTTTACTCCCTCTGGAATTGTTTGGCCTCAGCTAGACAGGAGGTGGGAAGAGGGAAGAGGACTAGCTACATGATTCACTCTCTGGTCCCATGAAGCTGAGAGCTTGGAAATCGATTTCCCAGTGTTTACCTCACCTGCTGGCGGGAAAGCCTGCTGGGCTATTAACTGAAATGTCCACTAATCTAATTCATCAGAACAAAACTACCTTAGGAACAATACCAATTACTGAATTGGTTCATGTAGCAGAACCATAGTAAGTAGTGCATTATTTAGTACAGGACTCAATTATTTTTATTGACATCTTTTAGTTACTGATTACTACTTAAATAGAAATGATGACTATATGTTTTAAAGGGCATTAAACTCAGGACAGGAATTCTTCTCAGTGAAGATTTCCTTTATTCTCTTCCATGTGATTCTAATCTCAATATCCTTTTTCTTCCTTTTGTCTTTAGTCTTTAGAGAATCTTGATTTTCAAGGATATGCTTTCTAACATTCTTAGAATTTACTGTGGGTCAAAATAACAATCATTCTGAATTAATCTGCTACACATCCATCTTTAACTTGCCTAGATTGCTATTTTTCACAAAGAATTTCAAGATAATCCAGTTATTCTATGTCTTTCAAGGTGTGAAAGGAAATTTACTCCACTAATTTACATGCAGGAGGGAAAAAGCAGAGTATCAGAGAAGAGACAGGACAGCATCTTGGATCCCTACAACGGCATCACACATCCCTCTCTGCTCAGCCCTCAGGCAAGCAAATATACAAGAGCTGTCTGGAAAAAATTCAGCCATAAATGCCTCTATTTTTCATATTACATGGCTGGATACTTTCCAGACAGCCCTTGTATACATGAGATGCCTGCTGAGGCACCACAACCCTGAGCTCAAACTGCTCAGGCTGCCTCCAGAGTCCACTATGGTCACAGGGAGTTAAACCAGAGACAAAAAGTACCTCTTTCAAATTCTCACTGTGGGTTCTATTGTCAAGTTCTAATGGAGCTGAAGGTGATGGAATGATCTGGTTGCTTCTACTGGTTTCCTTCAAGGAGTGCTGATCCTGTTAACAGGAATGGAGGTTGGTATAGGCAACAAGTAGTTACTGGGTCTACTTAACCATCTGGGATGGTCCCAGAACATTCTAGCTTCTTGCAGGGGGCATCCACAGATGAATCAACATTGTCTGGGAACCTACAGTGTGACCAGCCCCGTGCTAAGCCCCAAGGGCACCAGGCACTTCTGGGGATGCCCAGCCTAAGGCAGGGGTTGGACCAGCACCACCTCAGGGAACAGATTCTCCTAGTGTTTTCTCAGTCTCTGAATAGAATGAACTCCCTGGAAACAAGTCTTCCTCTTCCTCTTCCTCATTACCTGTACTCCTAGAGAAACTACAGAATCACTATCATATCCCAGGGATCAACTCAGTCTGAACCCAGTTAACGTCAGCATTTCCTCAGGAATAAAAAAGTTTTGTACATTTAAAGAACTACTTGCTGTGGGCACTGAGTACAACAATCAATCATGCACACAGTTAGTTTTTCAGTTTTAACAGCACATGCCAAGACTTGGTTTGAGGGTTACATTTCCTTTCCCATCCCCGTCCCACTGCTCAGGTCCCTCTTTGCAGAGACATATTTACATACACTTTTCCCCTCTAGTGGAAAAACTCTGTATGGCTTAATCTTTCAGAGCCCATAACTACAATTTATTCAGTATAAAGTGTGCCAGTCAGAAGGATTACCACTGGCAAACATAGAAGTTTAAGAGGCAGATTTAATTGTAATAGAAGGCAACTGGCAAAAACAGTTTTCCTTGAAATATGAAATCCTGGACGTTTATCAACCCTCTTTTTATAAGAAACAAAAGGCAACAATAAAGAGAAAAGGAGGTTGGGGAACCCCATGGTTCTATAAAGCATGAATTTTCAAGTTAAGAAAAAGCATTTTACAAAATTTAATTATTTTGAGAAAATGCTGAAGATATTAAAATAATAATAATAAAAAGAACTGCTGAGTTAGAGAAGTCTTTATTATTATGGATCACACAGTTACTTATGGCAGAGTTGAAACTAGCATGCAGGGTGTGTGGACACAGAGATCAATGCCATCACCACCACTAAATAACAGTGAGGAGTACTTGCTCTGAAGAAATGAAAAACCCTCCATTCTAAAGCTCTAATATAGCCCAGTTCTCCTTGGTACAAACAGCCCAGTTTAAACTTGAAACTCCCAAGCCTGAAAAGAGCATGGGGGACAGATCTAGAAATGAGTGGAGAAACCAGAGAACTGTGTGCCTTGAATAGTCCTGATTTCATGTAAATATAACTCATCTCCCCAACATGACAGCAAAGCGGTGCCATCCTTTTCACTCTTCATAAATCCTTCATGGAGCTGAGCACCCATTAGGAGATGAATCCAGGCCCCTGCGTGACTGCAGACAACTTACATCTGCACAGCATTGAGAGACATCTGAAAACAATTCCTGAGCACTGCAGGAGTTTGCTTCTGCCTCAATTATTTGTTGCTGTATAACAAACCATACCAAAATTTTGTAGCTTAATATAACATCAATTTATTATTTTTCAGGATTCTGTGGGTTGACTGGGCTCAGCAGGGGTAGGAGTGCTCTGTTCTACATGGTGAAGGCTGATGTCACACATATGACGCATTGAACCGGGAGCTTGGCCAGAGCTGAAACATCCAAGATGAACTTTCATCCTCTAGAACTCAGCCTTTCATTATTCCAGTCTAAGAGCCCTGTCAAATTCCTGCCCAAAGAGTAGTGAGAAATAATCATGTGTTGCTTAAAGCCACTAAGTTTGGGTGATCTGTCATGTAGCTATAGAAAACTTAGTCACCTGTCTTTTCTGCGTTTCTATTTTCTTTCCTACCCATTCCACCCTCAGGAACTGTGTCTTACTGCTGTATCTCCTCCAGCACATTTGCAAAAGACACAGATCTTAATTGTATCTACCTTAATTGCTTAATTTACATTGTAGAAAAATCAATAAACATTGCTTGTTATATCTTTTTTTTTTTAAAGGTGCATAATAGAGTCGGTTTAGACAAATGGAAAGTGGGTTATCACCACTATTGCACAGTAAAGGGTATGCAGGAGTATGCTGACTTCCTGTAGCATTTGTAAATTTCCTTACCATATCACTCTGCAGTAACTCCATGGCTTTCTTATGTTCATCCACAGTTTTCTGTATTGCCTCCACAGCAAGATGGACGCTGTTTAAAGTATTGCCAATGGAAGCTACGCTCTGAACAGAAACATGTAGTAAGGTCAGTGTTTTTTGTTTAAATAAAAAGCTTAATAGCTTTATTAAGATATAACTGATATACAATAAATGGACATATTCAAAATGTGTAACTTGGTAAGTTTTGACATATATACACTGTGGAAACAATGACCACAATCAAGATAATAAACAGCTATCATCCCCAAGTTTCCTTCTGCTCCTTTGTAATTCTTCCATCCCTATCCCTAGGCAACCACTGATCTACTTTTTGTCACTATATCAGTTTGCATTTTCTAGAATTTTATATAAATAGACTCAGTAAGTGAGTATGCTTTTTTTTTTTTTTTTTTTGTATGGCTTCTTTCACTCAGTATAATTATTTATAAATTTATTCATGTTGTAGCCTCTTAGCATGTAGCCAAGTAGCATTCCATTGTATGGCTTTATCAGTTTATTCACCTGTTGAGGGACATCTAGGTTGTTTTCAGCACTTGACAATTACAAATAAAGCTGCTATAAACATTCATGTACATGTCTTTATGTGGGTGTATGCTTTCATTTCCCTTCATCATATGCCTTCTCATCATCACAATACCTTGGAGATAAATGGCTGATCATATGAGACAGGTATAATTAAATTTTCAAAAAACTGACAAATTGTGTTCTAAAATGGCTACACCACTTTTACTTTCCCACTAGCACTCTATGACAATTCCAACTACTCCATATCCCCCCATCAATACTGTTACCACAGTCTTTTCAATTTTAGCCATTCTAGTGGGAGTTGTAGTCGTATATCACTGTGATTTCCTTTTACATTAAACTACAACCTAATGAAGCTCAGTGTTTTTCATTATTTCAAATAGCTTCAAACTATGATTTTCAAGTAGCTTATACTAATACAATTAACAGGAAACTATACATATGTAAAAAACAAGCAATTCCCTCAATTTAAAGAACTTTTCCTAGAGGAAAACCAAATCTTTCCTAAAAATATACTAGTTTATAAATTTGGGACTCTCAGATAAGGTTCTCCCACAGAGCCCTGCTATAGGCAGGCAGGTGGCCAGAGCTAATACTGCAGACTACCACTGAGTCAGGAGCAAATGATGTCTTCTGAGTGAAAAGGATGGAACCATTTTTGGCTTTGGGAAAGCAAGCATTGCAGAGATGAAGGAAAAATTCCATTTGGCAGCATTTGTCCTTTTTCTACTTTAGAATCCCATCAGCAAACCCTGAGTATAGTTAGACATGGGTAAACAGCTTAACTTTGCTTTCATTAGGTCTATGGCGCCCAAGTGGACTGGGGACTTGGCAATATGATTTAGAAACAATCTTCTAAAAAAGGCCTAGCTATCCTAAGGGAACATCCAAAAGAGTGTTACTATTTGGTGGGTGTTGGCCTTTTAAAATATATACTGACAATTTATAGTCTCACATTAGTATTATAAAACAAGGTCTTTTATATTATACCAATAGCCAAAAATTCAAGCAAATAAGAGATGACATTTTCAATATTAAAAAAAAATTTACACAAGTACACTGAAGTTAGGTGTTTGTGATGAACTACCACTTCAAAACTGAGCCACCTGTAACCAATGTAGTGCCTGACATTAGAAATTCATAGGTTTGCAAAGAGAAAACACACTGGGTAGAAGTCTCTAAGCTGGGCTGCTATCTATGCAAGCTCTGTTGTTACAGAAGCCAGAGGCACTCAAAGACACCCAGTGTTAGAGAATCCTCACTGGCTGGATGTGTGAGCCCATCAGGATGCAAGAAAATAGTAAGCTCTTGTTTCAGATTTTTTTAAAAGAAGATGCTGATGGAGCCATGTGGACTCCAGAGTAAAACTCTGAAACTAGCATTCTCACCAACCACAAAGTGCCTGGCACTGATTGAAGGAAGCTCCACAGATGTTTATTGAATTAATGAATGCAAAAATAAACCAGTTTCCTTTTCTAATGCAAGGCTGCCAGAGCTGCTTCTGTAAGATTGACCTCATTATAGTTGTCCCTACTTTTTTTTTTTAAGCTGTAAGCAAATGACCATATTGGACACATAAACTGTGGAGACAGCACATTCAGGTGGTGTGGTTGTAAAACAGCAAGGTTTGTTTCTGCTTGTGGCTTAAGAAGTTCTTACTCCTTTGTGGAAACAATTTATAAATTTATGGGGCCTTGCATATAATCAAATCAAACTTACCACAAACTTTTAAAAGTCAAAGACCCTAGATCTGATACCCATTGTTTGGGGCCCCCTTGCTCCAGAATCCCTTCTTCTATTTCTTGCTATAGGGGCTGATGCTGCTTGTGTTCCAAGTAAGCACCTTCTTCACCTCCCTAACCCAAATCCCCTTCCCCGCCCAGTTCTAAAGATCCCTAGGTATTACTCACTTGATTGGTCACTGCCTCCTGTTCTTGGCCTGAATCCCAGGGGTCAAATAAACATAAATTCTGAATTATTATTTGCCTAGGACCTAGAGCCTAGAGTATATACCTAGGAGTGAATTGCTTAGAGGATGTGTACCTTTAATACAATCATATATATTATTTTCCAAAATGCTTTTACCAATTTACACTGCCAGCAGGAGTGTTTGAAAGTTTCCTTTGCTCCATATCCTTGCCAACACTTGTCATAACCTGAATTTAAAATTTTGTATTTCTTCAAATTACCTTTAAAATAAAATTTTATTTTAAAATTTTATTTTATTTTAAAATTTAATACTAATTTTTAGAAATAGTAATTTAGAGCAACTCTCACATACAATTGGTCTGTTTTCATGAAGACATTCTGGATGATGAATTGAAAAGGTAAATGATGAAAGAAAACACATATGTTAACCTAAGAGTCCCCACAGAGCAATCCTGGGACTTGGACGGCCAAACAAAAAGGAGCAAATCCAGGTAAATCAGAGCTAAAGTCACCTGTCGCAAGTTAAAGACTGAACCAATTAGACCAAAACAGAGATGTTCTGAACTCTTTGGAGCATAGTGATATGCTCTATTACTACCCTCCTGGAGCAATCAGCATTTCAAATGCTAGGCTTTCAAAGAAAACTTGTGAGAAGCAGTAGGTTAACCTCAGTGCCCATACATAGTACTTACCTTTTGAAGTCCCTCTACAGTGGCAGGCAAACTAATTAAGTCTGCTGCTGACTTAACATTGACTTTGAGGTGGTTTACTGCAGAAGTCAACAGAGAAATCTGAAAGGAAAAGAGTAACAATGAAAACAGAATCTGCACAGTGAATGCTTCCTTTGCAAACTCAGTTAATGCTGATGTCAAGGCACCCTTGGATTTCACGCACTGCTGTGATCCAGACATTACACTGTGTACAGCTCACAGAAAGAGGGGCTATAGCACCTTGAACAGACTTGAGATCTGAGAGGCAGCAATAATACCCCTTTCTTCCCTGCCAATTTAAACACTGGAGCCAAAGAGGAAAAAAGCAAGTATTATTCTTTACCCTACTTCTGGCAGCTATACGATCCAAAAGCCTTAAATTACCCAAAAGATGGTTACAACAGTGACTACAACACAATCCTTCAACTACTGGATAGAAAGCAAGCTAATGATCAAAGGCATATGAAAGATTTCATTTTGGTAAAAACAAAAAAACCCCCCAAAACCTCAGTTAGTTACTGAACTTGTGTTCCTGCCCAAGTGGGAACATATATTACAAAGTACAAGCCCATTGCTACAAAATACAGTCTACAGGAGCTACACCCCGACAACCTGAACGGTACTTTCAATTTCCTAGGGACTTAGTTTTGGTTTAATGTGATTAATATTTCAAACACAATAGCTCAACCAAAGCGCTACTTTGTACCCTGAAGGGGCTCAATAAATACCCACTGACTCGCTGACCAATGCAGTGAATGTATTAAAACAGGAATTGAATCAAAATAAAATGTGTCTTCTCTTCTGCTATTTAGGGGTAGAATTCTAAAGAGCTGGAGCTTTCCTTCAATGGGGACTAGGGGAACATATATAATACTCAACTTTGGGCTGCAGAGATCATAATCTAACAACCTCTCAGTGTGGCTCAAAACATTCTTGAAAGATTCTTAATTCCACATTGCTTTCCTGTACTAAATTCTGGGATGAGGACACAGATCTACCAAGAACAATTATATTGAGAGTGGCCTCACAGAACAAACACTAAAGTTTCTGGGCATTTGTTACACACCTAACGCTGGGGTAGGCGCCAGATGGATATAAAACAAAGTAAATCTAATACCCTACTCTTTCCTTCAACAAATGTTTGGCATCTTCTCTGTGCCAGGCACTGTGAAGATAGCAGCAAGAAGGACCAGGAGATTTTGCTTTCATGGAGTTTACATCGTAGAAGAAGGAAGAGAAAAACAAAGAAGAAAATTATCAGGTAATAGTAGTTTAAGAATTTAAGCAGAGCTCCTGGAGTGAGCAGCAGTGTGTTCTGAAAAGGGAGTTCAATAACTTGGGAAGTCAGATTCTCTTCTCCCTTTTTCTCTTTAGGGAAAAAATGTTCAAGGGCATCAGACCATTTTTTATTCATTACTGTAACAACTATTTATTAAGCCCTATTTTGTACCAGTGATGAACAACACAGGTGTCAGTGATCTTTTGAAGTTTATTTACATTTTAGTGCAAGGAGACTGACAATTTTATAAAAGAAAAATATCAGATAGTTGGATGTGTTAGAAGAAAATTAAAATAAGGTAACTTGATCAGTGACTGGGCAGTTACTTTATATTGGATGGTCAGAGAGGTCTCTATAAGGAGATGAAATTTAAACTGAGATCTAAATAATAAGAAGGAATTAATCAACAAATATTGATTGACGTACATTTCAGGGCAGAGGGAAATGCTAGGGTAAAGGCTCCAGTGCAGGGAAGGACTTGGCATATCCGAAGAATAGCAAGAAGGCTGGTGGCAGGAGCACATAACATGAGAAAGGGAAAGGGAAAGGGGGAGAGGGGGATGGAGTGAGGGAGGGAGATAGAGGGGTAGAGGTAGGTAGGTAACATTAAAGAAACAATTAAGTACTAAATGTGAACTCCAAGTTCTGAGAAACGAGTATCAGTATAGGCTGAACCAGACAGGCTTCAACTGAAGTAGGACTCAAATTAGACTCTGATGGAGAGGTAAGAGTTTTATATATAAAAATAAAACAGGTATTCTTCCTAAGTTAGAAGCGTGAGTGTGACATTGGGTAATAGGTAGGGAGGAACAGCATGAATAGGCCCAGGAATGCTTCTTCTGTATGGCATTTCTCAAAGTGACAATGACTTACTTATTTGGGTAATTACTTGATTAAGTTTTTCAAGAATAGTAATGACCTCACAAATGGCCAGTGTGGCTGGCTGGTCAGCAGCTACCACTTCACCCAAAACCAGAAGAGCAGCTGAAAGCCAATGCAAGCAGGTAAGGTGAGGTACTGTTCCACTTTTTCCCATGACCCAAACTCTCTAGGCCTAGGGTATCGGCTGCCTCCCTGAAAGAGTATGTTCTGGAGGGCTGATCATTAATGCTCTAATTACCAAACATTATATAGTACTTATTACTCACTTATGAGGCCTGGACCACACGCTGGTCACTAGGACTCAGCTACATTCCCATAAACTGCAAAGCTGAATTCCATCTCTCAGCATTACTGTCTTAAGAATGGAATGATGCCAAAACCTGTAGAAAACTACAGAAAAGCTAAATGTGTTAACTAGAATGGAGGCAAGGCAACTCTCCCATTACTGTCTCTGGGACTGCTAGGGTCTGTGATATACATTCTAGAATATCAGTGGATTCAAGAATTAGAGAATCTATCCTTAAAAGTCATGCATTGCAAATTAACAAGTCCAAAAAGGTGAAATAAGGGAGTTCCCTGGTGGTGTAGTGGCTTAAGGCTTCGGCGCTGGTGCTGTCAGCGCTGCGGCCTGGGTTCGATTCCCGGTCAGGGAGCTACCCACATACCAAAAAAGCAAAAAAAAAAAAAAAAAAAAAGTGAAATAAGTAGAAACCATTAAGAAAAAAACCTGCATTCCAGCCAAAAGATGAACCATGACTTTTACGCATTATGATGTAACTTTTTATTAGCAAAATTAAAAATAGCTACTGTAGACCATTTTATACTATAAGTCTGAAATGCCTTTTTTTTTTTTTTTTGCTTTGGGGTTAAGATTGAGTGTTCTTTAAATAGTAAGCAAAAGGTTAAAAACCAGACAATCATCAATGATGAATGATCATGAGTCCTAGAAGGAAACTGACATCAGTCTTTCAACTATACTGAGCACCTACAGCATTCCATAGAAGGTATAAAGATGGAAGGCAGAAAGGAAAACTAGAAAAAAAACAGGACCCTAGGACTTGAATATTTTAATGTTAACACCACTACAAAGCTGTGTGGCCTTGGGAAAACTACTCAACCTCTCTGAACCTCAGTTTTCTAATCAGTAAAATGGAGAGACTACCTCCTACTTCACAGGGCTATAGAAACAAAAATGGAGATCTCCTATGGAGTGCATCTAATAGTGGCTTGCACAAAGAAGGCATTTAATGAATGGCAGTTATCACCTTAATTACCACCACCACCACCACCACCACTACCATCATCATCATAATCATGCTAAAGCTCAGAGTACAGTACACAATCTTCTAGTGTAATCAGATGCATACACAAATACACTAGTCCCCCCCTACACACACAATTTTGGTTTTTGTGGTTTTAGTTACCTGCAGTCAACTGTGGTCCAAAAATATTAAATAGAAAATTCCAGAAATAAACTAATTCGTAAGTTTTAAGTTGTGTACCATTCTGAGTAGTGTGATGAAATCTGCCCTTTCTTTCTGTCCTGACAGGACATGAATCATCCCTTTGTCTAGTGTATCCACGCTGTATGTGCTACCTGCCCATCAGTTACTTAGTAGCCATCTGGGATATCAGATTGACTGTTGTGGCTTCACAGTGTTTGTGTTCAAGTAACCCTTATTTTATTTAATAATGACTCCAAAATTCAAGAGTAGTGATGCTGGCAATTCAGATATGCCAAAGAGAGGCTGCAAAGTGCTTCCTTTAAGTGAAAAGGTAGAAATTCTCAACTTAATAAGGAAAGAAAAAACAAACATGTTGAGGTTGCTAAGATCTATAATAAGAACAAATTTTCTATCTGTGAAGTTGTAAAGGAAAAAAAATTCGTGCTAGTTTTGCAGTCACACCTCAAGCTGCAAAAGTCACTTCCACAGTGTGTGATAAGTGCTTAGTTAAGAAGGCAAATGCATTAAATTTGTGAGTGGATGACATGAACAGAAAATATGTTGTGCCAGAAAGCAATAAGCCTACATGAAGACTTCAGCAAGAGGTCCCCTGAAACGAGTGACACCAAGCCATTTACTGCAAGTCAGGGATGGTTATACAGATTCAGGGATAGGCTTGAACTGAGAAATGTAAACATTACTGGGGAGAGAGGGGGAGGAAGCAGGGGGGGCGGGGAAGAGAAAGAGAGAAAGAGAAAGAGAGAGAGAGAGAAAGAGAAAGAGAAAGGGAGGGAGGGAGGGAGGGACACTTTCACATAGCTTTTATTAGGGTATACTGTTATAACTGTTCTATTTTATTGTTATTGTTAATATTTTACTGTGTCTAATCTGTAATCATAGGTACGTATGTATAGAAAAAAACATAGTAATATAGTGGGTTTGGTACTATCTGTGGTTTCAAGATAGTTCACTGAGGACCTCGGAAACTATCCCTCTTGAATAAGGGGGGACTGCTATTGTGACCACAGAAAGTATCTGGATCTAGGGTCAAAAAAGAGATAGTGTTCTACAGAAGAAGGGCACTCACAGTCCTACTGTTTTTTTTTGGGGGGGGGGGCAAGGGGAGAAGGGAAAGGGGGGATAGCCACAGTCCTTCTTGATATGGCTCTTGCTCACATATCCTTACTTCTGGCCTCTTTCTACCATGTATTTTCACAGTAAGGCACATCACAGCTTTCCTGAATTTAGGAATACTAGATAGTACTTCAGCACTATTCTAGGGAGACATTTTAAGCAGCAGAAACACCAAATAAATAAATAATAAAAAATAAAGCCCAGCACAAAAGTGCAAACAATGTGGCACTAAATATATCACAAAAAGAATAAATTTGTTTATAGTATGAAGTGAAGCAAGGCAGAGTGTGGCCTTGTTTGACTTCAACCGGAAATGTTCACGATGGGTACCTCAAATTTTTGCAACTGTATGCCTGTCAGTTAATGACTGATTGCAAAAGCCCATCAAGTATAGATTTTGGGGTCACAAATTTTAGTGAGTAGGTAAATCTGCAAATATGTGATCTGCAAATGATGAGAATCAAGTGTACTGTTTTACCTAGAACACCTTCTCTTTTTCTGCAGAATTCATCTGGCCAACTCCTACTGACCTTCAGGACTCAGCCTGTGATATCTGAGAAGCCTAGCCTGACCCCAGACAGCCTGGGTTAGACAGATACTTAAAAATGTCCCCACAGTGCTCACATGGGCCAGCTTCTTCAGGCTATTTACTTTTCTATCTCCAGCATTTGACTGTAAGAGCCTTGAGGGTGGGAATTGCACCTTCTGTTGGTTTTGAATCCAAGGCCTAACTCCATAAAAGCAGCTCATTAAACATTTATTTAATTAATTGTCTTCACAGAAGTGGGAGCAGATTCCCTAAAATGGTTCAGAATAGGCATGGGTATGAAATTAGAGGTTTCATACATAAACAGAAAATTAAATGAGATTTTAATGAGTAGCTTAAAGATTTTCAATGCAAAATTTGATTGTAACTTGTTTCAAACTAACAGTGTATTTTCCCTCCAGGCTGCCTTAACTTCAACTCGTATCATGGTAAGGATAGCTCCTGATATTAAGTGATATACACATTTTCTTGTTGTTTAAGCCACTTTGAATTGCTTTAAAAAAAAAAAGCCACTAAAAGCATCTTAATTGATAGTTACTCTTAGATATAGAAACATGGTTAAATATTAATTTTATTTTTATACCTATTTTGGTTTAGGACAAATGCTTCTTATTTGAACGGACTACCAGAGATGAGTCACATTAATTTTAGAAAATCACTCAGAGAATGATAAACTCCTTTTGGACCAACATAAAGCTTCGCCACCACTTGTCCACCCTCCTGTGCCCATGCCAGCAGAGAGTTTCTCTGCATCAAGCTGGTTTCATCAGTCAGTCCCATCATCTCTGAAAATGTACTGAAGCTAAAATGGAAAGGGTTTCAGTTCAGTCTCTCCCAGTTTTATATATGAAGCTCTAGGACTGAAGTAAACTTTCCTTGTATATGCCTTCCCTGGTACTTTTCACATTAAAAAAATAACACCCAGGCCAAGAACAAAATGATTCTTTTGTTTCTAGATAGTCAGTTCCCAAGTAGTGGTACACATAATCCTGGGGGTACATGCTAGGCCATTCAGGGGTATATAAAAAATAACCAGCAATGGTAAAAAAAAAAACAAAACAAAACAAAAAACAAAAAACAAAAAACAAGTAAAGTAAAAAAACTGCAAAATGTTAGTTACGAAACAATAAATGTTAAGTTTGAATCACCATTCATGGAAACACTTCAAATTAGATCACACTAGTGAATGATGATTGGTTAGGGTGTGGCTATGAACTCTTCCCTTAAATCTCTATCAATCATTTGTAATGTTTCTAGAACTTCCCTAAACATAAATATACCCATAGCCAAACTGTTTAATCAGTTTAGTTATTGACTGAGTAAAAGTAAGTACATTATCTTTAATCATGATTCTTTTCAAGTAGTTTTTTTTATTTAATATTTAAATACTTGATCATCATTATTAATATTTAAGTTATGAATATTGTAAAATTAAATCTGTGGTTTGTACTTTTAGTGTAATTTTTCTTTCCTAACTTCTTACCTCATTTCCACTATTTTACATTAAGATAGGCACTGAATAAAAGTGTATTTAAAAACAGCTATTTTAAAAACAAAGGGTACAATTTATAGAAATGGACTTAAAAGGGGTACACAAGTGGGAAAAGGTTGGGAACCACTGTTCTAGATTCATGGTTAAAGAGAACTCAGAAACCAAAATAAGTAGCAAAGATTGGAAAACCTATGTGTTCTCTCACACCAAGTATAAATTTCCCCTCTGACTCTTCTCAACGTTGACTTACAAGGAGATGGAAAATTGCTAACATTGCCTGCTCTTCACCCTGAAAGATCTCATCCTCGCTCAGAACTATAAACTCCATGACTGACTATCTAAATGGAATCCATGGTTTGTCCAAGTGAAATGATAAATATCTCTTGGTGCTTCACTGTGATATATTTTCACTTCATGTAATCCCTGGCCAAAGTTTTGCTCTGTAAATACAAGCAAGGCCACAGTTTATCCTATTCGTGTTGTAAAAAAGGAGTGAATACTGGCTTTTCCCTAGTTACTGAGAGTCCAAGGATAAATGATAATGAGTAAATACTGCAACCAAGTGTTTTATGAATAATTTTAAAAAATGAAATAGAACTGAATAGAAAATAAAATACCATAAAGTATCATAATATTAAGGGTAAGTTAATGTTTTCAGAAACTTTTATGTCAGTTACATGTATGTGTGAATGAACTTACTGGATAATGATATAAAACATTTCCTGTGGGTCCAGGCAAAAGTTTTAAAGCCGCAGACCCAGGCCATTGATCTCTGGTTTTACGTGCTAAACTGTTCCACTTATGCACTACTGCTGAAAGGAGCAAGTAGCTTCAGAAATATGTGTAAATGCTTTGTCTTAGCACAGTGCTCTCTGCCACTGGCTGATTTTGAACTTTGGGACTTCATTCTGAGAGGATCTCTTCTTAGCCTCAACAAGGACGTCATATCTATTTTTAAGTATTTTGCCGGTATATCACTTATTTGGTACTTGAGTGTTCTTTACAATGAACTTGCTAAATTAAACTGCAAAAACTGAGGACAGAGGCTATAATTACGCAGTGGCAACTATATATGTACAGGATGCTTGATTAACATCCTTTGAATAAGTCCCTTTCTTTCTTTCTTTTCAGGGCGGGGGGGTGGGGGGTGGGGTGGTAGTTCCCTGGCTTGGAATCAAACCCAGGCCACAGCACTGAGAGCGCCGAAGCCTTAGCCACTATACCACCAGGGAACTCCCTAAATAAGTCCCTTTCTTTGGCAGAGTCTCTCTTTTGAATAAATGACTACTGAGATCTGGCCAATTTAGGCACTAGAAAAGTTTTTGCTCTAGGCTTGCTTGCTTGGCCAAGGTTTTTCACCAATTCTGCCACTTCCTTCTATGCCATGCTATCATTAGCTGGTCTCCAGATTTGTTTAGTATAGTATATAGCACTACACCCTAAGGCTGTATCTGTAAGTTTGTAAACTCTATTAAGCAAAATAAACTCTCATTATCTAATAAAAATAGGCTTTCCATTTTTGTTGGGGGTTAGATGGCATTCTGTTTTTAGCTACCTACACTGCTCCTTAGAAAAAGTCACCTCAGGAATTTTCAACTTCCTCTGAACTGCTCTACTTGGTAAAACTATTCCTTTGCAAAAATAGTTAACATTTGAAACATTTGGTAAATGCATAACTATTACCCATTTTACCTGACTTTAACGTGTGGGGACCACACTACGCAAAATACCATTTCAAAAAGTAAAACAAAAACCAAACAAACAAAAAGGTAAAACAATCTGAAGTGAGTTCCCATACCTACAAATTCATACCAAACATAACTAAATATTCATAGCATATGCAGAAATAAAATCACACTTTTGCTACCTGCTTATTCATTTCTGTGATGTTTATCCAGACTTTGTTCAAGCCCAGCTCTCCAGATTCAATCTTCTCAAGTTGTTTTTGTTTGCTGAGTAGTTCTTCATTAAGTTTGGGAATTTCTTGGAATGAGCTTTTCTGATTAGATTCCACTAAAAGCAAAAATAAGATCAATCATAAATAGCCATAAAGTTCCCTCATGGCTCCAACATGAAAAACATGATCATACAGTAGGAAAGAAGATGGATTAATAAAAGTTAATTTTGGGTTGATAATGAATTCATATCTAGCAACTGCACTGTTCTTTTATTTATGTAAATATGTATTTTTAACACTAAAGATCTCTTTTAACTGGGGCTATTTAAACGACGGGCAATACAACTTTTTTTTTATGAGGTCATCATTTTTTTAAAATTCATTTTTATTGTTAGACTTATTGGGGTGACATCTGTTAGCAAGGATTACATAGGTTTCAGGCACACAATTCTACAGTGCATTGTCAACTTGATGTATAATCAGTTCACCACCTAATGTGACTTCTCTTTCCATCACCTTATATTTAGCTTCCCCCCTCCTCTCCTACCCCCTCCCCTTTCTCCCCTCCCTAACCCACTCATCCCCAAATAAACATTAAACTATTGTGTCCATGGGTTATTTGTTTGTTTATTTCTTTTTTTTGATTGCTGTCAGTTTTATATTCCGCATATGAGTGAAGTCGTACAGTTCTTTGTTTTTTCTGTCTGGCTTAGGCAATACAACTTTTAAAAGTCAGATGGCTAAAAATGATACTGATGAATATCAGCAGAGAGTTGGACTTGAATCTCAATTCTGTAACTTACTAACTGTGATCTTGAGCAAATTATTCAAATTATTTGAGCTCAGTTTCCTCATCTGTAATACAAAGATAAAATATTTATAGGATTTTTAGAATCAGGTGAAAGAAAAGCTGTAAAGTATTAAACAAAGCTGGCCAGGCATACAGTAAATGATAAATAAAAGAGCTTTTTGATTAGTCAATGAAAATTTATAAACCATACCCCATTAATGCTCACAGTGAAATCATAAGTTATATTTCTAAGTGCTAAAGTCTACTTTTTTCCTAACTCAAATAGGTCAAATGCAAGGTGGGTTCTTACCACCTTTCAAGTACTGTTATAAGGACTAAGATTTTAAACCTTTTTCATAAACAGCAATGTTTTCTTAATCTTAAATCAACCCACATGCTCAAGGTGAAAGAGAAGATAAAGGAACATGCTAGGGGAAGCACAGGGTGATACTTGGCCTTTCCTTTGGGCGACAGTATCTCCTGAATTCTTTAGGGATTCACCAGCCTAAAGGCAGAGGCCTGAAAGAGTGCTTTCTTTTCTTTCTTTAAACAGTGTTTTCCTTTTCTTACTTTAAAGAATGTTTTCCTTTTCAAGGAAAATAAAATACCAATAATGGCTAGTCCTCTGGAATAAAATTTAAATCATTTCTTTTAAAATCACAGATTACCTGGTTAGTTACTTTCCTTAAAACCAAAAACTGGCACACAGGACAGATATAAAACAATTTTCCAAAGTTTAAGCACCAAGACCTTTTTTGTTCATTTCTGTATGGTCAGCACCTAGAATACACCTGGTGCATTTTAGGCACTATGTAAGTTTTACTGACTGAATAAATCCAGCCTTTGCTTACTTACCTCTCAGCATCACTTTACCTACCTCTTCAATCTATTTTATAGCCAAGCAGATTTTTCTGGCACACCAATCTCTTTAAGCCTCAGTGATTCTGCAGCCTCTATTCTTTCTGCCTACATGCCCTTCACTTGCCCTTTCTTCATTTTCTGTCACCATAGCCTAGTTAATTCAAGATTAAGCCCAAATAGCTGTACCTACTGCCAACCTTGGAACACTGCCACCTTTGTGACTCTTAACTTGCCCAAGCACTTAACAAACTGTGCTGTAACAATATAGCCATTTGCTTCCTCCACCAGAGAGCTGCTTGAAGACAGGGACCAAATCTTATTTGTGATGTATTCCCAGGACTCACCACAGTGCCAGGTATACAAAAGTACAAATGCTCGTCCAGTGAAATAATTGTAAAGAATGAAGATAATGTTATCCTAGTAAGTTAAACAAAGGGAACTTAACAAACAAAACTCAACAACAAAAAATTTTCACAAAAATTAGGGGTGGTGGTGGTGGTGGTAAGGTGGTATTGCTATTATAAAACAAGCCTACTGAATTATTTTTTAAAATTATTTTTTTCATTTTTTAAAAATATGTGCCAAAGGATTACTTTGTAAACAGACTTCCCTAAGTGCTTTTAAATGTAACATTTGATTTATACATGGTTTGTGGGATTATACCCATCTCATACAGAAAGAACACTTTACCAGTTTAAATTAATGCAGCACTTAAGAGTTTCACTAAATTTCTTGTACATTTTCAGTTAAGTTGCAAAGTAACCCATCTTTAGGTGGTCAAACATCCCAAGTGAGGGTCGGGTGAGGAAAGAGCCCCTCTCTTTCTTGCAGTCTACACAAATTAAGTAGATGATAAAAAGAGAAGAGGAAGTAAGAAAAACACATAAATAATTTGGGTTACAATTATTAGCTAATAAACATAAAGATGACAAGCCCTGAAAATACTCTGGATCCTGAGGATTATATGAGCCAAGGGGGGGATCAATTCATTACCTGATCTGGGGCTTTTTAGGAGAAATAAACTAAGTCAAGGCACTCTGACTACATAAATGGGAAGTAGTATAGCAAACGATTTATGATTACTAATTTATGTTCTTCCAACATGGAAAGCAACTTATTTAAAATTTAGTATACTAATATTCAGAACTTAATCTCTTTTTCAAGATCAGGAAATAAAGATTTCTGCATACATACTTCAGACAGAACACATATAATGGTGATGGCAATATTTCATAAGTCTATAGTTTGCAATAAACTTTTATGTAACTATTCAACTTGTTATTGAGTCCCTACTGTGTGCCTAGCCCTTAACTCAGCACTAGTGCATAGAAAGACCCTGAAACTCTCAGTTTAGCAGGGAGTGGGGTATTGTCACGATTACTATATGGTGTGAGAGATGCAATGACAGAGAAATGCCCCAAGTGCTTTGGTAGCACAAATACAGCTTCATGTTTTATTGGCTGGAAAGTGAGGGCACAGAAAGAATAAGATTTACAGCTAACAATGAACAAACTAGGATTCAACAGTCAAACCTTTTGCTTTTCTAAGACCAGCACTCTTTCTAGTATACTCCAGCTACCACAGACAACTCCTAATACCCTCATTAGCACAAGACCATTTTTAAGTTCTATACTAAATGACCAAATTGCTACTCTGCCTGTAGGACCAAAAAGGAGATACCTGATTTATTAATACTTTCCTTCTCTTCAAAGTCCTTTTCTATCACTCTAGTGTTTCATAGTAGAGTAACAGGGAGGGATGGCTGGGAATAGAATCTGCCTTAGAGTAAATGTGGAGGCCTTTTGGAATACAGTAGACTCTCAGTTAACCCATGGGGACTGGCAGATGCTAGATAAATGTAAGTAGACTTTTTGTTAACCAGAACTCAAGCAACCAGCAAAAAATCTCAAGCAACCGGTTGCTTCAGAGTACCAGTTGCCTGAGTTCTGGTTAATGGAGAATCTACTGTACCTGGTTCTGGAAAAAGAATACTGAGCTAAAAGTTTCAAGGCCAGCCAGTACTTTTAGCTTAAAGATCAAGTTGCTCCTTGATCACAAGGAAAAAAATACCAAGCCTATTTGCTTTGCTTTCTATTTCAGATATTTCAGCAACCTTACCTCCTTTTCCTCACAAGTGTCTTAGAAAATTTGTTGAGATAAATAACAATGGGCTCTGAATTTCTAAAAAAAGTATTGAAACCAGATCAGCAGAGGTGTTATTTGTGATTTCCACTGTCCTCTTCAAAAACAAGAAGTAAAAATTAACTTTTTGAAATATATTTAAAGCAGAATTCAAAGAAAAGATTATTTAAGCTTAACAAGATTGACCTGATTTAGTTAAGACAATGGTTTTCACAAAAACTCTTGGGCAAGTGCTCCACCATGGTTCAGCCCAAGGACTGAACCATATGCCCCAGGCCCCACCTCCTATCCTCTGTCAGGAAGTCTTGCTTCAGATATTATAGGTGCTGGCATTTCTATTGTAGCAAACCAAAGTCAACAAAGCAGCTGGACTTGACAATTCTAAATCTGCTTCATTCAACTGGCTGACAAATGTAGTTAGGGTTCCAGGGGAACGCTGCTCACTGATAGAAAGGAGGTCTCACAGTCCATGGTACAATTCCTGGAACCTCTTGAATACAGCATTTCCAGGAATTGGTATTAACAAGTGCTCAATAAATATTTGTTGACTGATTGCCAGGTCTATTACATGTACAGACCCTAAATATGCATTTCTAAACGAGAAATTCCCTGAAAAGCTAAGGTATATATTATATGATGTCCTATAAACACAGGCACAGAAGAGTCAAGAAAGGAATCCCTGAGAGGCAGAATTGAGCAATGTTTTGAAGTGTATAAATAATTGCTGTATGTGATCAAAATAGGCTGCAGCACAAACCTAGGAAGCCCAACTAATTATGGAGAGATGATGGCACAGACAGGTGTCCTGAGTGATTATTTACAGTTAAACAAATTGTTTAAGAACCTAATTTCCAAGTTATAATTACTACTTACACTGGCCGTAAAAACAATTTGCAATACTGCTAAGGACAACCATGAAGGAGGGACAATAACTAGAACACAAATCTCATTCTTTCTTACACTGTACTCTGCTTCCACTTGGTAAAGCATACAGGTCAGGATGTCTCTGGCAGAGAATTATGAGTTACCCAATCCCATTCTCTAGATCAGAAGCTCAGAAGAAAACCAAAATTAGTATTTCAACATTTTTTTTTCAAGCAACATCATTAGGAATGTCATCAACACACTAAAGATTCGCTGTCCCTAGGTCAGGTTCAGAACTGCAGGCAGCAAAGAGAAACTGTAATGTAGAGGAAAGCTAGGATACTGCAATTTACCAAGGCTTAAGATGGAAAGAAAACAACTCTAATTCCAGTTCTGGGGCCAGATTTCTTTATGACCTTGAGAGAGCCTGGTGGTCAGTTTCCTGGTGTGCTTGCTAATGCTGCGAAGGTCCGAGTCTTCGTGATTAACATGAAACTGGTTCCTTACCTTAGAAAATTAACCATAGAACCAAATATCTCAGTATTGCTAAAGGAAGATATTTAGGTTAAATCTGGTAGACGCTGTCATGCAAACACAACTTTTTTAAAAGTACTTTGGATGTACAAAATACTTCATAATTCAGAATATATAAAACTCTTTAACTTAAAAAAGTCTCTTAAACTTTAACTCACTCATGAGACAAATATTTGTGACGTGGCACACAGTAAACACTCCATAATGCTATTATTATTATTATTACTATTATTATTGTCCATTCCTATGTTCCTATATGGTTTTAAGGAATAAATTGTTTGACAGATTTCCATATTCTTTCTCAAATGGCCCTGTAAGGAAGAAGGAAATAGCCCAGTATTGTTTCTGCCACTTTATACAAAATGGCAACAGGTGGAGGTTAACCAAAATTCTAGACTCCTGGACCTTAGTCCTTCCCTTCTGTACCCAAAGTGGTCACTGCAAGGCCATTTTTCAGATGCTATCTGTCCTACTGTTGCATAAACACTGTTTTTTTGTGTGTTTAAAACAAGTAATTGTTACCATATTCAAGTTGACAGCTAGGAAAATGTATAATGTATAATTATACATTCCAGTGGGCAAAACTTTTAATTCAGCATGGTCCACTTTGTCCTAGAACCTGGAAAAGGATTCAAGGTGATACTCTGAAATGCGTGACCACTTACTTGTTCTAAATTTCTCCTTGAGACTATCCAGATCCTCCTTGAGAGCAACTTGCATCCACACCAAACCAACACAGGCCACGACACAGGCGGCAAGGATGACAAAAGCACAGAGCGGGTAACAGATCTTGCAGCATCGTAGACAGTCTCCCCTGGTCATAAGAACAAATTCAACCAGGAGTACAAAACTGATTATGAGCACAGCTTTATTAGAAAAACAGCACACATTTTTAAATGAACTACCAGTTGATTTCCCGGGAGACACAGGGTAACCCACATAAATCCGAACAGCAATTTGAAAATGACTAGACAATAAACAATGTGAAGAGTTCATCTATTGGGTACAAAAGTTTCACTTTGAATGAAACACTTCTGTGGACCATGCCACAGAAAGCACCTGGAGGCAATGTGGCACATTGTCATTACCATTAATTCAGGTCTTTGGAAACAATCTCAGGTTAGGAAAGTGTCAAAACCAGAGCTGCTCTGCAATTCCATCACTGCACTGTAATTTACCTATTTTTCTCTCTCAAATATCCCAGGGAAACCTGTTTCAGGTTACTGAAGCTTCATAAACTTTTGAGCAAGTTTTACTATAAATAGAATTAAAGAAATAGGAACTGTAGGCTTAAGTGCACACCTGGTACACTCTAGCTTACTGGCTCAGAAGGAAGGAAACACAGGAAGAGGTTAGATTTCACACCAAACTGCAACCAGCACTTAAGGTCTAACTAACCCAACAGGGTAAATATTCCAGTTGAGCTCTTCTACTTCATCAGATCTTCACAACCCAAAACTAGAATTGCCCTTAACTACCTAGTGGCAAAGATCAATAGAAGCCAAATTCTTCTTTTAACAAAACTGAAGGACAGAGATGCTCTGAACCATGCCTGGACAGACTTTTTCAGGGCAAGGACTACTTCTCCAAGTGTCATGGTCCACTAGCTATTTATTTTATTAGCATTCAGGTGGTCACACCAAAATTGCTTGGCAGTCCACCAGTGGACAACAATCCATGTCTTGTCCAGCCTTGCTCTAAACAAACAAAGCTCAGGGGTTTAATTTCTTTTAGCACCTCAACCTTCTGCCTAGCCTGTTTCCACATCCTCAGCAGAACACTTTTCTTTTAACATGCTCCCTGAGAAGGTCCAAGGCACCCTTAAGGTTCCCTTCAGCTCTTTCCCAACCCAAGCCCCAATTCCCAACATAGAGCTCACTATTAGATTTGTCTGGTGGCTATACCATCTAAAAGTGGTTTGGGGGAAAAAGCTGCTTCTTCTTTTTGTCCTCCGTGTTCCATTACTCTCAAGGCTCACACTTTCTACAATTATGTCCCTCACTATATTCTCTTATCACCATGATTCAGACTCATCAAGAGTTTAAAAAAATAAATGATCTGCAGTCTTAAGGTCCCTGTCTCTCCTACACTTAAAAAAACAACAACAAACTAGTTCCAAAAGCTTCTCTGCTCCCATGTCCCTATTTTTAGCTTCTTTGCCACTCCAACTTGGTCTCTCTGGGTTCTTGGTGTATTTCCCAAGTTCAAACTTCCACTCTAGATTCAGAGCCTTTCTCCACACATTTAGAGACAGATCGTTAACTTAACCCTTTATTCAGAATCTGAGCTCATTTACTCCCTAGCAACTTTTCTCTCTCTTTGCCTTCCAAAGTATACACCCTTTTTTACTTCCTAAGAACTCTCTTCTTCTCTTCAATTTGTCCCCTTGGTAGTGCAAAGAGATGCTCTTCCCCATCCCACCCCTCACCTTACTTGAGATCCCACCCTACACCACTTACTTGACAAAGCGAGAGTGATTTTCAGATACACCGAATTCCTCTTCCTCCTCTGAGCTAGACTCAGAGTCTGAGTCAGGAGGCTCAGTGCGAAGCAGGCGGTGGCCTGAGCCTTTCTTGGGCTTCTTTCTCCGGCTGTCCCCAGCCAAACCAATCAATGCATTGAGCTCTTTGCGCTTTTTCATCTTCTTGTGTGGGGTGAGTGGAGCACCAACTCCTGAGCTGCCGGGTTCGTACCCGACGCCCACTTCTCTCGCTACCTTGGAGTTGCCTTCCAGGGTGGGGGATCCTGGGCCAGAGCCCCCTGGTCACTCCCACCCGGGGGTGGGACTGACCAGATCCGTATGGACTGGAGATTGAAGCCCAGAGGAAACTGGAACTCAGATGGGTGGAGGAAGTCACATAGAGGTGGCCAGGGAGCTGGTTATCCAAATGGGTAAGGTCCTGGGAGTGGAGTGTCAGTTAAATGGATGTTAAGAGGTCAACTTTTGTCTCCCAAAAGGGATTAAAAGCCAAGTGAAGAATGAGCGATTCTGAGCCCTGATAAGTAGATATTATCTAAGGGTGATTCAAGAGCTGGGGAAGGACACAGAAATGAGTGTTTTGGACTTCCGGGACAGGATTTCTAATGGAGAGGGAAAAGAAACTTGTTCTTGAGTGAGATGAGAGGGAGAGGCGCAGAACCTGGCAGTGGGAATGCGCTAGTCCCTCCCTAGCTGGAGAGGAGGCAGCAGGAGGGGGGTCCCAGCCGCCACAACCCGGACACAGATAGGGCGCCGAGAAAATGCCCGGGTCTGGGGTGCTCACTGTCCTCCGTCCTCTGTCCTGAGTTTGAAGGCAGCCCGAGACCAAGGAAAATCCAGAGCCTGGCTCAGGGGGCTCGGCTTGAAAGGAGCCAGTCCAGAGCCTGGGGATACCCCAGCCCTGCTGTCTGGGCCTAGGGGGCGCGGTGCGGACGGCCGACGGCGGCTCAGCCCACCTGAAGCGCTCCCGCCGAGTTTGAGGTGTCCCGGCACTGGCGACTCTCGGCAATTCACACGTGCCGCTTCCACTCCAGCCGCGATTGCGGCCCCAGTTCTGGCTGCGGCCGTGGCTGCTCTCGACGCGTTAGTAGCGGCGAGGGCGACCGCGGGATCCAGCCCCGGGCCATCGCTCCAGCTCCAGCTCACTTCCTCTTTGGCATCAGCTGCCAGCACCGCCTGCCAGTAAACCACATTTCCATTGGCCACCCGCGGAGTGACGTCACAC
>PVJL010001200.1:257693-287247 GCA_004026885.1 Lyroderma lyra | reverse complement strand
AAAAAAAAAAAAAAAAAAAAAAAAAAAAAAAAAAAAAAAAAAAAAGATCAACTCAGTACTCGTAAACTAAATTTGGTTTCAATCCTCATTAACTTCCTAAACTTCAGAGGAATTAAAAATAGAAATCAAGAAAAAAAATTAGGGGGGAGTTCCCTGGTAGTGTAGTGGCTAGGCTTTGACGCTCTCAATACCACAGCCCAGGTTCGATTCCCAGCCAGGGAATCAGCCATTAAAAAAAAAAAAAAAGAAGAAGAAAAGAAAAAAATTAAAAGTACAACATACAGAAAAAATTTAAAAAGCAAAGAGAAAAAAATAAAAACTAAGTAAAAAGAAAACAGTACATATAGAACCTCAGAAGTTTTTCATGATAGTTTACAACTCATAAACTCAAACAACTATGCTAGACAAATTTAAAATACAAATTTCTTATCTATACAATGATTGAGGGCATATGTGCCATTCCTGGAGAATTTTTATTTGAGAACAATTTTTATATAACTTAATAATAAATTCAATTAATTTTAATAAATTTGGTGAAACTGATACCATGCTCCAGTCCACAAAACCGTTTTCATTGTGCCCTCTCTCACGGTGCCATTTAAATAATACAAACAGGAGAGAGGAAATCAGTATAAGCCAAACAAAATACAATAGGTACAATTACTGAAAAGGTCATCTTCTGTAAGACAACTTGCCTATAATTTGTTATTCTAAACAAATGACAGCACAAAGCCTGTATGCCCTGTCCTGTAACTTTCATGTAAACGTACCATTAAGCAATTCAGTTGATGTTAAAAGTGGGAAAATATAATTTTGGGGTGCTTGCTCATCAAAAAGATTCACTATATCACCTTTCATTAACAAGCAAATTTAAATTATTTCGTTTCTAATATTCTGGCTTGCATACAAACTTTAAGCAATAAATCTTATGTAAATTGAGATATACCTATTATTCTGAGACCCTTGCTGTTAAATTTACATACCAACAGGAAATGACAAAAGCAATGAAGCAAAATAAATTTTTGTATATTCTTTTACTCAGTCTGCTAGTGAAAAACAAGCGGTCCAAAACACCTCACTGACAATTTAAAAAAATTTTTTAAATGACTCTTTTTTTTCCTCCAATTTAATCACCCTAACTAGGTTTATCTGTTGGCAACATTTTTTTTCCTTACATATATTTAGGAAGCAATGAATGAATATTTTATTAATACCTGAATTCAGTACAATTGCATAGTTATCTGTCCAGTAACTTGTCCACTATAATATTAATAAAAATATAGAATTATTACAGAATTCTGAAAGTGGGTGTACACACACACACACACACACACACACACACACACACACCCTCAGGCTCATTCTTCTAAATTGATAAAACAGGTTTTTCTCTTGGAAATCCAAAATGACAGAATCCTTTATTCTACTTCTAAGTGGAAAAAAAAAACCACTTCATGCAAAACTCTAAATCTTAAGATTTTAATTTCACCATGTTGTGTCTAAATTAAAATTTTATTTGGGCTTTTATTACACTTAATTTCAACCATGCACACAAAAATGCATCAACAGAGTTACTATTAGCTAATAAGTGGTTCAAATAACCAGATCAGCTGAATATGCTGGTCAAATTCTCTTGATTAAGTAGCTAATGCCCTAGAACACTGCTCATTTTGGCAGCACTTACAATAATATCCTAGAACACTGAATTACCACAAACTTACCACAGACTGCAGAAGGCAGTCTACCAACAGATTATCAGAAAACATATTTACCTTTAGTGAGGGAATAATACCTTCTTTTAAATACCAGCAACTAAATTCTATGTGTACATATTACAGAAATGAAATAATTCAAATACAGGATTTTATTCTTAAATAAACAGCATTTCAAACATGTCTTGATTAATGCTGTAGATTGGAAGAAGTTTCTTTCCAGCACTAGCCCTTTCAAGAGTCCAAACAATATACACTCCTTATCCTTCTTAAAATTCAAGGAAGGGGGTTCCCTGGTGGTGTAGTGGCTAGGCTTTGGTGCTCTCAAGGCTGTGGCCTGGGTTCGATTCCCAGCCAGGGAAATACTACCCCCCGCCAAAAAAATAAAATAAAATAAAATTCAAGGAAAATTAAGGGAATTCAAGATAAATTAAGGGAAGACCACTAGGCACTTCTAAAACAATACCTACATAAAAATGCCACCATATCATACAAAAAGTAATCCCCACTTCCTGGTATTAGTACTTGTAAGTACTTACAATCTTAGTAATACAGATTTTGCCTCAGTGAAAAAATTTAATAATCCACAACAACAGTTAAAAAGGAAGTATTAAAACTACTTTAGGGGGTTCCCTGGTGGTGTAGTGGCTAGGCTTTCAGTGCTCTCATCACCATAGCCTGGGTTCAATTCCCAGCCAGAGAACCAACCAAAAAAAAAAAAGGGTACTTCAAATACTTGATGTTTCTTTACATGTCTATAACACAAAAACAAACTTTTCTGAAAGACTTTTTAAATTATGCAGTCTGGAAAAGATGTAATCATTTTAAAGCACAACTCATAGAAACATTGTTTTTCAAAATACTCCTTAACACAGCAATACATTTTCAAGGCCCTGTAAGAAACTGAAAATCAGAATAAAATTTGTGTATGTTTCTGCTATAAAACTACTCTTAATGTTAAACCCTCCAAACCACAAAATACCAAATTTTACTTTACAATAAATTTTAATATTTTGTCATATATTCTGTGAATTAAATCAATGCATTCTGGTGTTTTTGTTTTTACCAAAACCCTTCATTTCACAAAATCTTTATCCAAAATCATGTAGAAAGGATTCCCAAAATTATTAGTTTTATACCTTCTAAATATCAAAATGTTATTCTTACTTGAATATCAATTATTAAAAGCTATGTTTGAACCCTTGTATACTGTTGCTGGCAATATAAATTGCTGCAGCCATTATGGCAAACAATATGGAGGTTCATCAAAAAATTAAAAATAGAAAATGATCCAGCAATTCCACTTCTAGGTATTTATCCGAAGAAAATGAAAACACTAACTGGAAAAGATACATGCATCTCTATGTTTATTGCAGCATTTTAACAGCCAAGATATGGAAATAACTTACGTGGCCATCAATGAATTAATAAAGAAAATGTAATGTTTTGTGTGTGTGCAATGAAATAGTATTCAGCCATAAAAAAGAATGAATTCTTGCCATTTGTGACACAATGGACAAATCTTGAGGGTATTATGCTAAACACACACACACACACACACACACACACACACTAACTCCATACCTCTTATTCAATTATCTAATAACAAAATTTAGAATGTATCCAGTCAATACCAGGAATAATTTATCAAGGTTATTCTTAATAGAGGATTCATATTTTCTATTTTAAAAATAAAACATTTCAGAATATGCTTAATATATCAAATACTAAATTCATGAAACAAAAAAGAAAACTGTTAAGTGTTGAAGCAGTTTATACATGCACAGAAATCATATTAACATGCTAAAATTAAATTAAAATTTTCCTGTTCAAAATTCCATGTGTAATAAAATCTGCGACCCTAGTAAAAAGTTGAAAACAAAACAAATTTCCCTGAAAACATATCAACTTCAAGTTAAGATTACAGAATTAGTTAAAATCTGGTCAGGTGTCCAAAATCAATATGCTCTTCCCACTGATATAAAACAAAATTTTAAAAAATATTAGCTGAAGTAGTTTACAAGTATTGCACTACTATTTCAGAGGAAAATCCATTGGTTATAATAAACTCCTACATAGTTTATGGTGAAAATTCATACTAACATTATAGAAGTGTTTAGCGTACGTTAAGAAATTTATCGTAAGTTGCATTGGTGTTCAAACCTTATCCCTCTTTGACAATCATACAATAAAGAAAAAACTTCTAGTCTTTTTCATCAATTCATACATATATTCTCAAGTGAGAACTGAGCATATTAACAAGCCTTCCCTCCAAAGTTAACTTGCAATTCTCATACATCGAGTTCTAAAAAGAAAACACCAAATCACAGTTATTTTTCAGTTCAAACTAGAAAAGGAAAAAAATGGCTCAGTCTATTATAATTAATTTACAAATTGCAAATAAATGGATATAGAACTAAAGTAGTGACAGTTTTTCTGAGTAAAATTATTAAGAAGTTATTAAAATAAAGGTCTTAATTGTTCATGTATGAAACTCCAAACATACTACCCATCCTTCATCTTACAAAACAGAATTAGATTTTTTCCAAAATTGCAACTTCATTATATATTGTTTTCATATTTAGAAACTATTATAAATTTGAAAGACTAATATATTTTATAAGTAAATCCAGTAGAAAGCACAATATTTTTTAAAGTGTTAGCAAAATTACATATTCCTATTGAAAAATTTCATCCTAATTTAGCTGTTTCTCACACTATTCCTACCAATGCAGAAAAGATAAGATACCAGTATTTCCCAATTCTAAGCTGCACATAGAAACAGATACCATGTTGCAACACTTTAAATCCTGTGATATTTTTCTCTTCCTTTTGACATATTCCATGGGCCCTTTAACATGCCAAAGGGCCATTTATTTTCCAGTCTAAGAATTGAAAACAAAATTAAATGGTAGTACATTAACTAATACACTTAGTCACTAGTAACTTAAAAATCCATTCAATACATACCCTTAATAGAGTGACCTTTTTCATCTTTTTTCTCTACAGGTACCCTTTACATGAGAGTACCAGACAATTTCACTGGATGATATCTTGTCAGGATATTGCCTCAGGCACTGAGCTTTGAGACAGTACTCAAGATAAAAATTCATCTCTGTAGCAATGAAAAAGACTATTTTTCTCACGCATGATACCAAACTCCAGTTTCATCTGCTTTCCCTACAGTATCTTGTATAGTAGGTACAAAGTCTATTATTTGCTCCAAAATTAATAGCATTCTTCTTGCATAGAAATGCTATGTAACATTATAATTCATTGAAGACTAGCAACAAATTAGTTCATTAAATGACAGGAAAGAATGATATAAAAATGTTCATGCAGTACATTCATTCATGATCTTCAGAGTGGGATTAATTATGTGATTTCCCCTATTGGAATCAGAAGCGAATAAACAGTATAGAAAATAAATGCTAAAAGATTCTCAAGGAATTAACTACTTACCGCTGTGGATTCACTAAAATTCCTTATTTTGTGTCTTATTTATTACAGTTTTGGCATGAAAAAGCATAAAACAAGGATCATTTCTATTAGAGTATAAATATGGTTGTGTTCCAACCATATGTAACAAAACTCAAAATTTATAAAACTCTGCTTTGTTCTAAATATCTAATTTTTTAAAAAGAAACTGTTTACTATTATAATTTCTAAAACATCATGAAAAGAAAATTACAATGGGCAAAAACAAATTCTTTCTTACACAATCCAAAAAGCAGATAGTTAACACAATTAATTTTGTGATAGATTCAGAGGTTGTTCTGAAATATTCCCATTTTCAGCAAAGTTAATTGAAAAGCTGTTACAAGTCTTTGGGAATTCTAATGTACTGTCAACATTCCAGCAAGTCACATAAGAATCAAAGGGCTGCTGTGGTCGTAGTTGGAAATCAGGCATCTGCATGTAAGCACCTGACTGGGTGACATAAGGGAAGTGCTTTGGCCAACCGGTTGCATTTTAAGCTCCCTGGGTTCCAGTAGCAGATTGTTCTCTTCACCAGTGACAAGGTGAGTTAACTTTTCCATCCACATGCGGAACTTCTCCTCTGTCTGCCTCTGCATCTTGGAAAAACAGCTCATGGCCTCTTCTAGGACAATGCCTATGTGTTTCCTATCACACACAGGACCCCTGCCATTTCCCTGGGCGCTCCTTCAGATTCCCCCAGCATGATTGAAGTCAGCTTTAAAAACATTGAGGCAGGCCATTTGATAAAACATCATTAATTCAGAAACTGTATTAAGACATGCTTATTTGGGGAAAATAGCATAAGCATTACTAAGAACAGCCATATAGAGCACTGATAAGCAGTACTTAAATTAACCCACCAAAGAAAAGTAATTCCGAGAAAAAAATAAAACAATGAACATAACTACCACTTTTCATAGTTTTATTATACCTGCCTGGGAACACATATTCTGTTACAATTCAAGTAAACACTAATCTATAACAATGGTTTTCAACCTTGGCAAACACTTAAAAACCAGGAATGGTTTAAAAATTACCAAAATCTAGGCACACTCCAAGGCATTATAGCAGGCTTGTCCAGGGCAGCATGCAGTCCAGGACAGCTCTGAATAAGGCCCAACACAAATTTCTAACTTTCTTAAAACATTACGAAAATTATGCATGGACCTTTTTTTAGCTCAACTACTATCGTTAGTGTTAGTGTGTTTTATGTGTGGCCCAAAACAATTCTTCTTCTTTCAGGAAAAACCAAAAGTTTGGACAGCACTGCACTGTATGTTTGGTTTAAGCACCTCGGGTAATGTGCATGTACAACCTTGGTTGAGAACCACTGTATCCTCAAATGTTTTTATTGCTTTGACTTTAAAATTCTAAAAGTCATTTTGGCAGCTGGCCCATAATAAATCAGTATACAATAATTCTCAGCTGAGTCTTATTAAACACTCGTTTCAAGTTTTAAAAAATTCCTTATGAAAAACCCACATAAAGAATATACATGAGTTTGGGATATTCCATCCACTCCTCTGGAGAGCACATTAATGGCTAAGTTGTCCTGCAGTAAAGAAATCTGTTTCCACATGACCTAGCACTTTCCAAATGTGTGTATAGTGTAAAGGTATTTATGTCCAGTACAACAGTGGTTTCATAGGATTTCAGTTTAGCATATGCTCCTCTATCTATACTGTTTTATCCCTGAACTAGGCCAGATGCCATCTTTGGTTTGGGTCCCATTTAGTCTGGGTCTCTAAAAAGAACTAATTATACTGAACTCTTCATTTATTCAGGGAGCTATTAAAAATGTTACCTCCTCAAACCACCTGACACCAACATCTAAAATGGCTTTTCTACCTCATCCCTAGTCTTTGTCTCTTATATCCTGCTTTATTATTCATAGTGTATATTTCTGCCTGATAGCATATAATAAATTCATTTATTGTGTCTCCTCAAAAAAAGATTAAGTTCCATGAGGGCAGGGGGTTTTCATCACCGTGCATTCCCAATACTGCGCGGATGCTCAAATATTTGCTGAATAAATGAATGATGTAATCAATCTTGGCTTTATACCATCTGCCTACATCAAGAAGTCATAAAAAACAGCCCTATGAAATGCTCAATTGTAATTAACCTCAGATATTTCTGAAAATATGGTTCACTTTATCTTATACTGGCTTTTTATGAAGATGCAAAAGAAAATTTTACTAGGTCTCAGTATTAAAGTGTTTCTCCTAGACAGTAGGAACTGCTTAATCAGTTATGCCACTTATTTTCAATAACAGCACGGGACAAATTTTTAGCACCATTCTACCTAGAAAATAAAAACCTTATCAAGTTTATTGTTACCAACCTTCCCTCTATCTTCATCTTATTACTTTTCCCCTTTTTCATGTTTTAAAAAAATTCTGTTTATATGTAAACTTCATCAAGAAAAAAGTATCTTTCCCCAGAGTGTAGTATATGTAGCTTATGCAAAGACTAAATGGAATTTAAAGAATATGCAACTTTCTTCAAGCAGTTTACCCAGGTTTTAGGTGTTAGGTAAACTTAATTGTATAGGACAGGAAATCAGATGGCTACTTTGATCTATTTCTGATTCTGGCATTGCTTATTTTTCAACAATTTAAAAATGTGTATTTAAAAGCTCAATTCAGAAAATGGTGTAAAAATATTTATGTTGGAGACAGTGAGATAAGTTTCAGCCTCATAAAGATGACTAGCAGCAATAAACACTGATTAGCAAGGTATTTTGAGATCTTAAAAACAGGGACCAATTAATTATTCATTTGTCAAAACCCACAGAATGTACAACACCAAGGGTTAAACCCCAATGACTCTGAGTGACAATAATGTGTCAATGTAGGTTCATCGAGTTTAACAAATGTTACTTTAGTAGGGGACACTGATAGTGGTGGAGGCGATGCATGTGTGAAGGCAGGAAGTATATGGGAAATCTTTATAACTTCTGCTCAAGTTTGCTATAAACCTAAAACTGCTCTAAGAAAGAAATTCTATTAAAAAAATATTCTCACCTTAAATACACATGTTCTTTTATTAATATTAAGATATATCCTATTTTGAGAAACAGAATTCTATCTCGAAAGCAAAGCTTATGCTTTTGCATACACAAAGTTATATATAGGCACTCAACTTTAGGAAATAAACTAGGAAAAGCAGGTTGAAAATAATACCTTGGTGCTTTAACAATAGAGAATCCAGAAGGATAGCCATTGGGAAGATAGCAAAGCTTCTCAACTTCAGGTAACATCATCCAAACATTGTAGCATAGAGAAAAGCACATTTAAACAATGCACCCTTTTAAAATAATCACTTAAATGGAGTAAAAGTGCTTGTTAATATAGAACTGCACGGTGGTTTTTATAACTAGTAAGATTTTTAAAAACTAGACTCTACTGTTCAGAACTTGATACCCACTAGCAGTAACAGAACTTAACTGAACGAGACTACCAGTTTTACAGTGCTTTTTAGCTAGGGCAGACTTAAAATATCACTGCTCAACTGAGTTCTCAGCCTGGTTGCTCACTATCCTCACTGGGGAAGCTTTAAAAATGCTGATGCCTTTATCTAAGCGAAATAAGACAGAAAAAGACAAATGCTATATGATTCCACTTATATGTAAACCTAATCAAACCGAACTCAAAGAAACAGAGCAAATTGGTGGCTGGGGGGAGGAGAGGAGGGGTGAAGATGATCAAAGAATACAAACTTCCAATTATAAGATCAGTAAGTTCTAGGATGTAATGTACAGCATGGTGATTATAGTTAACAATACTGTATTATATATTTGAAGGTTACTAAAGGAGCATTTCTTAAAAGTTCTCAATACATACACATAAATTTTAACTATGTGAAGTGATGGATGTGTTAACTAGCCTTACCGTGGTAATCATTTCACAATATAAACATATATTAAATAATCATGTTGTACACCTTAAACATACACAATGTTATATATCAGTTATATCACCAAAAAGCTGGGGAGAAAAATGCTGATGCCTGGATCAGACCCAGAGATTCTTATTTAATTGGTCTGGAGTGGTGCCTGGGCATTTTAAGTCTTGGTTGCTCCCCCAGTGATTCTAATACATAGCCAGACTAAAAACTGTCTCATTTGCATTTACTAAGCTAAAAATCAGCAGACTTTGACTGATTACTCCATCTCAGTGTTTTGTTACCAATGTATTTAGTGAGTCTCCTAAATAGCCACTAAAATACAACCAGACTATAGGAGGCTTAAAATGGGGATGTGGACTTTTAACCACTTCATATTCAATCTAGGAAAAAGTTTATGGTATTCCCAGTATGGGTTTGGGGTCTTCTACCATGAGTTCTCCACTGCTTAAATTAATATTAATTTTTTCCAAGTAATACAATCCCCAATAGGCTAAGAACCTTCACAAATCATAAGAAAAACAAGTGTGGCAGGAGCAAAATGTGCAATGAAAATGCAGAGATTGCTTACCAAAAGAATACAAATAGCCAAACGTGATTTTTCAACTTCACTAGTGATCAAAGAAATGGCAAAGACATGCTAAGATACAATTCTTCCATCAAATCAACAAGATTTTTTAAAAATAAATACCAATAGCAAGAATATAATGCAACAAATACTCAAGCTCCCAGGTGGAATAAACTTAACATATTCTTAAAAACCAGTTTTGTAGTATGTGTCAAAGGTTTAAAGTGATTATACCCTTTCTCATAACAGCAAAAACTAAAAACAGCCCAAAGAACCAACGTTAGGGAAGTTATCTTATAGTTAGCTAAATTATTTTTTAAAAAATACATTTTAAGGAAAATATTATGTTTTGGTTAAATGCTCAAAATGCAATGTTAAAAGGAAAAAAACAGAAGTGCATATACATAGTATGATAAATTTTGTTATATATTATGGATGGCAACATATTCAAATGTTAACATAAAACAGGATTATGGGTAGAAGATTTTAATCTTCTACTTCACATTTTCCTATTTTCAAAATTTTCTACAAAGGATTTACTAAAAACGTTTATGGTTTCTTTTGTTTTTGTTTTTGCTTTTGTTTTTGTTTTTGGTGTGTTGCGGGGCGGGGGTTCCCTGGCTGGGAATTGAACCAGGGTCGTGGTGTTGAGAGCACCGAAGTCCATCCACTACACCACCAGGGAACCCCCTATGTTTTAAATTTCCAAGCAAGTGTTAATTGATCAAGCATAAGTCTCTACCTCAGAAAAACTGTGAGGTAAATACCATGATGCATTTCAGTGCATAAATGTGTTTGGCAAATAACGGGTGGTGAGATCCTGGCTTCAATGGAACTAAGATGTTCTGGCCTGGCCACACAGTTTGGGAATTCAGGTGATCTCACACAGCTGTCCTCAACAGCCTCCCTGACATTCTCCAAAACAGACCAATGAGATTTTCTAAATGCAAACCAGCCAAGACAACTGACCCTTACCTACCAAGGTGGATACTATTTTTGGAACCTCAGTCTGACTAAGCATTTATATGGTGAATACTAAACCACACAAAAGCAGGTCATTTTTGCCAAGACAAGATGAAGCTACCCTAAGGTTTACCCTAGGTTAAATATTTATGAAAACCAACAGTTACTGAAAAAACTTTTCCCCACCGCCCATGTAAACTGATGCACTTAAGTTAGTCTGCTCAGAGAATTAATTTCTTGAACTGAATGAAATCTGATGTCCATTATTCATAGTCACTAAAATCAAAATTCCTTGCAAGAGCAGACTTTATAAATCCGGTCTCAAAGTGATTTTACAGAGACATCCTCCGCCCACCAGAAGAAATAAAGCTCTAATCATAAAACCGCAAAGAGTGATTAACAGTACAAAAAGATCATCTATAAATGAGACCCTTGAATACTCAAGACCACCACATAGTATTTTTATATTAATATTCACTACAAAATATTCTAATTTTGCTCATCTCCAAGTCACCCAAATGAAAGAACTGCCAGAATTACCTTAGTATGATACACCAGATTCTTAAAACTGTAATTTATTTTCAAAAATTTCAAGGACAGAATGATCTAATATGCATACTAAACTGCTTGCCAGTTAACTGTTAACTAAAACTAAAAAGTCTTCATAAACATCTATTGTCCAGGTATCAATCCTAATTATTAAGCATTATCATGCACTATATACGTCTGCATCATTATTTTCACTCTTAAAAGAAACTGCATTAATTGTTAAATTACCTGGCATAACAGAACACTCAGCAGAATTCCTTCAATGTTTAAGCGGCTGCCAAACAAAAGCTTATAAATAAAGCATTTTCTGAATTATTAAATTAGATTACCTTGATGAAAGAATACAGCAAGAATCACAGTTTTTACTTTTCCTCTTGGTTTCATTCTGTGTAAATAGCTGGATTCAAATTTCAACATCCAAGAGATTCTATTAGGCACATCCAGTTTAAGGTTCATCTGAATGTCTGTGTTGTTGCACTCAAGTCAGTTCAGAATTTATCCTATCTTCACAATTTATACAACTTTTCAACAATTACCCTTGCTATATAAGGTTTGCGTATATCTCGCTTCTCCACAGTTATAATGTGACTCAGGAAACTGAGGTACAAATAATTATTATATTAAAATGCACAATGTCACAATTTTTCTGGGGTAACAATACAGACAGTTGAAATGAACTTCCTAATATCTAAATTTAGGCTGTTCCATCTTCACTGCTTTGCACAATTCCAGGAAAGACCATTTATACCTGTTTCAATGTGAATAGTACTTCCTGATACTGTAGCACACACAACCTAGGTAGTCATAAACAGCAAACCTGCACTTTTACCTACCATTTTATTCTCTGTGATTACCTTAGAAAATTCTGCATATTTTCAAAAGTCACTAATTTACTAAATGATGTGAACAAAATGAACTTTAGAAACAAAAAGGTTAGTTTCTAAAATTTACAGATCTTAAAAATTTTGGTAAGTATACAATTCAATAGATAAGAAACAGACCACTGGTGTTTTAAAAGTTTTAAACACTGGTCAAGATAGTCAATTAGCAAAGGTTTTGAAAATATGAACAAAGCACATCTAACCTACGTAACAGGGAGAGTGTTCACAATGACACTCCTCATGCCACCTCCACAACAGGCTCTATCTCCCCCAAGAATTTTGTTCACTTACCTTCTTCTCCCTTCCCATAAAAGCCAAAGTATTGGGGTGGTTACATAAAAATCTGTTTAGTAAGTGGAATTAAGCACTGTATTAAGCGATCCATCATGATACTGATTAACAGATTAGAAAAATAAATGAACAATTTTACAGGTATTAATAGTTTTCTTAAAAATATTAAACATAAAACTAAAATATACACAGAACTTGCCTTGGAATAATCCCAAAGCCTGCTTCTCTCATGCATTCAACTAATGAGCTTCAATTAAATCCCTTTCCCATTAATGTCAACACAAGCAACTACCATAGGAATTCAGTAGATATTAAAACAGTAAGCATTTCTAATGACTTTTAAAAACTCATATTTAATATATTATATGGATGAGACTTTATTATAAGTTGAAGACCTAGAAAATTCTTTAAAACCAATCTTGTTAGTTTATGTAAGTTTTGATTAGCTACAGGTTTAATTAACCAATATTCTTTTCCTTGAAATATTTTTTGTATATCAGCACTATGCTGTCTTCGTGTGTAGAAACAACAAACTTTTCAGCAAACTAGGAGGAAGAAACATAGTCACCCATGAAACTGAAAATCCAAACTTCCTCTTTTAATTAGCAATAAACAAGCCTGCCATGATCTATTAAGTGCCATGTAGTTTATAGAATGTTCCTAATCATAACAGTCTCTTCAACAATGAGAATTCACCAATTAAGAACCATTCAGAACCCATCTTTCTTCCACTATGAAATCTCAAGACTGCCTCTGTAGTGCAAAGTACCAGATATAATAATACGGAGAAATAAGATATTGTGAAACATGTAATAAATTAAATCCTCATACCAATGAGAGCTAGAGCAAGCAGATTTCTATCAAACTTTTTTAAAGCTTCAGGGAGTATGGGGGAAATTTTTGCAAAAACATTTTCAATGCAAATGACAACTTAGAATAGAAAAATGTGCAACAACGGTAACTAGTTTATCATGCATTGAATCAAGGAAAAACACATAAAACTACTGTTTTAGGAGGAACAGTTATTTGAAAACTTAAACTCTAAAAGACAGAATATGTTAATTCAGACACTATGAGTGCAGTGGCTATATAATAAAGCAAGGTCCTATTCCTGAGGATAATGTACTTAATAATAATGCTGAACAGTGAGTATTAAACCTAAGCAGCGCTAAAAAGGCAATTATGGGAATTTACGTAATGTGTTACAGTGAAAGAGACTTGTGGAAAAGTCCATTACTTAAAAATAATCTTTACCCTACCACTAACCATTCAAATATTTTTTTCCTGATGTGCTAAAAGTACATTGGAAACCTCAGAATAGGTTTTTTAAATTGGCCATGTCTTAATACACTGCAGTCTTCAAATTTACAGAGCTGCAGGTCTCCTGGATTTTTTCAAGTGTCACTCATCTAACTGAGCCTGACAGCTGAGAAATGCCATCAGGTGCTCTACAGTCAGTTTAAAAAACATCCTCTACCTGGTATCTCTGCAGTGATTGTCTTGCTGCTCCCTGAAACCTCTTCATCATCATCTGACGAGCTTGTGCTTGAGTCACAAGTCAGGTCACTATCACTGGTACTACTGTCCTGCAACAGGTTGTATTTCTTACGTGCAGCAGCCTCCCGTTTCTGTCTTAGTAGCCTGATTCTCTCCTTGTGCTTTTGGCTCCGGTGACCTTTAACCTTGGCAACTCGGCCATTCTGTTTATCACTGGATTGTCGGTTTTTCTTGGCAGCCATAGTAGATGTTTCACTTTCAGATCGGGAACGCCGAGATTTACGCCCAACTGTGGCACCAGACACTCCAGAAGAATCTCCTTCTACTGCAGTTTCTGCCTGAGAGGGTTCGTTCTCTTCTGCAGAAGACAATGTATCTGAATCAGCCAGGTGACCGCTAGAGGAAGGGGAAAGCATGCAGTGATTAGAGGAGTCACTCTCATAAACTCGCCCAGTTGTTGGTTTGTCACTCTCTGTGGATGCTAACTGAGACTCAGAAGAGTCCCTTCTCAGTTCCATCAATAAGCAGGGCATTGAAGAAAGAACTGTAGAATCCACTACACCATCTTTCTGAACTTGAGATTCCAGTTCCACAGATCCATCTTCATCTTTAGCTGTCTCTTGTTCAGATGTTTTTGGTGGAACTTCAGACTCAATGAGTTCTTCAACTTTTCCCACTGCCTCTTCCATCTTCATTTCAGACTTTTGAGTTAAATCATGGAGCAGAGTTTAGGAAACTATGTCAAAGATTCAACAGGAAAGCAACCTGCACAAAAACACACAAAATCAATAAAAAGAAATGGCAAATTATTTAATCAACACAACACGCCTACCTTTCTAAATGGGTGGCAAACGTTATCATCATACAGGCCTTTAAAAAATACCTATATGTGTTTTCATATATTCATCAATAGTCAAATTCAAAAGATTTTAGTATTATCAAAATACTAGTATACACAGCTACCAAAAATGTCACAGTATTAATCCTCTATTCCTGAACTTGCAAGGCCAGCAAGGATTCAAACAAGGATTTTTTACTTTAAAACTTAATTTAATGTGTTTAAGAAGGGATCCTCAAAATTCTAATATAGTTAATATGTACATTTTGACTTCAATAGAAATGACAAAGAATGCTTTAAAAAACTGGCCTAGAAAACAAGTTAACTGCAATGATTATTTTTATACTTAAATCATCAAAGAAAACAGACAAGCGAGGAAAGTACAGTGAAGTAGCATCAAATGTACACTTATATTGTTTTAAAAAAATCTTCAACTAGGTGTATTTGGCAAATGAGCAACCAAAGCAATTATATGCACCAATTCTGTCTGCCATCCCTCTCAATAGGAATTGCTCTAGAGGGCATTAAGATGAAAGGCCTGAATCCGCTGTTCCCTCAGTTCTTCCTACTTCCCACATACCTTTCATCATGCTGAATGTGAGTCCAGTGTTTAAACATATGTTTTATTTCATAAGCAGCAACCACTAAATACAGATCAACTATTTTATGAACTTAGAAAATCTTAGACAATCTATTCTACGAATGACTTAAGAGGTTTAAAACACACTACATACCCTTCATTCTCATGAATTCTGTTCTTGGTCATTATTCCATGAGCTCCCAAAGACTTATTTTTCAGCAAATAGTATTTTTTCTAGCCAGGTATATTGGTAAAACATGGAGTTACTGAATAAAAATCTTTGCTACAAAATGAAATAATTACCAAATATGAGTGGGTTTTGTAGAGGGAGTAAATGCTTCAAAAACTGCAATTAATACAGACATTTACACAGGATTTTAGATGCTTTACTGTACAGCCAAAACATCTGCATGCAGAATTTAACCTGAAAATCAATCTACTACCAATAAGTTTGCGCATTTGGGGTTTGCAACTTAATAGCTATTTATATAAGGGTGATCCCTATTTATCTATCTATCTTTTTATTTATGGTAGATAAATAAATCGCCCTGCACACATTTTCCAACTTTATATACTAACTTTAGAACCTAACAACCCTACCCCACTATGTTGCTACAATTCCACTTAAACATGAAGGAAGAGAACACAGTCTTTCACCATAAGGGTTGTAACCTATACAAAGCAAACTTCATTAACTGGCAGTTTTTAGGACAATGCTAAGAATGTGTAAGGCAAGTAAATACTTCGCCCTGTATGTGTGATGTTAAAGAAAGCAATCATCATGATGTCCCACAGGTCACACAAAGATGCAAATATAAAGCTAGACTAGGTATGCTAATCAGGTACAATAAGACTCATCACTCCATTCTAAGTTACTTTATAGTTCACTATATGGTAAGCAACTACTAGACAATATCTAAATAATCCTTTTACTGATCTATCATTGCCAAGCCTACTTTTTGCTTAGGATAAACACAAATTTTATCAATACTTATTTTTTGTTTTTCATAGCCCTGTTCTCAGCTGCTGATAAAACAGGCTTTCAGGAGAATGCCTTAACACATTCGAAAAACCCAGAACATTCATAGCCACTAGAAACACTTATTAATTTAAAACAACCCCATGTATTGCCTATTTTATAACCATATTTGCATCACTACTAATTTTTGAGTTAAATGAAAATAAGCATAAATGTTACTCCTAAAACCATTACAAAAGGAATGTACACCTCTGAAAGCCAACCGAGGGAGTAAAAGTTAAACCATCAAACTGTTAGTGTCATAAATGAAGCATGCTGGCAAAACAAACAAGAAATAAAATATTCGCAGACATGAACTACCCCAGGTATGAGGAATCAATCAAGATTTTCTAAGTGAATAAAAATGAGAGTTGATTCTTCTGTAGAGAATGAAGTTATATACTCTGGAATAAAGCTTTTTCTTAAATCTGAAATACCTGAGAAATACACTCAAATGAAATTAATGTCAGCCATAGAGCACAAGCATCAAAAGTCTTAAATTAACTTTTGAAAGAAGGACTGGACCTTTCCAAACTACATTAACACTGGGTTGAAAAGTAAATTTATTTAAGGAACAATAAAACTCTTATTTCTTCTGTAAATACATTGTGTGGGTAGCACAAATGAATCTTCACTGTTTTTCCTTGTAAGAAAGCATGACAGTATCAATGTCTTTCAATATGACACATCAATCAAATGATTATCTCTCATTTCAAGTTCCCTAAATTTAGCTCTTTATTGAGATTTACAATGGCTTCTGCTGCCTCAAAAAGCAACCAGTATTGCGGTGAAACCATTTAAATATGCCCAAATCAATAAAAAAACCCTGGCATCACCATAAACAAGACACAATTATTTAGCTTATCATGTGTATGTCCATTTAATGTGACCATAAAGAATGAAAAGATTCTTTATATATTAATATGGAACAATTTTCAGTACATGTTAAATGAACAAAAAAGATACATTATACCATTTGTGTTAATAAAGAACAAAATCATATTTATGAATGAGTTTGTCTGTAGATGCACAGACTCTCCAGGACACTTAAGAAAATGGTAACACCAACTGCATAGGCAATGAAATAGAGTAAATAAAGAAACAGGAGTCAAAGACTTTTTACTGTACTTAGTGTTGTACCTCTTGAATTTTGTATCACATAGAAGTATTGTGTATTTAAAAATCTATTCTAGTATTAGTCTACTGAAAAGTTTTCTGAAGAAAAATGAGTTGTGCTTCTTCTGCACATGATACCAACCCCACTAATAAGGTCACATTTGGTCAATGAATTCAACTAAAGAAATTTCCCCCTGTAGAGGAATTTTGTTATAATTCATAAAACACAGGAGGGGGGGGGAAGCCACAGAAAGTGGAAATAGAAACTCTGATAAAACTCCCTGAAGTGAAATAAAAATAAAGTACCCTAAACATAGCGGGGAAAGATGCCATATATACAGACTAATCTTTCCAAACAACCACATTAAATACTGCATATACTATTCTTGGTGGGGGCAAGGGGAATGGATCTTTCTGGTAGAGGAAGTCAAAAGTAGATGGCAATAGAAAATGATAACATTATCAAATCTTATAAGCAGGATTTACACTCTCAACACTTTGATTTATTGCTCACAGAGAATTTACAATGAAATACTAAACATAACAAAATACAGCATTTAACCTATATTTTCTTCCATGCTGTTCTTCCCTTCAATCTAAAGACCATCCTTTTCTATATGGATATTATAGTTCATCCCCCTCTCATCTCCCTTGAACATTGTATTATTGATTATTTCTTGGCACTCCTCAACATCTCACATTCAACTGAACTATCCATTCATTTATCCATCTGTATATTCATTTTTTAAAAATTATCCTTCTGCCTACCATGTCAACTTCCCATCTCCCCCTCCAGGTACCACACTCTTCTTTCAAAGTCAACCTTATTAGCAGAGTTGTCTAAATATCCTATCTCTATTTTCTTACATCTCACCGTCACCCTCCAACCCAGTTCCATCTGATATCTGTTTCTATCAAACCAGTACAACAGTTCTTGCCAGGGTCATTAAAGACCCTGTTAAATTCAACAAACGCAACTTGTCTGTCATCTAATTTAATGTCGAATCAACTTTCTATGCCTAACCACTCCCTCTCCTTCTTAATGTCTTTCTTTGATTCTCAGGTTTCCTATTCTTGCTGCTCCTTCTCAGCCTACTTTGCAGTTTTAACTTCCTTTACCAAATCTCAGGAGTTAGTTGTAGGCCTATGTCCTTCACCCACCTTGCAAAGTGACCTCTTCTACACCCATATTTTCCAATACTATCCCTGTATTAGTAATTTTGTTACTTCATTTCAGACTTTCTTTGAGCTCTGTATCAGTCCACCCAAATAGTTACCTGACATCTCCATTTAGATTTCACAAGGGTACCACAATCTTTTCACATCCAAAACCAATCTCTGAACTACCCCACTCTGCTTCTTCTCTAGCTTTCCCTAAGGTTCAGTAAATAGCATCACTATTATCTCACTTGCTCATGTCAAAAACCTGAGGATTATCTTTGATAATGCCTTCTCTTTTATTCATAGCATCATATCATTCAATAATTCCTATCAATCCTACCTCCTTAGAGATTTCTAGCCTGTTCACTATTCATCATCTCCACTATCAACCACTTTGAACACAACCTCCATCATTTATTTTTCAATGGAATGACTGACAATCATTTCCTATCTCTTTGTATTCAGTCTTGCTCCTACCAACCTATTCTCCATACAGCAGGCAGAACAATATTTTTACAAGGCACATGACATGTTTATATATGAAAGTATGTGTTTTTAAGATTCAATATGCGAGGGCTAGCCAGAAAAAATCCAGCCATAAATGCCTCTATTTTTCATATTACATGCCTGGACACCTTCTAGACAGCCCTCATATATAAAGTATTTTTTTAATGTTCTATAAGATCGGGGGCGGCGGGGTGGGGGGTGGGGGGTGGGGGTGGGTGACCAAGAGAACAGTTAAAGGAAACTTGAATTTTATCTGATGTTTTTCTCTTCCCTTTAAAAAGAATTACATGCAATAATTTTTAAAACCAGTTGTTAATTCTGGACAATTAAAATGCAGCAATTGTTTTATTAGTCACTGATTAGAAGGACAGGTAGAAGAGTTAAACCATGGAAAAGAAATAGTATATTGCCCTTCCCGCCTCCCCACTGAAGGAGACAGGGAAGTGGAAAAGTATAAGGCTGAATGAGGAGGCTACCATGAAAATCAGGAGGGAGTCTGTTTCATATGAGACCTCATTCTTGATCAGCAAAGCTTAATACAAAGTGAAAAAGAAGGTAGGTTTGGGGGTTTTTGAAAAATGGAAAAGGGTCATAACATTTGCGACACAGAATAAAACACAGAGTCAAAAAGAACAATTCACAATACTCCAAACTACGTAAGGATCACACAAACTTAAAGGGGGGGGGGGGGGGGGATGTGATTTCTCTCCCCTGTTCAAAATCTCTATCCACATCTCCAGTTTCATCTAGGGCCATTTACATGCCAGCTCTCTCCAGATACACAAAGAATGTCACATAAACAGTTTTTTCAGATTTCTAACTCTTCATACTCATTTTGTGCCTGTCCTCTTGTTGGTAGCCTTCACAGATATCAGAATAAATATTACTTCCTTGGGGGTAGCCTTTGGTACCTTAAAGATTAGTAAGATCCCTGGTATAAATATTTTACACACCTATTTTCCTTCACAACGCTGCATAATTGTAGTTAATTAATTGTGTTGTTTAATGCCCATTCCCCATACTAAAGACATATAATACAAAGCTAAAGGAAAATAAAAGAAAATTACATGATCCCTCAGCTGATTTAATACAATGATTAATGAGCAAAATAACCTTAAGGCAAAAATTATTAAAGACAAAAAGTGTCATTCTAATCTTACATGGATCAATGATAAACATAATGGGAATCTGTGGAAGTTTTCTTCTGACTCAAGTTTCTCAAATAGAAAGCAAGGTCATTATCAGTTAAGAGTGAGGATGAATGAAGTGACATTAAGACAGATCAGAGAGGGAGTTCTCTGATGGTGTAGTGGCTTAAGACTTCGGCGCTGGTACTGTAAGCGCTGCGGCCTGGGTTCGATTCCCAGCCAGGGAGCTACCCACATACCAAAAAGCAAAAAAGACTGATCAGAGGACCAGATGTAAAATAGTAAGACAGTAAAGAAACTACAGGGAGTTCCCTGGTGGTGTAGTGGCTTAAGGCTTCGGCGCTGGCGCTGTCAACGCTGTGGCCTGGGTTCGATTCCCAGCCAGGGAGCTACCCACATACTACAAAAACAAACAAACAAACAAAAAAAAAAGAAAGAAAGAAACTACAAATACAGTATATGATTTCCAGACAAAAATAAGGACCCACTTTAAGGGTTGTAGTCATGAACTTAAAATTAAAGTGAGACTGGTACCCATGGGTATGTTTTTCTCCTCTCAAATTCAGCTGCGTTAAGTCCAAGGGCAAAGGAGGTGGAAATTGAATTTAACCAGAATTGTAGTTTTGCCAAGCAAGTAGAACAAAACAAGAAAGAAAGCAAGGATATGTGCAAAATGATTTTCATGTCACACCAAGAAAGTACAAGACAGTGAAAATATGGTAGGACCAAGAGAATGGACAACCCAGTAAAATCAGGGTACTACAGAGAGTGAGCTGAAAAGATAGAAGGTGGTAATCTAAGAGTGGTGTGAATGAAATAGAGATGAGGAAAGGGTTGCAGTTAAGTAAAATAGTGCTACTCAAAGTGTTGTCCCTGAATAACTGACTGACTGCATCGAAAGTATAGAATTTAAGAGTAATTGATTAGAAACTTACAGCAATTTGATCGTTATGATAACAAAACAGCATTTCAATTTCCTAGTAACTGATTTTGATTGTATTTTACCCAAAAAGTTTACCTCTGAAAATAAAAATTTACTGGTTCTTCACAACAGATAGTTTGAGAAGCACTGGCTAGAATATGACTATGAAAGTAAGTTGGCTGAGGTTGGGTAGAGAAGAAAATCATTATGGAAAAGTTCAAAGAACAAATGGGCACTATAAGACGAATCATCTATGTGTATGCTAAAGTTACCAAGAATTAAGATAACAGTAATAATGGACAAAATGACGCTAAGCAAGGACCAAAATTCACAATACAAAAGGGTCAGTGGTAAAAAGATGACAACAAATATGAGGACAAACAGAAGAGAAAAATTATCTGAAAGTGGCAATGAGGAACAAGAAAATCATTTACCATCTCCGGGGGTGTGGGGGGGTGACTATTAACTAAGAAGTCTATATCCAACAAAACTATTCTTTCAAAATGATGGTGGGGGAAAAAAACAACAACAAAGAAAATCCTCAGAGAAACAAAACTAGGCGATTTCACTGGTAGCAGACCTGATTTGCAATCAAGAAAATTATTTAAGTAAAAAGGAAATGACACCATACTGTAATTCAAATTCACAAAAATGTAGATAACAAAAAAGTAGTAAATATGCAAGTTAACATAAAAGACTATAAACAATTTATTTCTTCTCTTACCTTCTTTTAAAAAACGTAAGACTGTAGAAACCAGTAATTATAACACTGTATTGCTATGTTTATAATATACATATAATAGATATTACATATATTAAAATAATAGCATAAAAGAGAAAGAGGAGATTGAGCTCTCCCATATTGGAGTAATATTTCTATATTTTATTGGAATTAAGTAAGTATTAATTTGAAGATGAGTATGGTTAACTAAAGATACAGATGTAATTCCTGGAGAAGCCACTAAGAAAAATAACAAAAAAGGGAGTTCCCTGGTGGTGTAGTGGCTAGGCTTCGGTGCTCTCAACTCAGGAGCTTGGGTTTGATTTCCAGCCAGGGAACCACCAAAAAAAAAAAAGAAAAAAAGAAAATAACGAAAAATACAGTTTAACCCCTCCCCAAGGGAGTAAAGGAGATACAGAGGAATATCAACAAAAAAGAAACATTAGAAAATAAAAAACAAAATGGCAAATGGAAATCCAATCATTATTAATAATTACACTGAATGTGAATGGCCTAAACACTCCAATCAAATGGCAGATATTGCTGGGCTGAATAAAAAGTATCCAACTGTAGGTACTTTAAACAGACATATCTTAGATTCAGTACTATACTAAGTCAAAAGAAAAGAAAAAAGATATACTAAGCAAAGAGCAACTATAGAAGAGCTGAATTATCTGTATCAACATCAGACAATTTTACAAGATACAAAAAGGGACACTTCATAATGATACAAAGGTTACTATATCAGGAAAATATAAAAATTATACACATATATATAATATATGTACTTAACAGGTTCAGAATATATGAAGCAAAAACTAACAGCAAAGAAAGGACAGAGATAATTCAACAGTAATAGATTTTAATTCCTCAATCTAAATACATAAAACTAGACTGAAAATTAGCAATATAGAAGAACTTGAACGTTATCAACCAACTCAACCAATCCCTACAAATTATATATATACACCTTGGGTGTTAACTGGCATATGCAACTGGATAGTGGGTAAATCCAATTAAGATATGGACTGTAGTAAGGGTAAAAAGAGAAATAATCATCTTTGGTTTGAACTAGATAATGTTCACAGAAACACAGGTCTCAAAGAAAAGAAATACAGATTTGGACATTATCAGTAAGTAGAGGTAGTAACTGAATATTAGCAGTTTATCCAGGGAGAAAGCGTAAAGTGAAAAGAAAAGAGACTTCAATAGAACTTAAAGTTAAAAAAAAAAAGAAAAGAAAAGAAAAACTGCAAACCAATTTCTTTAGTATATAAACTGGTAGGTAAGAAATTATCCTGGGAGTTCCCTGATGGTGTAGTGGCTTGGGGCTTCGGCGCTGGCGCTGTCGACGCTGTGGCCTGGGTTCGATTCCCAGCCGGGGAGCTACCCACATACCAAAAAGCCAAAAAAAAAAAAAAAGAAAAAGAAATTATCCTGGGAAAAAATAAAAAAGATATCCATAAAACACACAAAGAAGAAAGTCTTCCTTCTTGCAATATATTTTTGGATGTTTAACTTCCTATAGACTTAGAATTGTGAGAAAGGACCATGATTAATGGGGTCTTATCTAACACCAACATACAGGAAACCCTCCTGAGGGTTTTGATATAGCACACATAAAATCATTAAGCATTCGACATAAGAAAGCCTTGTCCTTTATGACTTTCAATTTTATTCCTTGTGAGCAGCAACCGTTATTAACCAACAACCATTATTAACACACTACACTGACACAAAAATGAATAAACTGAAACTGTATTGTCCTTCCTGATGCGACAAACTGAAGTCATTTGCTGTTACAAGTTTACTGTTGCTACAGGCACTTTCCGTTGAAACCACAAGATGACACAAACAGCCCATTAAATGAAACTGCTTCTAGGCAAGATTTTATTCTATAGTCATGTAAAATGGGGCATTTTAATTGCTAGCACTCCTGCATCTGTTTATTTCATATTACCATCCTGGAACTGTAAGAAATACTAGCAGCTAATGCCTCAAACACGATCTACATGAACCTGATTAACTTACACTGATTATCCACATGTACAAACCATAGTATTAGATAATTCATGAATTCCAACTTTGCTCTCTTGTACAATATTCTGAACTAATTATATTCAGTTGGTTTAATATTTAGACAAAAAAAAAAACAACTTTAAAGAGGGTCGGTGTTTTATTGACAAAACAAGAATGCTTTTTCCCACTACAAAAGAGTCTATAATATGTTTCCATCACAGAAATTTAAAAGAGAAGCCTTACAAGTGATCCTGTCCATACTCTTGGAATGCAGGATGGTCATATAGGACATCTTCTTCTGTTTCATTTAATCTAGCTTCAAATACCAATAGGGCTTATAGCAACCTTCCTTGAGAAAACACTATGTTTCAAATACAATTTATGATACAGTTTTTTTCTAAGACTTAATCTACTGTAGTCCTTTGTTTTATTTAAAATTGATTACTAAAAATTCTGTCTATATCTGTGACCAACATATGTAGCCAACATAAAAACAGTCAACAAGAAAAACACTAAAGATCAACCTTTCATGTGAGTCTGCTCTAATTTTTAATATTTAAAATCTTTACCCATTCCCTCCTCAAAAAAATAATCTGTATCCACAATTTTCAAAGGTAGTAGTAGTATCTGAATGTTAAGACCACTACAAAACAAACTTGGGTACCGAGTTCTCTTCTCTTAACATCAAAATAGACTTTGTCCTCTAAGTTTTACTCTTTTTTAAGAAACAGTTGACTGAAATATTACCATAGAGAAGTGTACACATCAAGTGCAACTTGATGAATTTTTTAAATGAACATATCCATGTAATAAGCACAAATTGAAAACACTCCCCAAATCCCAAAACCTGTCCCTGCCACCTTCTAATCTGCCTCCCAAAAGTAACCCTTATTCTGAACTTCATCACCATAGATCAATTCCGCCTGTTCTTAACCTTCAAGACAATATAAATAAATGGGGGGATATTCTGTGCTTATGGATGGGAAGACACATTATTGCTGAGATGTCCTTTCTTCCCAACTTGATCCATAGTATTCCCAATCAAAACTCCAGCAAGCTATTTTTTAGATATTGACATAAGGATCCTAAAGTTAATATAGGAAGGCAAAAGACCCACAATTGTCAACACTATACTAAAAGTTGGAGGACTAACACTACCTAACTTCAAGACTTACTATAAAGCTACAGTAATCAAGTCAGTATAGTACCAAGCAAAGAATAGATACGTATGTCAATTGAACTGAATATAGAGAGCCCAGAAATAGACCCATACAGTCAACTGACCTCTGTCTGACAAACGCAAAAGTAATTTCAATAAGTGATGCTCCAATGGTATAACAATTGGACATCCACATAAAAAAATTTTAATCTAGGCACATACCTTATTTAACACCTTTCACAAATATTAATTCAAAGTGAATCATAGACATAAATGTAAAATGAAAAACTATAAAACTTATGGTTAAAACAAAAGAAAATTTAACTGAACTTAGGTTTGGCAATGAGTTGTTACATATGCAACATCAAAAGCATGATCCATGAAAGAAAAGAATGATAGACTTTATGAAAATTAAAAAACTTCTCTGCAAAAGACACTATCAAGAGAATGAAAAGTTTAAAATGTCCAAGTCTCACCTTAAAAAAAAAAAATAGCACCCATTTTGCTTGCTCTACTTTCACTTCAACTGCCAAACTTTAAAAACTGTCAGCATTTCTTTCTTTCTTTTTTTTTTTTCTGGTTAGTTCCCTGACCGGGAAGCAAACCCAGGCCACAGCAGTGAGAGCGCAGAAACCTAGCCACTAGATCATCAGGGAACCAACCCCCTGTGAGCATTTCTAATTCTTTACGTTCCACTGCTTAATCCAGTGCAATCTAGTTTCTGGTCCTATTATTCCATCTAAAGTGTTGGCAAGACTACCATTACCTCATATCACCAAATTCAAGAGACTTTTTTAGTCCTCACTCCTGAATCAGTCCTCACTCCTTACCTCTCGGCAGTACAATACTGTTAACCATCCCCACCTTCTTGAAAAATACCCTTCTGTGAACCTCTATACCATTACACTAGTCTGATTTTGCCTCCTTCCTCTCCAATTCAATCAACTTATTTATCTATCTCCCTTGCTGACTCATTCTTATTACCTCTTTAAATTTAGTTCTTCATGGCCCAGTCCTAGGCCCTCTTTTCTCTATAGTACCTCTAGGTGATATCATCCACATATCCCAAGCTCCCAAATTCATACCTATTCAGAAGGCTCTTCTGAAGATCTCCAAACTCAGATGATCACCTGTCTCTTTGACATTCTATTTAGGTCTCAAAGATACTGTAAATTTAAGATGGTTTAAAAAAAAAAAAAAAAAGCCTAATCTGCCCTTCCCCTAGCATGAGCAATTAATGTGCAATTAAATTGATAACATTACCAAATCAAAAACATACCTCCTCAAATCCCATTCCATCACCAAGTCCTATCAATTTGGCCACCCAAATGTCCTTCAAGTCTTTTTAATTTTCTACTGCTTAATCCAAACTACCATGACCTACTGCCTGGACTACACTAAAACATTAGTGGTCTTCCCAATTGCAACCAGAATGTTTTTGTTTAAAAATGAAAATCTAATCTTGTTGTACTTCTGATTAAACTCTACAAAATACTAAAACTATTATAAAAAGAAAGACTAGGACCTAAGATATATAATTCAGCTAATTAGGTATAAAACACCTATTGTGTCAGGCAATATGCTAGATTTATGATTACAAAAATTAATAAATCACAGCACTCGCATGAGAACAATAAAAACTGAGTATCTGCTGAAAACCTGCTATTTAAGTGTTTCAGGGTAAAGACAATAAGCAATAGGACACAAATGGGTAAGTACTATAAGAGAGGTATAAAGAACTCTAGACATCCACAAGATCAAAACCAGAAAACATTGTCTATATAAAGAGGATAATAATTTAATTGGGCTTGTAAAGGTAAGAATAAGTTCAATAAATAAAAACTAAAGTAAAAAGGGCTACTACAGAATCTCAAAGCTATACTCTATAACAACAGAGACATGAGAAAAATCAAAAGAAACAAAAAAGGTCAGAGGCACTGGATTCAAAACCTAAGAAGGAATTTCAAAGTTTCGTGTGAGATCAATTAAAGGTGATTAGATTTAGATGAGAAATCTATTTTAACAAAGACAATAATCCTGCAAAAACAAAACTGCTGTGTTAGTTTTCATCAATGTCACTCTCAGCACTAATGCCAAGACAATGGTAGCCATGAGATACAGTGATTCAGCATCTATCAAAAACGAAAACAGAAGTTCATAAAAACACCAGTCTTAAGGCTAGAAAGAAAGGGAGCTTGAAGTGCTGTGTCCACTAATTAGCAATGTACTCGAAGCCTCGGTGTCCTTGGTTGTAAAACTTTAGTCCTTGCTAGGATGAAATGAGTAACACATTTAAAGCACCTAGTACATAATGAGCAAAAAGTCAAGTATCAAAACAGTATTTTTTAATCTTTATATTCTCTCTTCTTCCTCATCACTTCAAGTACATCACAGAATTAACAAGTTGTTTCTCTAATCCAAAATCATCTGGATCCATTCATGCATTCATCACATACTTACTGTATTGAATACCTAGTGTCAGCTAACTACACCAAGCACTGGAAAATAATACTGACTGTACCTTCCCAACAAAGCTTACAGTCTAAGGAAGAGACAATCGAATAATCACAAAACTAAATAATCAAACAAATAAATATAAAATGCACTACTGTGGTAAATCTAGTAGAGAGAATGTATGTTAGTACCATGAAAGAAGTAAAGAAGAGAAATGTAACACAGCCCAGGAAATCTAGAAAGGCATCCCTCAGAAGTAAATAGAAACCCATTGTTTTAAATAGAGCAGGGGAACAGATTTAAGCTGATGTGTACTTCTAAAAGACCACTCTGGTTGCATAATGGAGTCTGAATGGAAAAGACAAGAGTTAATGTCAGCAGAATTATTTGAAAGCAAGGTAAAAAAAAAAAAAAAGTATGATAGCTCTGGACTCATGGTAATGGCAGCAAAGAAATGTGAATGAATCTGAGAGAACATAAATAAATATGAGGGGTAAAAAAAAGGAAGGTGTCAAGTAGGGCAGTGAAACTATTCAGTAAGACACTGTAATGATGGAGAGACATTTGTCAAAACCCACAGAACTGTTACTTGGTATTATTATTCAACATAGTATTTGCTTTTCAACACAAAAAGTGAGCTCTAATGTAAACTTGGACTTTAATAATGTAGTAATGTTAGCTCATCAATTGTAACAAATGTACTAAACTAATGTAAGATGAGGAGGGGGGCACATAGAAGCTCTCTGTACTTTCTGCTCAGTTTTTCTGCAAACCTGAAACTGCTCTAAAAAATAAAGTCTATTATTATTATTATTATTATTATTATTATTATTATTATTATTATATTTTAATGCTGAGGAAACTTGTTAGCTTGGAGCTGTTTGGGGCCAACTTTGTCTTCCTAAGAGGAAAGCCTGGCTGAAAATGAAGCCCAAAAAGAAAAGCAGTACAAGCCAGTACACAAAGAGAGAAAAATAATACCCAAATGATATCAAATGAGTTCATAGATCCAACTAGGTCAGAAGCCAGCTGTACACTGGACTTATCACAGTTAAATGAACCTATTAAATCTCATTTTTTCTTTTTAAATAATGCACGTGAAGCTACCACATATTAAACATGTGTTCCCATGTATAATGCGCACCTTTTTTGACCCAAATTTCCAGGGGAAAGAAGTCTTTCATTTTAATTTTTTAATTCACATTTTTATATGTTTATATTTAGGTACTCATTTTTTGTATTATAAAAGAATTTTAGCATTTATTTTTTAACATCATATGGTACAAGAATTTTTATGTATAAAATTTTTTATATTAAAAAAACCGATTATCGTATCCCAGGGTATTATTTTGCATACAAATACAGTTATTGATTTCTAGAGTTATACTTGTAACTAACTACCCACGTATAATGCACATCCTTATTTTTCCCCTCACAAATTTAGGCCAAAAAATGCACATTATACATGACAAAATATGGTTTGGGTTTGTGTGTGTGTGTGTGTGTGTGTATAAAAAAGTCATCTTGTGCATAAACATTTTTATAGGACTTAGGGTCATAGCATTCAGAAAACCACTGCAGTTAATGGCTCTACTTGTAGACTTCATGGAAAAGGCAACATGAAAACAATCTGCATTATTCTGGCCTTGGCTTCTCAGCATGGGAAAATTAGTGCCTCCTTCAAGCAGCACCACTGATCAATTTTAGACACTGCATAAACATTCAACCATGAATTATCCAAGACCTCAATGTTTTCAGAAAGTTTCAAAGGGTATTTTAAAAAGCAAAAAGATACAGGCAATTTCATTTGAAAAACTCACTAAAAGAATCATTCAGTCACTAGTGATTTTTTTAATTGATAAATTTTTATTACCTATTTGTAGGATTTTTTTAAAGCTGTAATTTAAAAAGATACAGAGTTGGGAAGTTCCCTGATGGTGTAGTGGCTTAAGGCTTCAGCGTTGGCACTGTCAGCGCTGCGGCCTGGGTTCGATTCCCAGTCACGGAGCTACCCACATACCAAAAAGCAAAAAAAAAAAAAAAAAAAAAAAAAAAAAAAAAAAA
>PVJL010001200.1:0-257593 GCA_004026885.1 Lyroderma lyra | reverse complement strand
AGAACATTTTAATTATTTTTATTAATTATTGCTCATAGTTAACCTGAAATGTATAATCCCCATTTCTAAGAAAAGAATATGTAGGTCAATGGCCAAGATATATTTAGAAAGATTTAGACAGATATATTTAGAACTGTTTCTGAATTTCCAACCTGCTTCTCAACCTAAGACTAGATCATGCTACACAAACAGCCTCCTCTAACCAAAATAAAAGTTCTGAATATCTGCATCTTAACAAAAGTTAAATTAGGTTATACATTTAATAGATAAGGCTTTGATACAGACTCCTTTAAGTTTTCCTAATGTATTTAAAGTTTGATATTTAAAATTGGGTTTTTCCCACAAATATGTAAGAATATATCTTTTGTATAAATCAAGGTATATCTACATTTTACTTAAGAAAGTAAACAAGACTGCTCCTTTGATAATTTTCCCTAAAAACAAAACATCCATTGTTTTGATTCATTTTATAAAAGAAACCATACAACCATCATTTCTTTGTTATCTATTAGAAGAAAACTGTATAGTTTTCCACATTGCACTTGCTTTAAATTATGCCCAAGGCACACTAAATGGTTAATCAATGAAAGTAAAACCTATGCCATATAAAGAGGGAAGAAGTTAAGAGAGTTGCCATTTAAATAGCCTCCCAACAGTCTAGTACAAACATTTTTTTAATAGGCTTAGCTTCAAAATCCAAAAAGTGTTAGCTGGCTTACACTAGTTTAAATATTCAACTAGGCATGTTTATTACTGAATCTGAGAGTCAAAAACAATGCACTCTCCTAGCACTAAAAATCAAAGCAAAGGAATTGTTTGTAAATTATTGTAAAAACATTTACTTCAGTCCCCAATCTTTTTGGCACCAGGGACCAGTTTCCTGGAAGACAATTACTTCCTGGGGTGGGGATGAGAGGGGTGGGGACTGGGATGATTCAAATGCATTACATTTATTGTGCACTTTATTTCTATTATTATTACTATTACTACATTGTAATATATAATGAAATAATAATACAATTCATTTGCCACTATAAAGCCTGACACCAAATGCAGCTTATGTCACTTACCACTCACTGACAGGGTTTTGATATGAGTCTACAAGCAACTGATTTATCATGGTCTCTGTGCAGTCAAACCTCTCTGCTAATGTTAATCTGTATTTGCAGCCGCATCACTGCGTCAGCTCCACCTCAGACTATCAGGCATTAGATTCTCATAAGGAGCACCAACCTAGATCCCTCACATGCGCAACTGACAATACAATTTGTGCTCCTATGGGAATCTAATGCCGCTTGCAGATCTGACAGGAGGCAGAGCTCAGGCGGTAATGCAAGCAATGGGGAGCGGATGTAAATACAAATGAAGCTTCCCTGCTGCTCACTTGCTGTGTGGCCCAGTTTCTAACAGGTCACTGACCTAGTCCATGGCCTAGTCCAAGGCCGAGTGGTTAGGGGCTCCTATGGATGAGACTTTAAGAAATCATGAAACCACCAATAGGAATGTAGCTAACCTTAAAAGTTTCTGCCTCCAAGACAGTCATGATATAAAACAGATTACAGCTTGCATCTACTGCTAACACATTTTTTAAAAAGTAGTAAATAAAGTAGTAACTTTAACTAAAGTAGTAATAACTGAGACCAAGGTTAAAAAAAACAAAATCCATGGCAATCAGTTGTGGGTCTTTAAATTCACTCTCAAGTTCTGTCAAACTTTAGCTACTGTAAAAAAAAAAAAAATGAGGTGTTTTGAAGTTTTGCTTGGCCTTATTTGTTAAATATGAACAAGAATAGGAGACAGGGACCAAGAGACAAACTGCAACCCATGAAGATAAAAGTAGAATAAAGTAGGGCTTTCAAACAGCATTGTGTGCCTACTTCCTGCTGGAGTGGGCATCTGTCACAGAAAAATTATAAAGTGACTACAGTGTTAAACAAGTTGGATATCAGAATAGATACAGTGACAATCTAATAATGTTGGGGGAATATCAAAATACTAGTAATCATCCAAAAAAATTAGAGCCTAACATTATTACCTGATTTTTCTGACTGTGGCATACAAATACTGCTGTAAGGGAGTGATTTTTAAAGGAAACAAAGCAAACACACACACACACACACACACACACACACAGCAATGACTAAGAAAATTTAAGCACAAGAAATTAACATTAGCCTTATACATGGGGGAGGACAGAAACAGCACATTATAAGGAAAGCAATTTAAACAAGTTATTTGTATGTTTTCACTCACCACCCCAACCCCATTATTTTACAATCTCCTTTGGAAACAAGGATTATGTTCATCTACAGTTCACTCACAGTTCCTGACACATAATATTTAATAAATATTTGTTGAATTGATAAGCTGAATCATTTTTTTAAATCATCAAGATCACTAATGAAATTACTTGTTTGCTTTAAACTTAGTACTACTAACTTGCATATAAAAATATTTCATTACAAAGAATCGGGGGTTCCCTGGTGGTCTAGTGGCTAGGCTTCCGCGCTCTCACTGGCCTGGCGTGGGTTCGCTTCCCAGTCAGGGAACAACCACCACCACCACCACCACCACCACCACCATCACCAACAACAACAACAACAACAACAACAACAACAACAACAAAAAGAATCAACATGATTTCTGATAGAGTAACTCTAGCCTAGTAAAGCTGTTTCCTTACATTTATAAGACTGTTATTATAAAACTGTTGCATGTTTAAGCATAAAGATGCAAAAACCAGACTATAAAACTAAAGAGGTAGAGAGCAGTATATTACTAAAAAACAAAATTAAGCCCCCTCTCCCAGGAGGTTCATGTCTAGGAAGAGATTCCATTACATCTATAACAGTGATGTTCCCAAATCTTTTGAAATATAAAAATTAACCACTTTTCTAATTTTTACATATAAACACTAATGCACTCTTACATTCAATAAACACCAATATCGTAAAACAAATTTTGCTTTTAAAGGACATCTTTCCATTATGTGTCAGGATTTGGAATTGGTTTTTCCACTGAGAAGTTGTAGCATGGATAATGTGGATACTGCAGGAACCAATGATTAGGACTTAAGTAAAAATACCTGCAGAATTACAATGTAGTGGAAATGGCCCTTTTCTCCACAGCAACTTTTCCCTTCCCTTCACTTAGCTCTCAAAAGGAAGAGGTTGAAGAGGCTATGAACAAGATATAGTATAAAAGACTCAGAAATGGGACAAAAATGAAAGCCATTCAGAGTGAAGAATTGTGAGTAATGAATTAATGGAGCTAGGCAATACGCATCAACAGTTAACATCACAGAGATCCAAATACTATGTGCCTTCTGATTCAAGTACTCAACATCATCTATAAAGCATTGTTGCTCGAAGGAAAAAAAAAAAAAACTGAGAAAAAGAGAGACCATACCTCATAGAAACTGAATCTGATCAAGCCCCTAAACCTAATACATACTAATTAACAAGAAACCCAGGGGACAGAGGATTATGTTTAATATCACCACAGGAATGTAACTGGCAAATTCAAACTGTGGGAAAATTGCTGTTTCTTTAACAAATAATTTGCAAGGGAAAAGAAATGGAAGAGGGAACCTACAGATTACAAAACAATGCACAGACCTTACTAGACTCTTAATCTGAATAACGGTAGAAACACATTTATGAGATAATACAGAAATCTGAACACCAAACATGATGATTATTGCTAATTATTTTTCAGTGTGATAATAGTTATTTAGGTTTTCTCCTTCTAGAGTGAAGTTTACTAAGAAATTGAAGTGCTAAAAGGTTGGAGTACTGAAAGGGAACACTAAAAATTAATGCATACTGAATGATTTGGCCTACCCAGAATTGACATATACATTTGGAGATTGCAACCACAGAAGAGAGCAGTTTTGCTTGCTTGCTAGCCAACCTTTTCTCCACTGATATAAGCTCTATAAATAAGCTAAGAGTGATAATAGCTGCTCAAATCACTTCATATGACTGATACTACTGCTACTGACATGTTTCTGGCCCTGTACCAGGACTGTGAATAAACTAGCATCATAGAAAGTTACCAAATGCAAAGAATGCACCATGGTTTATTAGAGACCCTCTAAGTACTCAAAAGCTCCATTAGTGTAAATCAAAAATAATTTAAAGCACAGGTTCTGTATTTTTTTTTTTTTTTTTGGTAGTATGTGGGTAGTTCCCTGGCTGGGAATCGAACCCAGGCTGCAGCACTGACAGCGCCAGCACCGAAGCCTTAAGTCACTACACCACCAAGGAACTCCCCGTATTTCTAAAGTTACTACTCTGGCCATTTTCTATTTCCTATCTCACTCAAAAAACAGTACATATAAAGATGGATTACCACATGCTGGGACCATAAATGTTGCCAAAAACCTATCTACTAAGGCTCAAAGCAATTTTTTTGTTGTTGTTATATTTACTGGGGTGACACTGGCCAGCAAAAATTACATAGGTTCCAGGTGTACAACTCTACAGTACATCGTCCATGTACTGCATTATGTGTTCACCACCCAGAGTCAGTTAGTTCTCTTTCCACCACCGTATATTTGACTCCCCCTTCCTCCTCTCCCACCCAACTCCGAAAACAAATAGTTCCGTGGACTGCAGTGGAGAAAAATAATGGGAAACCCTTGATGATGAAATGTTGATTTAAGAATAAACTATGCTTCCACGCTAGGTTAAAACTTAGACAGACAGGATACTGCTTAAAATCTTAACCACATGAGGTTTTTGTTCTTAATACAGAAAGGAAAACAGTCCTGTTTTCCTAGAGTTTTAGTCCACACCCAACTTCCCTCTCCCCAACAATACCTTTCTCTAATTATAAGGCACCTACCAAAATGCTGACTGTGGACATCACAAAAGTTATTTAAACCAGACAACTCAATAGAAAATAACTTCTACTGATCCCTTTGGTATCTTGTTTCCCTAATGTTAATCATGCTAATGAAAACTTTAATTTCTAGATTACCTAAGTACAATCCTAGTTTATCCACATTTATGGGAATGCTTGTATATGTTTTAAAAGATTTCATTTTGTTCCTCTTTGAACAACAAACAGAACTAATTTACTAATACATGGACTTAAATGCCAGGCAAAGAAAAAACTACTCTGTAAATGAACTAGTAGTACAAAAAGAACATTCAAGACTCCAATCATTTTCTTTTAAGTTTAGAGATCCATTTAGAAAATGCTATTTCCCAATACCTTATTTAAAATGATTTTATAAAGTTAAAGGTTAACTCCATACTATAGTCGTTTTGTTCTCCCACAGTACACTTTTCCTCTCCACATTTCAGAGCAGGAAAGAAACTTAGAAATCTGGTTCACTACATTCGAGTTCTCTGAGCAGAACTGGTTTCTTTTATCTTTGTACCCATCCCCACCTGGCATCTAAGTGATCAGTAAATGGGTTTATTACTTAACCAGGTATAAATACCCCTTTATAAAAATAAAAAATAAATTATGCAGATAGATTACTACTTTCGATTAATCTTAACTAGAAAATACTCATCCAGGTAGTTTTAAAATTTTAAAAAGTCAAGTTAATACGGAATTTACACCATTTATCCACTGGCTATTAAGTGACAGAATCTGAGCAAGAGGTCCCTATTCTGAATAAAGACTTGAAAGATAATAGAAACAAAACTTAAAACACTGTAAATAAACTAAAGCCACAAATCCTAAATAAGACAACCACCAAATGTGAGTCGTACTGGTTCTTTTACAGTATTTTTAAATCACATTTAGTATTATTATCAACTGCTACTAATATGTTATGATAAATATGTATGTATAATATATATGATAATATATACAAGGCCTGTCCGGGAAGTATCCAGCTATGTAATATGAAAAATAGAGGCATTTATGGCTGGATTATTTTTTCAGAAAGCCCTCGTACAACACATTTCCTCCCTAGCAGTTCAGGAATACAGAAGAGAATAAAACAAGCATGACATTTTTTAGTTTCACCCTGCTCCTCTCTTGTACCACAAGGATCTGAAGGCTGAGTGTGAAAACTGACTGAACATCAACCCGACTTTTGCTGAGAGAAGTTGCCTACACAGAAGCAGAAAATACTGTTAATTTCCCTTACATTCAATCATGAGTCCTGAAAGAGTAAGGAAAGTAGGTACAATTAAAAGTAAAGGCTAAGGATTTTTTTAAAAGTTTCATGACAACAGTCAGATTTAAATTTAAGATTGGAATTTGACAACTAAAGAAGAATAACTATGAAATTAGTCTGATGATCAAGAATCAATCCAAAATAAATAAAATTCTACTTATTAAACTGAAGGTTAAAAATCTTTCAAAAGGAATGCCTATCTCATCTTTTATATTTCACATGAATTGTGTTTTTCCCTCCAAAAGACGAAAGTAACTCATTAGCAGACAAAGGTACTGTACCTTCACAACGTGGCCCTACCTTCATCTACCCTACCTTTCCCCTCTGTAAACAAACTCAATACAATGGCCACACTTAACCATTCAAGATCATTGATATTCATGACTTAGGGTCGGCTGGAAGGTCGACCGGGAAATCCATCTCAAACCTCAGGTTTAATTGTGTTAATTTCCTTTAGCACCAGGACCTTGTCAGTCTTATTTACCACAACAGCTCTAGCAACTAGAGCACTACTGGCACACAGTAAGCAATCAATAAATTAGTGTGGTGAGAATGAAGAGGTTCCACCTGAACATTTTGTTGCCTGTGCTTTCTCAAAGTTTTCTCAATAGCTCTTCCCCTTTCTATAGTCTCATAGCTTTCTACTCAGTTACTAAAACGTCTATTTCATTTTTACTCTATAATTTCAGCTACCCAAGAAACTTTATTTGGCCCCAAACTGTTTCATAAAATAATAGAGAATACTGAAATCAGTATGGTTCAAAAGAAAACACATCATAGTACATTTTTTATATTTTACATGTTTTCTCAAGTATTGTCAATTCAGTAAACATATCCCTAGTTACATGCAGAAAAATTAGAAAAGTTTAAGATGAGTTACCAAAGTTACAAATGTACATAGGGTCTGGGTCTATAGCATATACCAGTTCTAAATTTTAAAAGAAAAAACAAAGGAGAACTGACTCTGGGTAATGAACACATAATGCAACACATAGCCGATGTGTATTGTAGAATTGTACACTTAGAACCTATGTAATTTTTACTAACCAACAATAAAATTTAACAATAAAAAAATTAAAAATAAAATTAAAAAAATCCTAATTACCCATTTATCAAGTCTACTCATGCACACATCAAAACAAAACTGTAAGATTGAAGATCCCAGCAAAACCACCATTTGAATGACTGACTACCACACAAGCTCCCAAATACCAATGTCACTTATGAAAATAGAAACCTCTGAAGGACATACATTGAGCACTCAGTTCTAACAGAACTGCATTAAATTACAATCTAAAGCTGAATCTATCTTTAATATATGGGTCTTGGATATATCATGAAGACTATAAAACACAGTATTATGATACCTTTTCTTTCATAAATCCATTCAAGAATATAATCTGTTCCCAGCCAGGGAACTACCAACCCCCCAAAAAGAGAAGAATATAAACTGAATTAGTAACATCTACACTGTGAACTTAATATGGAGCTAACAATGGAAGAAGTTTCTAGTTTCAAAATCTAGTCCCTCCCATTTTGCAGAAAAAAAATGTTTCCATTAAGAAATCCTCTTTAAGGTGGTGAACTTATACAACAAGTTGACAATGCACTCTAGAATTAATTGTATGCCTGAAACCTATGTAATCCTTGCTAACAGATGTCACTCCAATAAGTGTAACAATAAAAATGAATTAAAGCTGATGCTTTAAATATATTTACCTTAAAGTTCCTCCCTGCCTTTCATATTGCATACCTATTTCGAAGTTTATACCTATAGTATCTTAACATTACAAAAAAGACATGATTTGAGTTTTAAGATTACAAGTGGTACTGAAAAGTACTCTGAAGGAACCTGATTTAGAAATCCCTAAAAATATTCTTATTTCTCATTTAATGAAACTGCATGAAATTTCACTAAGGCTCTTTTTAAAATAGCACATAGGCTGTCACAGTAAATTCCATCTTAGTTTCCCAAATTCAAATTTAATTCATAATTTTATATTTACTAAGCATAAAGTTCTCAACTAGGTACTGTATTAGATTATTCGGCCAAAATATTACAGTTCCTATTTAAAAAACGGTTAGCTTTGTGACTCCTCAGGACATCAGGTAATAACTATCAATTGTAGGCCTCTAAAAATGCTTGTGAAACCAAAAGGCAATGCTTACTGGAGGAATCCAGACTGCCAGGGTCAGCAAAACTACATTAGAAAGTTAATAGCCTCCATCTTTACCCTATCCCAGGAGAAGAAAGGGAGTGATTCAAACTGTTAGCATGTGCACAACGACATTACACAATAACAGCCTCAGCAAAACTGCCAGATGTATTTGTAATTAAGAGGTCCAACCTTGACGAAGCATCGTCCGTGGGATTTCCACCCTACTGGATGGAAGGATTCAGAAAGCAAAAACTCAGGCAAGAACGAAAAGCACAAACTGCTCAAGCCATTCACGCTGAGAAAACGAGTACAGCCGCGTTCACTCCTTCAACCTGTGAGCATCTATCCTGCGACAGCGGAGAAGACGCCTCAAAAGGGAGAATGACTGACAGGCGGTGGTTGGGGGCAAATGCTCCAACAGCACACGGAGATCGGTGCCATGAGAAAGTACGAAGCGCTACTGGGGAAAAGAGAACTCTGGGAAGAGTCAGAGAAGACGACGATCTTTCAACTTGGGGCTCGCAATATACATGCTCGTCGGTTTTCTAAATAAAGTTGACAAATTCGTCAGCAGAGGTCAATTTTGGAGATTGACGCATCCCTCCCATTGACCACAGGCGTCTGCCGACCGAAAGCAGTGGAAGCGCTAAGAGGCAGGCGGCGCCAAGCCTGGGAAAGCCTTTGCTCCCTCCCAGGCGGCCGCGGCCGCGGCGCTGCTGCGGCCGCCCGGGCTCTCAGGAGCCGGCGCAGGTGTCGGCGCCAGACCCCGGCCCGCGGAAATGGCCGAGTTGGCAGAGCTGCCGGCGCCGCTTCCCCGGCGGGCCGGGGCGCCGGAAAGTTGCGTGAAGGCAACTCCAGGGCCGCAAAGCCGCTCCCCCGCGCGGCCCACGGACTGCGGCACCTCTAGCCTCCTCTCAGCGCCGGGGAAAGGCAACCGCCTCGCGGGCCCCAGTGATCCAAGGGAGGGGTGGGGGACTCGGCCGGGCCTGGAGGACAACAGGGTCACCGGCGGGCGTGCGAGCATCCCCTCTCGGTAACCCGCCACCGGGCGGGAACAGCCGGCCCCCAGCAGCCGGGCCCGTCACGACCCCAGCGCCCCGACGCTGCAGAGCCCTCATCCGCGGCCCGCACCGCTCAGACTCAACCCGATCCCTCCTGGAGAAGCAGCCCGGGTCCCGCTGCTCCACCCGCAGCCAGGCCGCGGCCCTGCGCCCCTTCCCGCCTCACCTGCGCTCCGCGGCGGCTCCGCACCTCCTCGCCGGCTCCGCGCGCCCCTTCGGGGCACGCACCGACTCCCGAGCCAGGACTCTCCCGGCCGCAGTCACTCAGGACGAGACGACCACCGTCGCCTTCTACTCCTCAGCACAAGCCCCGGCGGTGAGCAGAGGGTCGCGGTCAGAGTTCCGCCAAGACTAAAGGCAATCTCGCCGCCTCCACAGCTTCCACCACAAGTCCCTTCACTCGTCCGCGCCGCCCGGAGAAAATGTCACCAGAGGCCGTTCCGCTCCGCGCCTCACTTCCGCCCGGAACCACAGAGCCCGCGCCGGTCAGCTAGAGCGGCCGCTGTGGCGGGAACCTCTAGGAACTGGAGAGGGAGCCTGATGTAAGCCAGACAGTGCCATCTAGCGGAGGGACCCCGTGCTTCTCCCGCTCCAGAGTGCCCGGTGCGCAGACACCAAGTGGCTTCCTGGGCCTCTTTCCTGCGCTCCCTTTATCAGATGAAGTAGCTCCATTCCAAAACTATCTTTCTCCAGGGTCGAAAATCCAGTTAATGCAACCCAAGGACAATGCCCTAAGAAAAGGACGGCGCTCCCTTTCCCCTGCGCTGTTCAGTATTCACCCCTCCTGAAGCTTTCCTGAATGAAGCTCCTGGCGTCCGAATGCTTGAATCACTCCATCAGGGAGTCTGCACCCTTCTCTCCTCACTCCTACAGCTTCGCTCTGGGAGACTCGGCCGTGCTACTCATGCTGTGGCATCAACATTCCGTTCCAGTTTCTGGTTGGCAATCTGGTTGGGCCTTGCAGGTAGACCGCCACCTGCTGGTGAGACAGGGTATGCAAGGGAGACCCCTCTCCGCCCTTAGCGCGTCGCCCCAAATTCCACTTATGCGGTGTAACTCATCTGATGTGCAATTCACCGGTGCACTCTGTGAGTTTTCGAGGCCCTTCCTTGAGGTCTGGGGTTGCTGGACCCGGGACCCAGAGTGAAGGTGAGGTAAGCACACGTCCCCTGGTGGGTACAAGGCTTCCGAAGGTGGCAGAAGAGGTGCTGAGAACAAACGTCACTACTCAAGATCTGGCCAAGAGTCTGCGCTCCCTAAAAGCAGGGTTTTGGGAAATAAAGAAATAAAGAAGGGCTTGAGAAGAAAATATAAAAGATCTTTACTTTTTCAAGAGTCATGCTGTGACTTGGGGCGATGCTCCCCAAGAGGAGATTCTGAAAATCCCAGCGCTGATTCCACTCACCCCTTAACATCAGTCTCCCCTTTAGATCAGGCTCTTCAGCTCCCTCCAGTTGACTCATTTTTGCTGACTGCCAAAAGCATGGGAGTTTTCCATCCCTGACTAAAGAAATCCATTGATAAAATAATTTTATATTAATAGCTAACTTTCACTGAACTCCTACTATTACATGTCAAGCACTGTACTATGCATTTAAATGGATTTATTCATTTAATCCTCACAACAAACCGATGAGTTTGGTGGTATTACTAGTCCCAGGTGATGAAGGTGAAAGCGGGGTACAGAGTGGTAAAGTGACCTCATCAGTAAGTGGCAGGACTGGACTCCCACACAGACAGCCCAACCCCAGAGCCTGCTTTTTCAACCACCACTACCAACTGCCCCTCTGAAATTAACTGAGAACATACTGTATACCAGACACGCATTTTGTTATTTCATGCATTCACTTATTCATTCACTTACTCATTTATTCCCCTGCTACTTTAGTCAGAGAATTTGAAAGCTTGTGGGATAGTGACAAGAACCAGACTCTATCAGGAGAAAAAGAAAATAACTACAGCCACTCCTTACTTAGTGACTTACCTGTTTAGCAACCACTAGGATTTAGAAGCAGTTCTCTAGTATAGAGAACCCCCTTTCTCAGCCTGTGTGAGTCTCGGGAATCCCCTTTCTCAGTCTTTGTCTAGTGCCAGCCATAGACTAGGATTCACTACACGAAGCATTTGCAATCACACAAGGCAGGATATTTTGTTTGTAAGTGTGGTGTCATGTGATATCTATTGAAAAATACATACCCTATGGCAGCAGAACACACTACAAGTTCCTCAATTATTGACCAATTCACTTAACGACCTAGTTGTACGAAGGGAACTTGGTCCTTAAGAAAGTGCCTGTACTGAGATCATAGCTGTCAGTCTTGGAATGAATGGATGAATGTGGACCAATACATGTAGTTGTGAAATGACTCCTTGGTAGTGCTGTAGGGATACTGAAGTAGGACCCTGACTACTGAGGCACATCTTGACTCCTTCTCCTATTTGCTATCAAGTCAAGTCCCTACGGTGAGTGGACGGCATATTATTGGAGGCTGGGGCATTTAATATCCTCATTTCTATGATCCCTATTTCTGCCATATTTAGATTCCTGAATAGGGCAGTTGCTTTCTTCATCTTCTATAGGAGTAAGCAGGGCTGGGGAATTGATCCTACTGCTGTCTTGGATTCATCTTCTAGAATCTCCTGTGCACCACATACTCAGCCCTGCCAGCTCCTGAAATCCCATCTCCATAAACCCAGCCTGGCCCAGACACCACCCACATCACCACCACCCTGCTCCATCCTGTCGCCTCTACAGAAATGTCTGTCAGGGTTTCTCTGCCCGCAGACACTGGCGTACAAACGTGTCCACCCCTCGGCCTCTCCGCAGTGCTGCTACCGAATCACATGGGTGGTTCTCTCATCTTCTGTCATAAGCCCTAGAGGCCAAGGCCAAGCCCACCAGCAGTGTTGTCTGTACCTGATGTACTGCCTGGAATGAGGAAGGGCCTGCAGCAGGTGCTGTGGGAAGTGGTGACCTGAACAATAGCATCCGAATGTGGCTGCCCTTGCTTTGACTAGTCTGTGGTCTGCTCCCTCCTGACTGGGCAGGTCACTTTGGCCATTTGCCCCTGTAAGGTGGATACTCTTATTAGAATCGCTCTTTAGAGGAGGAAAATGGAGGACCTGAGGGGCAGAACCCTTCCCTCTAGGATCTAAGTCACTCCCTCTTTTCCTTCTCAGATTGCGGAGAACTGGGCTACCCCTCCTTTGGTGTTAAGCCTCCCCCCACCCCAGCATAACCAGCCTCCACTAGACCTCTCGGCCTGCACAGGTGCCTGTTAGAAGAGGTGACCTGTTAGAATGTGGCTGCCCTTGCTTTGACTATTCAGCAGTCTGTTCCCTCCTGACCGAGCAGCTTACTGTAAGGTAGTAGAATTGCGGATGGGGGTGCGAATGAACCTACTTACAGGTAGCTACACGGCCTCAGACGAGCCCCCACCTTCAGAATTAACATACCCTGCTCAGCCTCAGAGTGTTAGTCCACAGAATTTAATTACATCCTCCATTTGGAAGGCCACCCAGAAGCATTCTAAGGTTCCAAGTAGCAGAAGGTGACACGGTCATGGGGACCAGAGGTTCTGGAGTCCAACAGATCTGAATTTAGATCCAGTTCTGCCTCAGCTCTGTAACCTCTCCGAGCCTCGGCGTCACCTGTCAAACACGGGTAACCCCTGATACTACTGTCGAAGCAAGAAACGTCCAAACCTGGAGAGAACTTTAATGACTTTGTTTGAGCCAAACTGACAATTGCTGGGAAGCAAAATCTCAAAGGATCGAGAAAATGCTCCAAAGAATAGTGGATTTGTAGGTTATTTTATACATTGAACTCAAAGGAGGAGACGTAAAGCGGGGACATAAAATGCATTGGTGTTAGATTCAGGGGGTGGGAGAAAGCAAAGTGGGGAAATCTCTGAGATTGGATAAAAAGTGAAATGGAGAAACACACATTCCTTTACATTGATGGGTAAGGATAGTTAACATTTTACAGCACACAGAGATGGTATTCCGGGGACAAGATACAAGTGAGGGGTTCTGCAGTCTCATGCTCTGGTTCGGGTGGCTTGTACCCTGAGGGGTCCCAAAAAAGGGATTACTCTGACATTCCAAGGGTATGTTATCTTAGATTAGGCTGACCATAGCTACTGTTTTCTTCTATCCCGTTTCAAACAGTGCCTATGGTCAGTCTAGTCTCACTGGGCTAAATTCAAGGTGTCAGTAGGCTGAACAGACGTCCCGTTTGAAACAGGACAGAAGAAAACAGTTTGTCCTCTCAAAAAGGTATGGATGCTCAGCCTATCTCAGTTGCAAAAAAGGCAATAGACAGGCTCACTTACGGTAAGGACTGAGCCCTGTCGGGAGCCGCAGGCCAAGGACCTGACTACCCGCCACGCCCCGCTGTACCTGACGCACTTTTATGCTCAGCCCCTCCTGCGCGGCTACTGTCAGTCTCTGAGTTCGCAGGGCCCGCCCCGCAGGCCTCCCCTGAGCTGTCAGGGTTAGTGTGTGGCCCTTGCTCGTCGCACTGCTTGTGAGGGGGGAGGGTGAAACGAGTCACGTGTGTGAAGCTCTCAGCACAATTCTCGGCTCAGAGAACGCTCTGTAAGCAGGACTGCTGCTGTGACGGCGACATTGCAGGCCGGCACCTCCCACGGGCACAGGCTCACACGGGTCAAGTACAATGGCATTGCCAACTCAACTGACTCATTTTCCCAGAGCGACAGGTTCACGTGGCACCGGAAGGGAGCCGGGGAGAAGGATGTCATGAACGTGGGGCCACGTGGTGGCTGAGGGGGACTGAGGGGGACCCCTCTCTCAGCTCCCTCCATTCCCTGGGATGGATAATCCAAGCTCCTCTGTCTGGGGCTCCAAGTTCTTCTGTCCAATCAAGTGATCCCTCTGACAATCCCTTCTCTATGTAAAGTCTGTAACTTCTATTAAAAGCTAGAAATAAAAGCAAAGGACAGTTGTAAATTTTTTCAACAATTGTGTATTGGTCTTTCATTTTTTAATGAAAAGAAAAGCTCTGTATGACACAGCACCCGACCTCGTGGGACCTCCTGGGTAGGAGGGCCGAGGGGCTCCTCTGACATCCCATTTAAACTAGCACACCCACTACTCCTCACGGCGCTGTTGGTTCCCTTCCCAACATTTGCCCCCCTGTGTCCCTGTGGTGCATATACCTCTTTCTCGTCCACCTGACACGCCAGCACACAGGACACGGGCTGCAGTACACGGGTGGCGTGGAGGAAGTCCGCCTAAGCATCTAGCTGGGGAGACAGAGCAACCTGCAAGGACGTCAAAACAAGGAAGTGGTGCCAGGTGCCCAGTCGGGGAGGGCTGGGGGGAGGGCAACTGGGGAATGCCTCCGGGACGACCTGCAACCTGCCTGTCAAAGGGAGGCAAGGCCTTGAGGGCAGAGCTCGTGTGATTCTTCCTGGGAGCCCCCTTGATGTCTGGCACGAGGCCTAACGGGCAGGACACATTCAATAAAATTCTGTGACTCGAGGACCAAGTGTGTGAGAAAAGCTGACCTGGTGAGAAGGGAAAGTGGGCAAAAGGTGGAAAAGCCCCTGGGATGTTTGGAGGATGACATCCCAGGGACACGTCTGCCCATGGAGCACAGGGAGAAGTCCGGAGAGGGAGGTCGGGGCTTCATTTCTTAAGCACCCATGGGGAAGCAGCTGAGTTGTGGTCAAGACCAGCAGAAAGCAGTCCCTCCCTGGCCCCCTGACAACCTGGGGAGAAAGGAGAGCACTGACCCTAGACTGACCACACCAGGAGGCCGGTGGAACTCTGGGAGGGGGAAGAGCTAAAACTGAGGACTGCTAAGAGAAGAAAGGAAGGCACTAGAAAGAAAGGAAGGAGGAGTTCCCCGATGGTGTAGGGGCGTAAGGCTTCCGCGGTGGCGCTGTCAGTGCTGCGGCCTGGGTTCGATTCCCAGTCAGGGAGCTACCCACATACCGAAAAGCAAAAAAAAAGAAGAAAGGAAGGGCCTGCAGCCCAATAAAGCTTCCCTGTGGGTGGCAGACAGAACACATTGCAAAGAGACACTGTGATTTGGATGACAGGACTCAAGGATGCGTGAGGGCTTCAGAGCACCTGTAATGCTGGCTTTATGGAGCACGTGACCCTGTCCCCCACCTTCTCCTCTCCAGCTCTGAACACTGATATGTAAGTAGCAACATTAGAAGATCTGCAGTATAATTTATACACACACACACACACACACACACACACACACACACACACGTACATATATATATATATATATATATATATATATATATATATATATATATGGTGGTCTTTGTCCTCAGTTCCTGCCCCAGATCTCCCCAAACCCTTGGTATTTCCTGAATAATAGGAGTGCTTTTTGTTATTCTTAAGAAATTCCTTCCAGCTCTACCCGAGTTTATGCTAATGAGGTGACTCCTGGTGGGCCTCTAGGTAACTTCAGGATGGGGGCAGGTAGCCAGAGGGACCAGCCTCGCAATTACAGGGTTGGAACATTCATCCCCATACCCACCTCTGGGAAGGGGCAGGGGCAGGAGATTGAGTCCAGTCACCCATGGCCAGCGATTTCATTAATCACGTCTAGGTAACGAAAGCTCAGTAAAAACCCCTAAGGGAGGGGGTTCGGAGAGCTTTCGGGTGGGTGAACACATTAAGGTGCTGGGAAGGTGGCTGGCTGGGAGAGGGCCCAGAAGCTCTGGCCACCCCTCCTGAGCTGTATCCTTTCTAATAAACCAGCAGCGGTAAGTGAAGTGCTCACCTGAGTTCTGTGAGTCATTCTAGCAAATGATTGCACTTGAGGAGGAGTCATGGGAAACCCCGAATTTATAGTCTGCAGAGAAGAAGTGTGGCTGGGGACCCCACTTATGGCTGGCATTGGCAGTGGGACAGTCTTGTGGAACTGGGCCTGTTGGAAATAAAACTCCGGTGCCCCAAATACTCGGAGATCAAGCATTTCGGCAGGGCAATTTTTACTTCAGAAGGCTGCGTGGCTGCCCAGACAAGGCCGAGACCGCAAGCACACCGGGTGCAGAGCTGCCACTTTTAATCTCTAACGCAGGCTTAATTAAGGCTCAATCTTACCCGGATGGCTAGGGTTTTGACAGCACAATCTAGTCCTTCCCCCAATGGCTAACTTATATTTTATGGGAGGGGACAAATATAATTCCAAGGTGTCTCACGTGACTTATGTGTAAACAGGATGAGTTGGGGAGAGGGGGTGGCAAGGGAGTGAGCCTGTTTTGGAGTAGGCACTTAAAAATGTGGGATAACTTTTGGCAAGTTTCTAGTTCTAAGTGGAGACACTTCACTTTTAGTTAGAACAAAAGACATATATTCCCATAATTCATATATTCCCACAAGCCCTAAACCTGAGGAGACTCCGCTAACACTAAGTAGCGAGTGTCAGAATTGAACTGAAATGTTGGTCACCCGGTTGTTGCTGGAGAATTGGTGTCAGAAAAAAAACACACAGGATCCTAAAACTCTGGCTTTAAATAAATGTTATATTGGTTTTAAATAAACATGTTACATTAAGCAAGGTAAGTCCCAGGCCAAACATCTCTTCAGACACCTCCTTCTCTGTGACCTTTTCCTTGTCACTCAGGACTCTAGAAGGTAGATTGGTTTAATGCTTTGCCTCTCCCAGTGATACTGAAACATAAAGGAGTGCCTCTGAGGAGGAATTAACTTTCCTGGTGACATTTCAGGTACCAAATCCTGGGTGGGGAAAATAGTAGTGGGTGGGGAATCACCCTTATTTGCACATATTAAGGGGTCACGTCCTGGTATTAGAAAGGCCCACCAGCGAATGCATGCCGTTCAATTTCATTAAAAAGATATCTGTTGGAAGCCTGCCCACTAAACACAAAGTGTTAGGCCCTTGACATGTGGTATTTCATTAATCTTCACAGCAGTCATCAAGGGTAGGCAGGCTTTACAGAGGAGGAAACTGAGGCTCAGAGAAGACAACGGACCTGACCAAGGTCACATGAGCTAAAGGGGCAGAGGGAGGCTTCCTGGAAGAGAACCCCTTCACCCCTCTCAGGAACACCGCCGTCTGTCTGGTAACCGTGTTACCCTAGGCAGAAAGAGCAAAGCCGCAGGGGAGAGAGGGGGAGGAAAGGTAGGAGGTGAGGGGAGACAAAGGAAGGGGGAGATGAGGTCATTCTTAAGAAAAGGTGCAGCTACCAGACTGGCCAGAACTAGACTTCAGTGGCTGGGAGCAGACCCAGGACACTATCTTGTCACTCAAGGTGAACTTTAGCTAATGGTAACAAATTGTAATATTAGCACAGTGGGCAGGGAAAATCTCCACTCCCTGTGCCACCATAATAGTGCCAAGAGCCAAATAAGGACAAAAATCCCTCCTCCTGATGGGAAGGACCCGCCTGGGAATGCCCATAATGCCACCCCTAAGTCTTGACTATTTCGTGCCCTCGATTCTAATAAATTGCTGGGCCTCTTTGTTCTTCGGGACAGTTGCTCTTCCTCTGGCCTGCCCGCCCCACCACTTTGGGAGTGTACCATCTTATTTCTTATAATAAATTCACCACTTGCTTTGCTTATCTGGCACGTCCTTGAATTCTTTCCTGTAGCATAGAACGAGAACACTTTTTTTTTTTTTTTTTTTTTTTTTTTTGGCAACAACAGGTCTCTATCTAAAAACAAATGGCAATAGTTCACAGGCAGAACACAGAGCTCTCCGAAGCAGAGGAGGGGCATGTGGGAGGGAGAAATTAATTCCCAAGAGCAAGAAGGACTTTGTGGAAGAGACAACTTTTGACCAGTGTCTTGGATAAAGAACAGGGTGTCCAAGGACAGAGATGAAGAGAAAGGTATCCGTGTACAGGGCACAGCAGGAGGGCCTGGAATAGGTGTCTTTCTCAAACAGTCATACATCAAGTGCTGTGGTTTGGGCCTTCATCCCCCAGCCCTCTAATTTTATCCTTTTGGTGATTTATACATTTGTACAGAGCTTCCTTTGAACGTTTTACAGTATGATTTCATTAAGTCCACTAAACAGCCCAGAAAAGTCAGTGCATGAAGGCAGGTATTAATATTTTGTAGAGATCACATAAATGACACAAGAAGACTCTGAATAAATGCTGAAAGCATGAATGAATGAATGACTTGCCCAAGGTCACTGGCACCAAATGGGAGAGTCAGACCAAACCTTGCTCTGCTGTCTCTATTCCCAGACTCTTCACTATTGTATACACACGAGAGCTGTCCCAGAAAAATCCAGCCATAAATGCTTCTAATTTTCCTATTACAGGACTGGATACTTTCCGACAGCCTTCGTATATGTCTGCGGGATTCAGCCATGCCATCGTGTGTGTGTGTGTGTGTGTGTGTGTGTGTGTGTGTGTGCGCGCGTGTGTTAGGGTGGCTAATTAGACTTGTTATTGTGTTTTATAATGTGCTGATCATTTGAAAAAGGCTCTGGGGCATGAGAACAATGCAAGCATTCATCAAAAGACTTCAATAGACTGACAGCAGCAACAATAACCTTAAATTAAAGGAAGCAGAGTATCTTATGTGACCCCTCTCTTGAGAGGTTAAGTGTAAAGACACCAGGCTTTGGGGAAGTAGGATGGGGTCCCCTAAAAGAAAGACAAAGCCAAGAAATATTTACAGAACTGGTTTGCGGGCAGGAGGCTGGAAGGGTTCCCCGCCAGCCAGGCAAGTAAGCCCCAAGAACAGCAGGACCCCCAGCAACTGCCAAAAGCCTCCCCTCCTCTTGAGTAATGTCATTTACTGGGAACCATGTGACCAAGAAGGGGGGCCTTAGAGATCACCCTCTTATTTTGCAGAAAAATTTTACTTTTTGGAGAAATGTGTCACTTAAAGTGATTAGTAGAGCCACTCTGCCTTTTAATTCTGCTTGTGGTTTCTGCCACGAGTCCCTTCAAGTCACCAGAAGGGCAAAGGCCCAATATTTGCACTTAAACTTCAGAAGTTTCCAAAGCCTTCCTCCTCAAATCCACCCAACATCAGGGAGTGGGAGAGGACAACCATTACCCAAACTGTTTTTCTCATTTCCACAAGGGCTGTAGGAAGCTTGCTTCCATTCTAGAAGGTCATGATCCCTTTACGAGCATATTCATGTCTCCAGAAACCCCAAGTCAACATTGTTGACCTGAGAGAGCCAGGAACACTGAGGAGACAGCTTATCTTCCTGGGAGGCCCGAAAGAGATTGCCCCAGAAGACAACGGGGTGGAGCTGTACAGTCACTGCCAAGGTTACAGCACGTGGGCCAGCCAGAGTCTAGTGGCAGAAAAGACTATGACACTGAGGCCTCACCCCAGCCAGTCCCAGGGACGCTGCAGAGAGTCCCCAGATGCTGGAGGACTGCCTCTGGCCTACACACATCCTCCCCCAAACAGGGACTGTTTATGTTTGTCTTGTCCATCCTTCCCCACCGCATGGCCGCCCTCTTTTCCCTCCTCTCTCCAATCTTTTGCTACATCTTCTTCATACTCCTCCTGGATGGTGCCAAGGTTCACATGTTCACTCCAGCTGTGTGCTGATGTCACCTGCCCTGGGTCTTCCCTCCTGGGACACTGGGACAGACCATAGTGAACAAACCTGGAGGAGAGAAGAAATGAACACCCCACAGGGTGACCCTTGGCCAGCAGGGGTGGGAAATGCTGGATAAATGTCCCATCTTCTTTCCCTCGGGTGGACAATTCTGCAGCCCGTGCTGCAGGGCTCCTCAAAGGCTAACAGCAGGACCATGCACAGCCCGTGTCCATGGAGACTAACTTGGTAACGCAGGCACCCTGGGAACAGCTCTCCTTCCTTCCTTGCACCACTCCTACCAGTCCCCCCATCCTGTTCGTGGGGTGCTTCCCCAAATTGACTGCTTACGTGGAAGCTCTTGTCTCCAACGCCGCTTTTAGGGGAACCTAAAGCCACAGCTCTCCTTCCTCTGTCTCCTCCCCACTTTCCACTGGGCTTCCCCTCTTCTCGTCACGGCTCTGTTCTCCTCTCAATGTATCTCCTCCTCCCCAGTCTTCCGGGGAGACAGTGTGTCCATCAGCACACTGCTCTTGGGAGCTTTGGGTTCCGCATCATCGAGGTAGAGGGTGACAAGGACAGGAGAGAGGATAAAGAGAGGAGAGAGACTGCTTGCAGTTTCTAGGAAGTCTTAATTGGAATAGAGGTGCTTAGGGTCCAGGATGGGGTGACTTTCCCCTTTCCCTCTTAGTCCTTCTGGCTGATGGAATAATTCACATGACAGAGTGCAGATAAACCGGAGAAAACCAACTTTCAATACATGCACACAGGAAATGCCCAGAAGCATGAAAATTCCAAAGACAATAAAGCAAAATTCGGTGTAGGAGAGCTGTCGGGAAAAAATCCAGCCACTGTCAATATAACGAGCATTGTTTTTGCAGCTGGGTGCTTTCCGGACAGCCCTTGTGTCGCTCAGAACTACGGAGTGGGAGTAAAGCCATTCACAGGGAGGTGGGAAGAGTTACAAGCTTAGTAAACAAATGTATATTGGGCCATCTTGAAACAATGGAACACGGAGAGGACTTCAGTCAAATGGGTCAGCGCAAGGTTCCTCCCTATCAATCACACCTAGTTCATATGAAAATACAGCCCTCTATGATGATAACTCCCTTCCCGGAGCAAGTCCTTTGTTAAATTCTTTCAGGCAGTTAGAAGGAAGCTCAGTGTCTTCCTGAGCCCTCTGAGCCCTGATTGTTTTCAGTTTGAATAATCTGCATGCCAGACGGTCACATCTTGGGGTGACTAGTTCTGAATCCCCACAGTCGTCAGGTCTGAGAGGGAGATCTATGGGCATCCTGTTCTTCCTGGGCACATCATTGTCTGGAGGTAAGGCTGGTGCTGGCTGGAGGGCTCCTTCCCACCTCTCACAGCCCTCCCTCCCTTCTCTGGCATCTCACCTAGACTCACATCCCGAGCTCCTTCTCCAGCCTCCCCAGGGTGTTGCTCCCTCCCATGGGCACAGCTTGACCTTGAGCAGCCCCTGCATTCTCCATCCTCATTGAGGGAACAGTAGAAGGACTTTCTTTCCTGGGACCTTAGTCTCCGGTAAGAACACCCACCAGCTGAAGGCGTCCCTTTCTAGAGCTGCCCCAGGCTACTGTGAGGACACATTCCCATACGGTCTAGACCAGTGGTTCCCAACCTTCCCAAGGCCACGGCCCTTTAATACAGTTCCTCATGTGGTGGTGACCCCCATGAAATTATCTTTGTTGCTACTTCATAACTGTAATGTTGCTGCTGTTATGAATCGTCATGTAAATATCTGATATGTGTTTTCCGATGGTCTTAGGCGACCCCTGTGAAAAGGTCGTTGGACCCCCAAAGGGGTCGCGACCCACGGGTTGAGAATCGCTGGTCTAGAGAGTGATAAAAGCACCTCCAAACTGCCACGTTCTAAGCAGCAGGTGAGGGGAGGATGGGGTACATTCTGGGTCAGTTCAGGCCTTGGCCAATGTTCTGGGACAGAAGAAGAAAAGGGGGAGCAGCATTTCAGGATTAAACAAAGGCCCCAGAATTCATTTGTACTGGATGATAATCTAGTCCTCCAACTCAAGTATGCAAGAAATACCACATTTTTATGTCCCGTAAATCAATTTAATTTCTACTCTAAGCACCCCGCCCCCTTACCCCTGGCAGGACAGTTCGTGTCAGTCATTGCTGAAGCCTCATTCCTTTTCCCCACCCAAGAACCCTAGCACCCCCAGAACCCAAGTGTATGGAAAATTAGGGTGGGGGTCTAGTGTTCCATCCTTGCAAGGTCATCTTTCAGCAGTGGGCAGTAGCTGGGCTCTGTTTTTATGCCAAGTATGGGGAGCAGAAATCCTGGCCAAGGCTGGGATCCCCAAAGGCCTCCCACCCCACAAAAGGGGACTGGCCACCTCCACCATGGATGGCTGTGCAAGGGTGAGGGCACCTGCACCTCTCTCCCCTTTTAGGACCTTGTGATTTCTTCTCTCTCAAAGGCCTTTCCCCTTCCTTTGTCCCACAACACACATGAGATCCAGCAAATTTAGATTTTTGTCAAAGGACAGAAAGAGTCATTGACCTCAGTCTCCTTCTGCTTTACACGAAGCTCAAATCCCTGAGACAAGGAATGGCCAACCTGGCAGTCAACTTGGAATGGAAGGGGTGGGTGGAATACCATGAGAAACACACAGATTAATATGCCAAAACGTCATCCTGTTACCGGAGAACGGGCCCTTCTCGGTGTGATGTCCAGGTTCTCGGTGTCCCGAGCAAAGAATCTAGAGAACGGAAAGACAGTGGTGAAAGAGCCGTTTATTAGAAGCAGAAATACACTCCAGAGAAGTAGGAGTGGGCCCCAACTGATGAGGGTTTGGTGGTTTTTATTCTCTTTTAGTTGTAGGGAGTTACACTTATCTGGACTTGGGATCTTTTGATTGGCATCTTTGATTGTCAGGGAGCCATGACATCACCTTCTTTTAACTGTGCACGTTCCTTCCCAGAATTCAGTCTGTTAATGAACTTGCAGGCAGATGTATGATACTATGCAATAATGAGGCTTAGGTGAAATGAAGGTCATCGTAACCCTTATTGTGCAGGCATTAGTGACCAGTTTAAACCAGTCAGAATGTCGTGCCCTTTAACTTCCACGTTGTGGTTGACGGTAACCGCCGACAGGCTGGGGTCTGGGCAGAGGAAAGGGAGGGTCTGGGTGGAGAGAAGGAGGTCGCTTGTTTTTCCGGGCAGTTGTTTTCCACAGGATGTGTCAAACGTGTCGGAAACCCAATTCCTTCCTCTCGCTTCCTGCCTCAGTCCTGTCACCCATTCATTCCCCAGCACTTTATGGACAGCTGCATTGGAGCCAAGCACCACGCCTGGGACACGTATGTGACCAGAGGAAGTTAAACTAGTCTGTCCTTCTGGGAAGACACACTTCAGGCCATCTAACATCAGGACCGTATGACAACATATTAGAAATATGTACCCGGAGCTGAGAAGCTGAGACAAGGAAGCTGCGAACTCCTCCTGGGCCCCCGGGAGTACTCGCGGAGGAGGGGACCTCTGAGCCAGGACTGAGAATGAAGAAAATCCTGCAGCACAGAGAAGAAGGGGAAAGGCATGCAAGGCAGGTAGAGTCCAAGAGCCATGCCGCTCTCCAGGGAACGAGTGGGCCTGGAGTAGAGGGCTCGTCTGCGAGTGGCGAGGGCAACCGTGAGAAAGGGGTTTAGAAAAAAAACCAGGAGTTCCCTGATGGTGTAGTGGCTTAAGGCTTCGGCACTGGCGCTGTCATCGCTGTGGCCTGGGCTCGATTCCCAGCCAGGGAGCTACCCACATACAAGAAAAAAAGAAAGAAAGAAAAATAGAACAAAACCCTCCAGAGAAGACCTATTTGTAAGATGGGCTGTGATGTGTGTGTTTTTTCTTTTTTCTTCACTGGGGTGAGAGTGGAGGTGTAATAAATAACCTTCTCTTCCTCTCCTCAAGTTTGAAACCAATTGAGAAATAAGACACATGAAACAGGTGAACATTTAAATGTCAACTTTATGGTTGATAAAAGCTAGATTGGAGGACACGATGCAAATATGAAGTCCCCATGGACTTTTTAATGTGTCATGGCCACTGTAGACATTCACCCAGCTGCAGACAGACCCGGATGACCCCAGCCTTTCCCTCCAAAAAGCAGGTCTGCCATCTGATGAACAGCCCACAATATACCCCCTCTGTAGGCAGGCAGGTCCCAAAGAGACTGTTAGATTAGTTCTCAAGTCCTAAACAGAGTGTTGTATTGGTTCACTAGGGCTGCCATAACAAAGTACCGCAGACAGGATGGCTTCAACAACAGAAATTTATTTCCTCACAGTTCTGGAGGGTAGAAGTCTAGAATCAATGTGTCAACAGGTTTGGTTTCTTCTGAGGCCTCTTGCCTGCTGTGTCTTCACGTGGTTGCCCTTTAGTATGTGTGTATTTGTGTCCTAATCTCCTCTTAAAAGGACACCAGTCCTGGTGGATTAAGGCCCACCCTAACCAACCCATTTTAATTTAATTACCCCTTTAAAGGGCCAGTCTCCAAATATGGTCACATTCTGAGGTACTGAGGGTTAGGGCTTCAATATATAAATTGGGGGTGGGGGGCACAGTTCAGCCCATGACCATTGCTCACCAGGTCCTAGTAGAGCATATTCGATTCCTTCCCTCAGACTTTCCAATCAGATAGGTCTTTCTTCCCAAGAGAGAGGCCAGAGCCCCCAGGAGTGTGGTTCAAATGCAACCCCCTCCACATGGAAACACAGCAGTTTGAATGGAGGTTCCATGACACACTCATACACTCATGTTATTGTTTTCTGAAATAAAGGACTACCTCATACTTATGCAGAAATCCAACTTTTCAAAGCACTTTCACATCCATAAAACAGCATAGGAAGAGAGATAGAGGAGTTTTCAGAAATTACCGTCCTACTGCCTCTTACAGACAAAAGAATCCAGGCCTAGAGGTTTAAGAGACCAGCCAAGGGACACACAATTAGTGGTCACCTGTCTTTCAGCACTACCAAATGCCACAAGTTCATTTGACTTTAAAGTCCCTAAAACAAAACTTTTCCCCATCTTTCTGGAAGATCAGCACAGCCGTTTGAAAAGAGAATTGAAGACTCTGAGAGCAGCTAACTGCTCTGAATGGACTTATGTGGCTTGGTTTAAGTGTATTTGTTTATATTTGTGTTTCCCAGTGTTCAACATAGGCTCTAATCCACAGTAGGTATCCAATTCATGTTAGTTGTATGAGTGTATGAATGCATAAAAGGATGCGAGAATGAACGAATGAATGAAGAGCCAGAAGGCTGGAACAGGAAATGTCATGTTTTCAGAAGCAGATGAAGAAGGATTCTTCAAACAATGGAGCTGTGAACTTGGCATTGCTCTGAGGCCTCGGCGGGGCTGGTACTCTGGCATCTCTCCTGATTCTCCAGGGCTCTTTTGAAGGTCATCTTGGGATCTTTCCTCTCCTCCATCTCTGTATCAAATTTGTTTCCAAGTTCTTTCCTATCTCTTTCTTTTCCATCTCTGTTGCCACGTTTTGGCCTAGACCCTTATCATTTCATGTCTGGACTCGTGTGTCTGGGCAGGGTTGAGCGCAGAGGCCTGGGAGGCGGCTAGGAGGCTATCACTGCAGATCAGGCTGCAGTGGACGCTTGGTGTATCTCCCCTCCCCCTCCACAGCCTGTGTCTTCCTCCTTATCGGGTCCCCTCATATGGACCCCCCTGCCCCCTCCTTTCAAGCAGCTCCCAACTCCTTACTCAGGCAGTCGCCCTCCTCACCCTTTCGGGCTTTCTCTGCCACCCCACCCAAGCCTGCTCCTCCTCCCCACCCCTTCTTCAGGTTTCAATTAACTAGCTGCCCATGGAAAGATTCCAGCAAATTTATTCTCCCTGAAATAGAAGTGACCCATAACAAGACTTAATGAGATCAACCTCTGTGGAATTTAATAAGGGACAATCGCTCCAGCCAGTCGAATGGAAGTGTCAGCTGTGTCTGAGGAAGCATTTGGGGGAGGTAGGCGGCAGTCTGATGCTCCACCTCTGGGGTACGTTGGTGGCCTGGGACCCCGTGACAGGCTGCAGGGATGTGAAAAGCAGGGAGATGTGGCAGATTGGCCTGGTGGGAGAACACAGAAGCACAGCCTCACCCTCTTTAGAAGTTTACCAAGAGCTCATGGGAAACCTGATATTCTCCCTGACTCAGCTTCTCGTGAGTTTCCCAGGTTCGTTCCTGAGGTCACTAGCTTTAGGTGGCTCGACACTGAAATTGCTAAGCATGGACCCTTTGCCCCTTCCTAAACTGGCAGATATGGGGGCAGGTGCCCAGTGCGGTAGAGCTTCCCTTACTGTTCCCCTTACAGAGCAGGGAAAAGAGGATGCTTTGTTTTTCCTGCTTTTGAAAGCTGATCGCCTGTGCAGCCAGGAGCCATGCCAGCTGTGGTCAGAGCCCAGCCTGGCAGACAAGTCATCAGGGACTTGGTGAGTCCTCAGCTGTCTGCACTTTTCTCTGCCTGTGCACCAGCTGCCTCAACGGTCCACCTTCTTGGCACTTACAGCCCCAGCCCTGCACCTGCTCACTTACTGCAGGAAAGCACCCAGCGTCAGTCTCATCTAGAGTCTCCAAAAGTTAGGTCTGACCATGTCCCCAATTTATAGATGAGCAACTGGAACCCAGGTAAGGTAAGAGAGGTCTGCAGTGTCCTGGTTCTCTATGCTCCTTAACCAATGACCACAGCCTGGTGGGTTAAAACAATACACACTTATCAGCTCAGTTTTCATGAGTCAGGAGTCTGAACTTGGCTTGGCAAGGTCCCCTGCTCCAGGGTTTCGCCGGGCTGAAATCAAGGTATCAGCGGGGGCTGCCATCTCATCAGACGCTCAGATGGGGAAAGGTCTCCCTCCAAGATCCCTCAGGCTGTTGGCAAAATTCACATTCTCATGGATGCAGGACTGAAGTCCCCATTTCCCTGCTAGTGGTCAGCAGGATGCCCTCAGTGACTAAAGGCTGCTCACAGTTCCTTGCCTAATAACTCTCCATAGGCCCTCTCACAGCATGGCGACTTCTTCAAAGCCAACGACTAAGAATCTTTAACCTCAGGGATTGAGGCTTTTAATGCTTTTCCCTGATTAAACCAGGCCCACCCAGGATAATCTCCCCTTTGTTTATTTTATTTGATTAAATAAAAATCAGCTGACGTGAGATCTTACAGCTCCAAGGTCTCTTCACCTTTGCCATATTCTGTTAGAAGCAGGCCACAGGTCCTGCCCACACTCCAAGGGAGGGGATTATGCTGGGCATGAAGAACACAGGAGACACGAATCCTACGGCCACTCTACAGTCTGTCTACCACCTCTAACATGACACAGCAGTGGTAACACATAGAACCTAGATTCATATAGGAACTGGTCCCAGGGGCCAGTTACGTTTCAGAATTCAGGATGTTCCAGATTTTAGAAGGCAATCAGGTGTCTGCACCACAGATTCACAGCATGTGCAGTGGAGTCTGGACAGCACCCTGTAATCCAGGACATATATTTGAGAACCCACACCACGCTGCTCGCTGCATGGCGGTTCACGTGAGGCTTTGCCACCAAATGAATTCAGGTCAGATTAGGTTTTGCCAAATAAATTATGGAAGACCTTGGATTTTTTAGCACTCTGAGGGCTTTGGAAATTTCAGGAAGGGACTATGGACATCTAACAACAACCACTCGCTGAGTTCTCGCCCTACACCTGACTTGGGTTAAGGCTTGTGCATTCTCACAACCCAATGGAAGGAGGATAGTTTTGAGATATTAACCATTTTCCTTCTTGTCATTCAAGTGGGCTCTATTTGTTGATGTGTGGTAGAAGAGGATGGGCAATGAAAAAGCATGAACGTCTTTCTGGCTTATGTGTTCTCGAAGCAGCTCAAGCCCCAGCTTGGAGTGGAGGTATGGGGCTTTGACAGAACACTCTAGGAAAGCAAAAACCAAAGATAAAAACAAAAACTGGAACTAGATCCCTCACCCTAAGCTAGGGAGAGGAGCGAGACGGGATGGGGCTCGTGGACGCGCACAGGTGCTGGCTGGGCCCCACAGCTGCGGCTAGTGAAGCTAGAGTCTTAAGGGGCCTCTCCGTGGGCTTCACCTGGAACACAGGGAAGGCGCAGCTCTCACTGCTTTCTCATATTATGCAAGTGAAGCCTCTCCTGTAGCCAGAGCAAGCCTGTGCTTCTCAGGCTCACAGCAGAGCTGGTTGATGAATAACGGAGGCAGCGTTCAATACACAATTGCTAACCGACTCTTTTCAGCGATGACTTGAAAGGAGGCAGGAACTTCTCACCACCTCTAGGGGTTGCTGTGCAGTTAACTTCCTCTGAAGTGTTTGGTCTGGGAGACCCTCTGATCTATTTCGTTATGGCCCAGTTATGTTTTATTACATCATCCTCTCCACCCAGGGGACCCGAGCCTAGTGATAAATTAGTGCCATCCCCAGGCCTGATGTGGAAGTGTTTGGGGGCCAGGCTGTACCCCGGTTGGAGTGAATCCCACCATGTGATTTGACTCCGGCCCCAGAACCCTAGGGATAGCCTCTCAGGGAATGGGCTCGTCCTTCCTCTCTGAAATATGTTTTAAATATGACCGCCCTCTGGTGGCTAAAATTGTAAGTGTACGTGCCCCGCGCCCTCCAACGCAATCCAGACCGCTCCTCTGTCTCAGGAATGAGAGTTGCTGGATCGGGTTACTTCGTTGGTTTGGGATTAGGGTGGCTCAACGGAAGGTAGTACCACTTTTCTGTGTTTGTAGGCGCAAAAAAACAGACTTTAGGTAGTTCATTGGATCCGGATCATTCTGGCCACAAATTCACGAGGGCTGGCTGGGAACCACTTCTTTTGACCCAGTGTTTTATCCTAGTGCCTAGCAGACTGTCTGGTACACAGTTAAGTGCTCGGAAGCATTTATTCAATGAATGGATGAACTGCAGGCCTGTCTCCCAGGGAGCAAACACAGCCTCATTCATTTTTCTCCTTATTTTGCTGCCTCTTCATAGATGCTGAAAAGGCATTTGAAAAAAATCACCATTTAGTATTAAAAAAAACCAAAACAATAAAATCTCAACAAAGGGACTTCCTTGACATGATAAAAAAATAAACGTGAACCTAGGCTTCAAATTTAAAACCCTTAGTGGAAGAATTTCTCCTCAACTCAGAAACACAACAGGCGGTTCCTTCAGGCAGATCGTGTTTTCCAAAGGTGGCCACGATAGTGTCCCCACACGCTCTCATTGGAAATGTAATCCTGACAATCCACCCACTGGGTGGGGAGTCTGTGTCCCTCTCCCTTGACTCTGTGGGTAGACTCTTGTGACTGCTTCAATTGATATAATATGATGGAAGTGATGGATGCTTTGTGACTTTCAAGGTTAGATTGTAAAATGCTGTATGCATCTGTCTTGCTCTGTTGAGATGTTCACACTTATTAAAAGCCAGTCACATGGTTAGGAAGAAGCCCAAACTAACCATCACGGAGCAACCACTCAGAGGGGCCATGTGTCAGTGTTTTCGCCAGAGGCCGATTGAAAACTGAGAGTTCACCCAACAGCCAGCAAAAACTGCCTGACATGTGAATGAAGACGAGTCTACCTCTCAGCAACTGAATGACTTCCAGCCTTTAAACCTTCCGAACTTGAGGCACCAGATTGTAAGAAGCAAAGATAAGTCGGGAGTTCCCTGGTGGTGTAGTGGCTACCTGCGTTCATTTCCCAGCCAGGGAACTACCCACATATTTAAAAATAAAAAGATAAGTCATGCCCCTTGTCCCCTATCCAGAGTTCTCACCCATAGAATCCATGATGGTTCTATTGCCAGTTGGGGGATATTTGGATACATGACAATAATGACTAAAACATTTACTGTTTACCGCCATTACTACATTGGTATTACTATAATATACTACCCTTGAGAAAAAAATTAGAGGAACCAAAATTGATAAGGGGGAAGTAAATTTATCATTTTTTGCATGTAAAATAATTACATATGTGGGAATGCCAAGAGAATCAACTGAAAATGTAGTAGAACAATAAGAGAATTCAATAAGCAGCTGAGTTCAAATTTCAATTTCTTTCTATCTTTTACTTGCATTAATAACCATTCAAAGTTGTGACTCCCATTGTGATGATATTGTAACACTGGTTGGGATTCTAATTTAGAGACACCATGAGTGAAGAATACACACTGGTGGTCAGTTTAGCAAATAAAAATTCAAGATGTGCAGTTAAATTGAAATTTCAAATAACCAAGTTTTAGTATAACTATGTCCCATGAGTTTTATTTGTTAGAAGGTAGCCAGTAAGCTCAGCCCACACTCAAGGTGAGGCGTTTAGATAAAGAAGACACCAGGAGGCAGGGGTCATTGGGGACCATCTCAGAGGCCTCTCGTTATATTCCTTCGTAACTTATCCTGAGGAACCCATTCTATTCCAAATAGATACTGTTGCACAAAGCCTGTATACCTCCCTTCCAGAATTTCTTCTTTGGACAATGACGTTATTAGATGAGCCAAAGATGTAGAGGTTTTCCCACTCAGTTTTCATCTATCTAGTGTTTAATTAAATGGATGTGTTGTTACTTGCTTCCCATGTGAATAATAAAAGGGAGATGAATTATAGTGTTTGCACGTTACATATCCACTGTGTTGCTGAGGTGTGTGAGTCAGTTATAAATATATGTCTGATTGATAGCAGGGTTGTGAGGTGACATTTGCTTCCTACAAAAGGATGTGAACTGAAGTGGTAGACTTCAGACTAGGTGGAATGGTACAGAGAAATCTGTTATAAAGTATAAATGCGGGCCTCCTTGTAGATGCTCTCCAATATTTCATACTCAGTGTCTGGTATCCAGTAAAACATTACCAAAAAAATTACCATGTCAGGAGACAAAGCCAAGTAAAAAAAAAAAATAGCAGCAGACCTCCTAGAGATAGATACCAGAGTTGTCAGAGATGAGCTTTAAAATAAGTGTAATTAATGTGTTCAAGAAAAGAAAAGATGTCTCCCCTCTCAAGATCCAGCCCCTGAAAGAGGTGGTTTTACCTTCTAGACACAATCCTGTCATTATACAAGTATCAAACTTTGTCATATCCAGGTATTCATCTTTGTTGTTTCTTACTGCTCCATTGCTTGAGAGGAAGATCTTTGAACACTGTACACCTAGTTCTAACGCCAAAGGCAGCACATAAACGTCCATAAAGGTGTTAAAATCTGGCCATGGTAGCAGGGGAGAGCAGGGGAAACAGCCAAGTAAAGAAACACTGTGACAGAGTTATTTTAACCCATTCTTCTCTATCAGCTTAAAAAAAAATCAGAACTTATAAAAATGTAGGGGTCTAAGCATGACACTAAAGAGATTTGCCTATTAAATCTCAGATGGTTCACTGGTTTATTATAGCAAAAAATCAAACAATGTATTTATTAATATAAGAAAAATGTTAATATTTCAAGCATTTCTCTAAATTTCAACTGTTTAAAAGTATTAAAAAGACTTTGAGGTAGCCCAAATTCAGTGACTTTCCTAAAATTTTAATCTCAAATATAGTAACACATACTAACTCCTTGATATTCAAATAAGTCAAACTCTAAAAAACTAAATTCCACTCTACTACATAGCTGGTATACATTTTTTTCTTAGTAAACAAGAAAACTAATTAGTTAAGCTTCTAAGTCATAATGTGTTTATACATGTTAACTTCTCTACTATAGGTGGGGAAGAGGACATTAAAATATATTAAAATAATGTAACTTTAATTTAGTTTGTAATCTTTGATTTTTTAAAGGTATCTCAAGACAAGTCATCAGGAGACTCTGTTTCTTATTGCACAAGTAGCCATATGGCTGCAAGTAAACTATGTGACATAACTATAAAATCTTATCATGGAGACACTTTTAATTACTTTATTAATAAATATGAATTAAGCTCATGCTGCTTAAGCCAGAACTTTTATTTATTTTTTTTTTTGGTGGTTCCCTGGCTGGGAATCGAACCCAGCCCATGGCACTGAGAGCGCCGAAGCCTAGCCATTACACCACCAGGGAACCCCCAAGTCAGAACATTTTAAAAGTAATCTTCATTTTGGAGATAGTTTTGAAGTACTCTCTGTAATATTGGCTTTCAATTTTCTTCACACAGGACAACATGCTAAACAGAAAGCAAAATTCCCCTATCACACTCCATTCTTCTTCCTTAACACCCAGCTCTTCCTCGTCCTAACACTTTTTTTTTTTTTTTTTTTTTTGTATGTGGACAGTTCCCTGGCCGGGCATCGAACCTAGGCCGCAGCGCTGACAGCGCCAGCGATGGAGTTCCCTTTTTTTTTTTTGTAGTCCTAACACTTTTATGACCATTTCTTTGTTTGAAATTTTTTTTTTTTTCTTTTGTGGTATGTGGGTAGCTCCCTGGCTGGGAATCGAACCCAGGCCGCAGTACTGACAGCACCAGCACCGAAGCCTTAAGCCACTACACCATCAGGGAACTGCCCTGAAATTTTTAACTCATTAGTTCACTTATCCAAAAATACAGATTTTACACATACCATCAAAGTGGAAATATAATAAAAAAACTAAAGATGGAAAAAACAAACAACAAAAAAAGATGGAGAATCTCACCAGAGAATTAGAAGCTATATATATATATATATATACACACACACACACACACACACACACACACACACAAAATTACTATAAACTAAAAAATATAATAAAATAACTGAATTTAAGAACTCAACAGATGTTCTAATAGCACATTAACCAGAACAAGATCTGGAAGATAGGTCAATAAAAATATCCAGCCTGAAGGAAAGAAAAAAGATGGAAAAAAATATTGAAGGAGAAAAAGGATGGAAAATACAGGAAAGAAAAAAAGAGATAAACAGGATACAGTGAGAAAGTCTAACACAAGCTTGTCCAACCTGTGTGGCCCGTGGGCCACATGTGGCCCATAACAGCTTTGAATGTGGCCCAACACAAATTTATAAACTTTCTTGAAGCATTACGAAAATTATACATGGACCTTTTTTCAGCTCATCAGCTACTGTTAGTGTATTTCATGTGGGGCCCAAGACAGTTCTTCTTCCTCCAGTGTGGCCCAGGGAAGCCAAAAGGTTGGATGCCCCTGGTATAACATCTATGTAATTGGGAGTACCAGAAAGGGAGGAGAGAATGAGGTAGAAGCAATGCTTGAAGATATAATGGCTGAACTTTGCCAAATAGATGAAAAATATCAACCTCCTAATACAATAAGTATTATAAACTTAATTAAGAGCAGTTCTAAGAAAAACACAGCTACAACATAAGAATATTGCTGAAAACCAATGATTACAGAGCAAATCTTAAAAGCAGCCACACAAAAAAAACACACATTAATTTAATTTAATTTAATTTAATTTTTGTTGGTTTCCTAGTCAGGAAGTGAGCCCAGGTCACGGTGGTGAAAGCACCGAAACCTAGTCACTAGACCACCAGGGAACCCCACACACATTAATTTTAAATGAACAGTGTTAAGATGGAGGGGTGATTTCTCAGTAGAAATGATGTGTGGGAGACAGACTCTTAGGATGGTCCCCAGGATCCTTGCCTCCTGGTGTTCATGGCTTTGTGTGATCCACCCCTGGTTATTGAACAGGGCCTGTGCCTTGCTTCTAATCAATAGAATAAAGCCAAGGCAATGATACATATATGATTACGTTACATAAGATCATGGTGACCATCTTACTGGCGTCTCACTTCTCTTGCTGAATTTGAGAAATGGCCATATTGGGGAATCTCATCTGGCCAGGGACTATGGGTGACTAGTAGGAGCTGAGGGCAGCCTCAGCTGACAGCTCACAAAAAATTGAAACCCTTAGTCCTATAACTTCAAAAAATTGATTTCAGCAACGAAGTGAAACAGAGCCTTCTTTAGGTAAGCCCCAGATGAGAAACCAGTCCTGACTAACACCTTAATTGCAGCCTTGTCCAGTACTCAGCTAAGCTGTATCCAGACGCCTGACTCACAGAAATTGAGATAATAAACATGTTTTGTTCTGAGGTGCAAAGTTTGTGGTAATATTGCTACAGTGCTAGAAAACTAATATGTGATGGAAGTAAAAATACTTGCATTATATATTTAAAGTGCTATGAGAAAATTATTGCCAATCTAGAACTACAAACCCAGTGAAAATAGCTTTAAGAATAAAGGGGAGGGGAGAGGGAGGGAGAGTTGGGTGAAAAAGGTGAAGGAATTAAAAAATACAAATTGGTAGTTACAAAATGGTCACAGGGATGTGAAGTACAGCATAGAGAACATAGTCAATAATGTTGCAACAACTATGTATATAGTGCCAGGAGTATACTAGACTAATTGGGGTGGTGGGGGTAATTATCACTGCATAAATTATATAAATGTCTAACCACTATGCTGTTACATCTGAAACTAATATAAATAATATTGAATGTCAATTATAATTGAAAAAAAATTTTTTAAAAGGAATGAAGGTGAAAAGCACAAACCAAAAAGAAAAAGATTGATAAACTGAATGTTAACATTAATTATGATTGCTTCTCAGCATTTTGGCTAAGATAGAGTGTAATTCTGTTTATAAAAGATGTTATTAGGGAGTTCCCTGATGGTGTAGTGGCTTAAGGCTTTGGCTGTCAACGCTGCGGCCTGGGTTCGATTCCCAGTCAGGGAGCTACCCACATATCAATAAAGCAAAAAAAAAAAAAAAAAAAAAAAAAGATGTTATTAAAGGAGTAAAATGGCAAGTCAAAGAATGAGAAGAGAAGAAGAGATAGAGGTCTGACAATTAAGTTTTCAAACTTGCCACCAAGTGCTTACATTGGCAGCACTGCAAACAACTCAGTAGGTTTCACAACCTTGGTATATTTGTGTCTCACACAAATGTGTTTGTGTCGATGTATGGCTGGTGTCTTGCTGAGTGGCGTTCATTATTGCTATTGCATGTTTTAGTGCGCCATCATGAGAATGTCAGAGCTTAAATTAGAGGAATGAACAAACATTAAATTTCTTGTTAAACTTGGCAAGAGTGGAAATGAAATCAAGGCCATGTTTAGTTCAAGTTTATGGGGATAATGCCATGAAGAAAATGGCAGCATACAAGAGATTAAATGTTTTCTGAGGGGAGAGGAAGTGTCACTGATGAAGAGAGGTAGGAGCGGCCAGTAATGAGCAGAACTGATGAAAACACTGCAAACATTTGTGGAATTGTGCGTCAAAATTGTCAGTTGACTGTGAGAGGCATAGCAGACCAGGTAAACATTGATAGAGAAAGTTATAAAAATCTTAACTGAAAATCTTAGCATGAGAAAGGTGTGTGCAAAAATGGTCCCAAAGTAGCTCACTAATGAACAAAAGCAAAAGAGAGTCAATATTTGCCAAGATCTTTTGGAGGGGCAAGATGAGGTTTTGGGCCGTGTTATCACCGGTGATGGAACATGGGTGTACCAATACGATCCTGAAACAAAGTGTCAAAATGCACAATGAAAGTCAGCCAGTTCTCCACGACCAAAAAAGTTCCATCAGTCCAAATAAAGAGTCAAAACAATGTTGCTAACCATTTTTGATATCAGAGGGATTGTTCATTATGAATTTGTACGAACTGGACGGTCAACCAAGTTTTCTATTTGGAAGTGCTGAAAAGGCTGTGTGAAAAAGATGAAAACCATCTGAACTTTTTGCCAACAACTCCTAGCTCTTGCATCATGACAATGCACCAGCTCACAGGACACTGTCTGTGAGGGAGTTTTTAACCAGTACACAAATAACTGTATTGGAACAAACTCCCTACTTACCTGATCTGGCACCCAGTGACTTTTCTCTTTACCCAAAGATAAAGGAAATATTGAAAGGAAGACATTTTGATAACATTCAGGACATCAAGGGTAATATGATGACAGCTCTACTTGCCATTCCAGAAAGAGTTCCAAAATTGCTTTGAAGGGTAGACTAGGCGCTGACATCAGTATATAGCTTTCTAAGTGGAGTTACTTTAAAGGTGACTGTAGTGATAGTCAGCAATAAATTATATAGCACTTTTTCTAGGATGAGTTCAAGAACTTAATTGACAGACTATACTTGTAATACTTATAGGTGATAAAGACCTCATAACCAGAATATATATAAAGAGCTCTTACAAATCAATGACAACAAAAAAGGCAAACAGCTTAATAGAAAAATGGGCAACAGACTAAACAGGTAACTCACAAAATAAGGTACCCAAATAGTCAACAAGCATGTGAAAATGTTCTCAATCTCATTAGTCATCAAGAAACTGCAAATTGAAACTATAATGGAATACCGTCGACAGCCACAAAATAGTTTTAAAAAATTTTAATGACAACATTAAGGATTTATGAAGATGTGGAGCAACTGGAACTCTCACACACAGCTGGTGAAGAGTGTAACATAATACAATCATTTTAGAAAACATTTTCACAGTATTTTCTAAATTTAAACCTGCCAGCAACTTTAGGTCTAGCTAAAATACATACTTTACATAAATGTACACATATGTGTACCAAAAGTCATGTATGAGTATGTGCATAGCAACTTTATTCATAAGAACCTCAAATGGAAGCAACAGTAGAATGGATCAATAAAACAATGAAGTATTCTAAAGTAGGGCATGATTGACATTTTGAGCTAATTCTTTGTTGTAAGGGGCTGACCTGTGAATTGTGGGATATTTACCACCTCTAGCCTTTACCACTAGGTGACAGTAGCACTCCCCTAGTTGTGACAACTAAGAATGTCTCTAGAGTAGGGCTGGGCAAGATGTAGATCATGGTTCACTGGTGGACTGCCAAGCAATTTTGGGGTGACCGCCTGAATAGTAAATAGCTAGTGGACTGCAACACTTGGAGAAGTAGCCCTTGCCCTGAAAACGTCTGCCCAGGCCTGCTCTAGAGGTTGCCAAATGACTTCTGGGGGGATTAAATTTCACCCCCTCCCTGTTGAGAATCACTGCTCTACAATGAAATAAACAAACTTCTGCTACATGCAGCACTGTAGACAAATCTCAATTTGTAATGAATGTTGTGTGAAAGCAGTTAGACACAAAAGAGTGCATGCTGTATTTCATTTGAATAAAGTTCTAAAATACAGTAAATCAATCTATGGGATAGAAGTTGGAATTTTTATTACTTTTGGGAGAGTAATGACTGGGAGAGGGCATATGAAAGGTGGGCTTTCCGGAAAAGATCCAGCCATAAATGCCTTTACCTTTGACATCACATGGCTGGATACTTTCCAGACAGGGCTCATATATCTATCCATATCTGCATCTGTATCTCCTAATCTAGGGTGATGATCATATAGGTATGTTCATTTTGTGAAAATGCATCATTATACCTTTTTGATTTTGCTATATATGCTCTGCTTCAAAAAAAAGTTACTAAGAATATGAGTATATACTTGTAAACCTGGAGATGAAGCAGGACAGAATTCTAGAATATGAAGCAAATGTTTAAAAAAATTACTTTAAAAATACAAACAGGAGTCCAACTTATCAAATTGGAAGAGAAAGAAAAACTGAGCTTTATTAGAATAACAAATGGCAGAGTCATGGCAAAGTCTAATAAAAAGAAAGAAAATCTTACTTCCACAAAGAACAGAAATGGAAGCTAAGAGAGAAAATTTAGCCCAAGACTGGAAGATAAAAGAATTTCTACTGGGGTAGGGACTTTTAGTTACCCATTTGTTAATCCTTCCTTCCATTCTTCCTTAATTAACAGAACCCCAAGTTTATTCTGAGCAACAATGTGCCCATGAAAATACTACATTTTCCAGCTCCACTGGCAGCTAGGGTTGTCCAAAGTGACAAGGACATGAAAGCTGGTGCTGCAGCAGCCATGTGACCATGAGGTGACCCTGAGGATGGAAACCAGTGCTTTAGCATAGTGGACCACAAAAAAGGAACTGGAGCCCCTGATGACCGTGAAGGCCGCCATTGCCCCTATTTCTGGCGTTTTAGATTTAAAAAAGAGAAACATCTCTTTTGTTTAATCCACACTTGTTTGTTTGTTTGTTTGCTTGTTTGTGTCATGTGCAGCTAAATGCAATTCAAAACTGATGCAATGGAGAGTTCCCTGGTGGTCTAGTGGCTAGGTTTTGGCACTCTCACTGTCACGACCTGGGTTTGATCCCTGCTCAGAGAACCAACCAAAAAAGAAAAAAAAAAGTGATGCAATGACCAAGTGGGACCTGTTAGCCAATCGAGAGCATTTGGTATTATAAACTTGTGCTAATGATCCTGTGCAGCAATTGAGCAGTGGCCCCCAACAAAGAAACAGGGGACAGGAACAAGAGTTATCAGAAGGATCCAGAACCTATTTAATATACATACAGGAAAATCTGTTGGGTGAATATATACCATGTCTCACACATATGACAACTAATTTTCAAATACCTATAAGTGCTGTTTTGATAATTTCATTATCAATTTAGATATAAAATGGTATTAATTTCTGAATTCATATTAGCTTTTTGTTATTGCATGTTTCTTCACTCACTGGATATTAATTTCATAAACCTGATAATTTTTTAATTTATTTTTTTATTGTTAAATTTATTGGGGTGACATTGGTTAGTAAATATTACACAGGTTCCAGGTGTATAATTCTACAATACATCATCTATGTGTTGCATTATGTGTTCACCACCTAACCCCGATAATTTTTTATGTTTAAAAAATATTTTGAATTGGAGACCATTTGGAAGACATGAAGTATCTACATGTTGAAATACCACTCAGTGTTAAAAAGAATATAAAAATATGTGTACATGTTGAATGTGCATAGATAAAAGTCTAGAAGGATTCACTCTAATGATAGTAATTAGTTTCTCTTGGGGAGTAAAATTAGGGATTGGAATAGGAAAGAGTTTAGACTTTTAAATTTTATATACTTTTGAATTGCACTGTTTACAATAAGCATGTATTACTTTTATGGTTGAAAGTTTGGAAATTTTGGGGGGGTGGGTTTAGAGATTTTTTTTTTGAGGAACTTGGGCATCCTCATTCCAGAACTATAAAGTACCTAAGGGCTAACTAGGAAGATTGAGACTTAATATACCTTGGACAAAAGCAGATGATGTAAAGATCTTTAGATTGGGAATCTGGGTTCCAATCTTGACTTGGTCAGTGACTGGGTGTGACATCTGAGCAGTCATTTTATTTCTTTGGGCCTCAGTTTTCTTTTCTGTTTGTATGTTTGTGGTCTGTGACCGGGAATTGAGCCCAGGCCATCAGTTTTCTTATCTATAAACTAAAAATTTGGAATGGACAGTCCTTTCCAGTCTGATATTCTGTTAATTTATAAACTGACTCTCTGAGATTGAGGGGAAACTCTTATTTCTTTTTGTGACCTCACTAACCAACATTCAGTAGTTAGTAAGTGAATGAACGAATGGGTGATAAGGGAGGTAGGGCAACTATTACACATATTTGACACATGAAAGTTTACATGATGGCTTTAAAGTCACATTGTTAGGTAATATGAGAGGTAGGTTTCATGCTCCGAGTCTGAACGTGCTTTAGAAAATCTGGATCCTGGAGGTAGAGAGAGCAATTCTCTCTCCCAATGCAGTGGTGGCAGGCTGTCACCCTACAATTGCTGCTGCAGAATTTAAAGAAAACTGTAAATGTGAGAACTGGGCACTGAAAGATACAGCTAAAAAATGCATACCTGCACAATATGAGAGGAAGCTGGGCTAAGATCAAAAGTGGTCTGTGCACCATGGTACTAAATAAAGCTGGCTGAGTGGCCTCTTTGGGTGATGTCTCATCAAAGCCAGGGCATCAGCAGTCCAGGAACAGGGTCACAGACTACGGTGAGCCATCTGTCATGTGCTCCTGTGATTAAGTCACAGGGAAAAGTTCCCCTGGCAACCAAAGTGGCAAGAACAATTACATACAATTCTCAGGCTACTCTTAAAATAGCTTCAGACACATTCTGGTGAGGTACATCTTTTCATTCATGCTACACATCTTATCCAATAGCCAGCTTCGCAGGCTTCCCCAGGAGCAGACGCTAACCCCATTCTGCTGGTAACTCGGAGCCCCTGCCTTGGTCATGAGGTCTTAATTTAGTATGGACAAGGACAAATCTATTGACAGTATTGCCTGCCCCTCTCACAGGGCAAAGTATTGAGCAAAGGACAGTGACTCTTCACGGACTGGAACTCAAAGTCATAGTCCCTAGGTTTGTGCCACCCTGGCTGGACTGGCTCAGACAGCTGAATTGGCAGGGGTAGGAGGTGGGGTTGGGGATGTGGAGTTTCACAGACTTAGAAATAGGGGTCCAATGAAGCAGTAAAAACAAAATGGTCAAAACCAGGCATCAAAATCTGGTTTAAGATAGACAACTACACACAACGTTGTGATCCTGGAATGGAAAAACAATTGTTATGAAGCACATTAAGATAATTGGAGAAATTTGAGTATGGACTATATATTAGATAATATTTAGTCAATGTTAAATGTCCTGAATTTGATCATTTTAATTTGATTAGCTAAGAATCTCTCTTTTCTTAGAAGATAAGTGCAGAAGTATTTAGGGGTAAAACAGTGGTTCTCTGCAAACAGACACGCAATCCAGGGGTCAGAATTAGAGCCAAAAAAACCCCAGAGCACTCTCTCACCCCCCTCCATACATGTGCATATATTTGAGGTTTCCAGGAAATATGCAGATTAGAGACCTAGAAATGGTGTTATAACAACAAGGTTTAACTCTGAGCTGCCCTGGATGTGCTTGGCCATACCCCATACCCTTTCTGGCATACTAAGGCAAACAGAAAGTCGGCCTGAGCTGTTGGCCGACTCCTCCACGATCTATTCCACTCCTTCTCTTTGCTCTCTGGACCCAGGTTTCCTGACTTTCTAGATCAGATCTTTTTTAAACCCCAAATTTTGTTGGAATAACTAAAGGGGATTCACTTTAGGTTCTGGAGACTAGAGAATATGAATAATGATGCTATTATATCTGAGGTGCCAAAAAAAGTATACACATTTAAAGAAATGTTGTCTATGGATTACTTTTCAAAATGGAATTGAATTACAGTAGCAATGTGTAGTATGACATTTGCTCAAAAGATGGTGTTAATCAAATGAATGCTAGTGTCACCATGCGACAGGCAGGACAGTCAGGTGGGAGCACAGTTGTTGTTCAAGGAGTGCAGGACCCTTTTGAAGTGATACTTGAAATTCGAGAATGTTGTTTCCCCCATGTTCTCCTGATTTAACACCCCTTGACTTCTATCTGTGGGGGACCTTAAAGGACGTGGTGTACCATAGAAAACTGGCGACACTGGCAATACTTCGGGAAGAAACCGAAATAGCATGTGTAGTGATACAAGTGCACAACGTTTTTTCAAGCAGTTCGCCATAATCAGAAGTGTCTGGACGCTGATGGTAACCACTTTGAGCATCTCTTGTCATTACAGAAGTCAAACGTGACTTGTATTCATCTTTTGTTATGAGTATATATTATTATAATTTTAAGTTTTTTCCTTTCTTAAACTGTGTATACATTTTTTTGGCACCCTCTGTATATTTAAAATTTTAGATGACATGGCAAATTTCCTAGTTTTTTTAAAAGAACCAATTTTCAGCTTTGTTGGTCCTTTCCATTGCATTTATTTTGTTTCATTAATTTTGCTCTAATCTTCATTATGTCTACCTGCTTGTTTCTTTGGGTTTATTTTACATTACTCTTCCTAACTTCTGGGAGGGATGCTCACTTCACTAACTTCATCTTTTCTACATCTTCCTTGATAATCTGCTTTATTGAGATATAATTCACATCCATACAATTCACCGTTTTGAAGTGTAACTCAATGGTTTCAATACATTTGCAAACATGTGCAAACTTACCTCAAAGAACTCTGTATCCTTTACCTATCCCTCATATCCCTCATCCCCCCAGTCCTAAGCAATCCTCAATTTGATTTCTATCTCTATGTATTTCTGGATATTTCATATGAATGGAATCCTATAATATATGATCTTTTGTGATTGGCTTCTTTCACTCACTTAATGATTTCAAAATTCATCTACATTGGAGCAGGTACCGGTACTCCATTCATTTTTATGGCTGAATAATAATAGTCCATTGTGTGGATATGCCACATTTGATTTATCCATTCATTAGTTGATAAACATTTGTGTTGCTATGAATAATGGTGCTGTAAATATTCACGTGTAAGTTTTTGTGTGGACATGTTTTCATTTCTCTTGCGTATTATATACCTAGGAGTTGAACTGCTGAGTCATATGATAATTCCATGTTTAATCACCTGAGATCCTGCCAAGCTGTATTCCAAAGCAATTGAATCTTTTTGCATTCCTACATTTGTGTATGGGGATTTCAATTTATCTATATCCTTACCAACACTTATTATTATCTATCTCTTTTATTCTAGTTATTTTATTGGGTATGAGGTAACATCTCAGTGTGGTTTTTGATTTTTATTTCCCTAATAAATAATGATGTCAATCATCTTTTTATATGTTTATTGTGCACCTGCAGATCTTCTTTGGGAAAATGTCTATTCAACTCCAAATCCCTTACACATTTTAAAACTGGGTTATTTGCCTTTTACTGAGTTGTAAAAGTTTTTATAGATTCTGGACAAAAGTCTCTTATCAGATACATGAATAGCAAATATTTCCCCCACATGATATTTGTGCTTTTTGTGCCATATCTAAGAAATCTTCGCCAAATCCAAGATCATTAAGATTTATCTTTATCTTTTCTTCTAATAGTCTTATAGTTTTAGCTTTTATATTGAGGGCTTTGATTTACTTTGAGTTACTATTTATATATAGTGTGAAGTATAAGTGTAATTTTACTCTTTTGTATGTGGATATCTAATTGTCGTTGGGCAACTTAATGTACTATCTTTTTTAATATATATTTAAATCTTTGATCCTCTGAAACTATTCGGACATAAAGTATAAAGTATGGATTTAGAAACATGTGTTGAATTATCCATCTCGCTACTACTGATTTAAAAGGCCATCTTTTTCATAAACTAAAGTCCTGCATATATTAACACTTGGAGGTAGGCAGGTGAGCTGATCAGAAAGAGTGACAGCACACCTCTGGAGAGGGAAGAGTGGGAAAAACATAACTGGAGTTATAGAATCTTTTCTGTCTTCACTTAGCTGACCTAAGGAGTGACTGTGTGACAACCTTCATAATGTTTAAGAGAACTATTGAAAGACACTTAACCACCAGCAATATTAAAAAAAAAAAATCAACATTTTTAAATATAAAAATGACCTATTTGGGCACAAAAATGCAACACAAAACCAGAAACCACTATCCTATCAATAATGACATTATCATCTCATCTAAGAAAACAGAAATTAAGTTACTAAGCAATGCCAAGAAGAAACATTTCTTTAAAGTCCTATTTAATTTACTTTGTTTGACTCTGGTCACAGTTCCAGCATGTTTACTTTCCTTGTAAGTTCAGCTTCAATGATATCCTAAAGGAAGAAAGAAAAATCTGAAATATGATAAAGAAGGATAAATAACTTCTAATGTTATTTAAAATAAGAGGAACAACAACAACTAAAAAAAACAAAAATAAGAGGAGCAAAAAAGAAAAATATTAAAACAGAACTTTAAAAAAATACCATTGTTGGGAGTTCCCTGATGGTGTAGTGGCTTAAGGCTTCGGCGCTGGCGCTGTCAGCGCTGTGGCCTGGGTTCGATTCCCAGCCAGGGAGCTACCCACATACCAAAAAGAAAAAAAAAAAAAAAAAAAAAAAAAACCATTGCAAATTTTTTTTTTTTTTTGGTTCGTGCCCTGAGTGGGAATCAAACCCAGGCCGCGGCACTGAGAGCATGGAAGCCTAGCCACTACACCACCAGGGAGCCCCTCCATTACAAATATTAAATATGCTTTGGGACATTCCTTTGCTTTTTTACATCTCTCCCATTTCCCAAACCCCAAAAGTTTTCAGGCTCTTGATTCTAATAACCATCTAAAGGGGGAAAACCCCTTTGGAGAAATGAATCAGTGTAATGATACACAGACAGATTTTTTTTGACCTTTAAACCTTAAACAATGTACTTTGGTGATACCTCTCACATCACCTCTCCTTTCTATTCTCATTGCCACTGTTCTCATTACTTCTCATCGAGTCTAAATAGGTCAAATGGTTTCTGCAATTTTCTTTCTCTTTCCTCCCATCTACCCTGTACAGTGATCACAGGATTATCTTCCTAAACAGTTGACTTGATCAAAAAGCACAGCTTTGATCACATGTCTCTTTGGCTTTAAAAAACAAGAAAACAACATAGCAGTTTGCAGCTGTCCCCTACAGACTCCACTGTCTTTACATTAAATACATTTTATACCATAAATCAACTCACTTTCTTCAGCTCTATCTTGCACTGCATGCTCCTAGGCAGCGGGACCTCATTACTTGCCAAAGCTTGGAAAAGTTCTCCATTTTTCAGCTCTAGTGTATTTGCCAATTCCTTTAGCTTAGAATTTTTTTTTTTTTTTTTTTTTTTTGCTTTTTGGTATGTGGGTAGCTCCCTGGCTGGGAATCGAACCCAGGCTGCAACGCTGACAGCGCCAGTGCTGAAGCCTTTAAGCCACTACACCATCAGGGAACTCTCCTAGTTTAGAATATTCTATGTTTCACAACCATACCCCCTTTCCACCCAGGAAAATCTAAGTGAAATTTTGAAAGACATAAAAAACCACTAAGTACTTTTTAAAGAAAATAGTATGTACACATATGCCAAAAAATATGAAAAGATGCGTAGGAATGATACACAGCGACTTTAGACTGTGGTTTACCTCTGACGAGGAAGGAAAGGAGGAGGATGAAGAAAGCTTCAGTGATATCAGCATTTATTTTATTTCTTTTTTTAAAAACTGAAGAAAAAAATGGAACTTACTAATTCTCGCTTTGCTTCTTCAATTTTCACTTGAGCAAGAGATGGATTCTTTAAAGAAAAACAAAACAAGGAAAGGTTATATTGCCTCAGTTAGGACTCAAGATGAAAAAGTGCACAATACTTTTCAAAAGACAAAAAACCTTTCAGAGACTATATTCAGTGAAATTCAGCTTTGACTTTAAATTCTTGAGCATGGACTCACTATTTTCATGATCATTTCGGGCCCTTGGGGAAGGTAGGAGAAGATGATTTCTTTTTTTTTTTAATTCATAAAAACAATTACCGGCATTAAATCTAAATAGGACTCCAGTTTTTTCTTCAAAGGTACAGTCTGTCGTTTTAGTTCTGCCAGTTTCTGGGGGGTGAAAAAAACAGACTCACGAAGTAATAGAGACATTCAAAATACAACTAAATACTGCCCATTTCCAAAATAAAACATGGTAAAGCATTACATTAGGATATTTAAAATAAAATAAAGAGCTTCAAAGATAAATGAATAGACAAATTCACTCCCAATGGAAATTATCCTTATAAGATACTTAAAATAGGAAAGTTACTCCCACTTATTAAGAAAAGGATTTAAGTATGCTGGCTAGGAACACAAAATAATGTGATTAAGAGGAATCATAACATAACAGAACAATTCGAGTCTTAAATATATACTTATAAATTGTCAACTTTAGATTCCCAAATTAAAGTACAAAAAAACTTAATAAAAATAGAACAAAACTCTGAATTACTCCCCTTCCTACCAAAATAGATAAAACGCTTATGCAACCTAAAAACCCAGAATTGCATGCTACAGGAGTTTTGGGGCCTGCATTTTCAATGTACACTGAAAGAGAAGAAAGAGGAAGACCTAGATGGTTAGTACATCATCCCTCAATAAATTTAATAAATCAATAATATATAACTGACTGCAGCAAAGGGTTTCTAGCATATAGTAATAAATAAAGGAAACTAAACAAATGTGAGGATATATACAGCTAAATAAGGAATAAAGATATAAATACTGGTAAACATAAAATACAGAGGTAAAGGAAATTAGGTCAATAGTGAATAAAGCTCTAATAGCAAATAAAGCTCTATAAAAAGAAACATAAAAGCAGATTTTAAAGAAAGTTAAATTGGGTTAAAACAAGCTCACCTCTGAAAGTGCTATTAGTGACTGATGAGACAGAGAAGCATCCATGCCTCTGGCTGAAAGTTTTTCCTACAATTACAAAACGGGGGTCTAGTTAAGAAAATTATTTTCAAAGTGACCATCATGAAATATTTTCAACCTAGTAAAGAGAAACTACAAATCATAGATGAAAAAGTATACATGCATCTAAGTACTTTTATGTTGCACATAAATCATTTCCAGTCACGGATTTATAACAAGATGGGTGGGAGCATTGCTTAAAGGCCTGAGCTTCAGGCCCTGGTTGCTTGCATTTGAATCTGCTGCTAAGTTGCTATGCAACGTTGGGCAAGTTAACTACCTTCTCTGTAGCTTCCTTATCTGTAAAAAGAGAATAGTACTACTGCCTCATTGTGAAGATGAAGGTGAAAAAAAAGTCTGAAGAGAGAAACCTATATTTAGTCCTTCATACATACCTCTGCAACTCTGATTCCCAATTTGAACTCCTCTGACTTTGCTTTTAGGAAGTCCATGTTCTGAAGACGATTATCCACTTTGGCCCTTTCTGCAGACAGATGAAATTCTGCCTTCTTGAGATCCCTTTGAAAAGTAAAGTTGAGAACATTTTTCTTCTCATTAGTGAAATTATTATAAAAAGGAAACTCTATGGCTTCTTGGTTCAACTCTGGATTAGCTAGGCATAGATAACATACTTCAGCAAGCAATTTTCTACCATAAATTTTATATCCTAGAGTAGCTACCAGGCATTCCTCCAAGTCATCTTCCCCTCCATTTTGCTCATCAGGATTTTTCTTAAGGAATATTAAATAATTTTAAGATTCGTCTATGGCAATTATTCTTGGAGATAATAAATCTGCTGCTCAAAAAAGTGATTTAATATGTCCTAAAGCCAATATGAATTATAGAGGTCCCAAAGGCCTCTCCTAAACGTGATGTGACATAGTGCCTTGCATACACCTACTTAACATTTGTTGAACAAATTTACACACCATCAAATTACTTGTGCCTTATACATACTCCTGATTCATGGCATCTACTCTCTGGACCTAAAGAAGGTCCAGAGCATCGAGATGCATATCAGAGCTCTAGTAAAAAAGGGCAACAAAATATAATGTACTTTAAGTGAATTGTAGTTGATAAGTTTAAAAAAACTGCATACATTTTGAAAATTATAAAACCCAGGCTATTTGTAGAAAAGAGGGAATAAAAGAGATTGTATAAAGTAAAAGGTGAAAGTCTGTACCCGACCACCCTCCACTTCCACCTAAGTAATATTCTGCTTAAAGAACCATTTCATGGGCACCATTTCTTTATGTGTTGCTTTAAATCATATCAATTAATTTAAAACTAAACTCAACAATGTCTTGTTACTGTCTTTATAATAAAAATTATCACCACTTTCAACTCAATTACTTACTCTCGTAGACATTTTTCCAATACTAAAGTTGCAGTTAGATTTTTTTCAAGTTTTGCCAATTCAAGCTTGATTTCTTCATTTTTAGATTTGGTACGAAAAAGATCAGAAGTCAAATCATTCACTGCAGGGATAAAACTAAAAGAATCTGGTGTCATACATGGACATTAAGGACAACAATTACAATTATTTCTCATATTTAACAATGTGGATTCTTCTATAACCATGCTGTTTCACACCTCTATGCCCTTTGTCCATGCTGTTCCCATTGCCTGGCAAGCCCTTCTTCAGCTGGCAAATTTCCATTTGTCCTTCAAAATTAAAGTAAGATTTACTCTCAATCTGGAATTCACTATCTCTTTCTGTGCCTCCAAGCTACAACTTGTACGTTCTTGTTCGTTGCAGCTGTCACACACTAGTTTTACATCTCTGTCTCCCTCATGTGGTCGTGCGCAGAGAGATTGCCCTTGCTTGCAGTTATTATCCTATTCATCTCTGCTTCACCAGGGCTACATATATATAAATATATGAGGGCTGTCCAGAAAAACCCAGTGGTAAGTGCTTCTATTTTTCATATTACATGGCTGGATACTTTCTAGACAGCCCTCACATATACATCTAGCATATAGTTGGTATTGGCTGTCTGCTGAACTGACTTAAATCTAGATGTCTGCTGCCACACAGCCTACAAGTTCTTACACCTGAAACACTACTCTGGAAAATAGATAAAAATTGCAATCCCTTATATTGGCAATGAAGCAGAACAGCTGTACAGTTCTCTGCTTGAAAGTTGTAGGGGCCATCCTAGCTAAGATATGGCCACCAGTGACAGTCAGATGAACTTTGGAGTAAGTCTGGGTTTGAATCCCACCTCTACCATTTACTAGCTTGCAGAAGTTATTTAAGATACCCCTTCTGACCTTCACTTTCCTCTTAGGGTTGATGGAAGAATAATGTCTTTATATAGGTGAAATGCTTGTCACAAATAATAAATGGCCTTAACCTACTCTACCCAATAGGGTAGGGACATGACCAAAATTCACTATGCTCGACCAAATGACTAAACCTACTGCTTTTCTTATTGCCTATTTATAGGGAATAAATTTATCCTTATAAACCTAATCCTGGAAGAAGGAAAAACTAAAATTTAGCCAACAGCAAGGTTATCAGAACTAATTATACATACTAGCAAGGATAAGGAGTTAACTAAATTTAGAGTTTTGGCATTTATTGTTAATTTCCTAGAAAAGTAACATAGAAAAGTCTTTAGGTCAAGACCTTATAGCATATATCACAAGAATTACCTAGCTAGTGAGGAATCCTTTGTTTCAAGGGCCATTGCACTGTCAACCAAAGCGTTCAGATACCTAGAACCAGTGCTAGAGAGACTGGCAGGGGAAAAATTCACACTCTCCATGAGAAGGTCTTGAAGATGCTTGGCTGAAAAGACATAAGAGTTCTATGGTGACTAAGATGTTTGTTTTGTTTTTATTTAAAATTTAACAGCGTAATTGAAATCTTTTTTTAAAAGTCTTTCACCTATCATACAACCCACCCACCTAAAGTATGGAATTCAATGGTTTTTAGTGTATTCAGAGATATGCACCCATCAATACAACTTTCTTTTTTAAATTTTTTAATTTTTTTTATATGTGGGTAGTTCCCTGGCTGGGAATCTAACCCAGGCCGCAGCGTTGAGAGTGCCGAAGCCTAGCCACTACACCACCAGGGAACTCCCAATACGATCACTTTTAGAACATTTTTATCACACCAAGAAGAAACCTCATGTTCCTTAATCATCATTTTCCAATTCACCGACCCATGAAACCCTCCCTAGTAACCACAAATCTACATTCTGTCTCTATTCATTTGCCTTTTATGGACATTTCATATAACCGCTATCATACGATATGTGATCTTAAGTGACTGGATTCTCTTAGCAAAATGGTTTGAAGCTTCATCCATGCTATAGCAGGTACCAGTATTTAATTCCATTCTTATGGCCAAATAATATTCCACTGGATGAATCCACCACATTGATGGGCATTTGGATCGCTTCCACATTTTGGCTATTATGAAAAATGTTGCTATAAATATTCACATATAGGTTTTTATATACAGGTTTTCATTTCTCTTGGGTATATATCTAGGAGTAGAACCGGTGGCCATATAGCAACTCTATGTGTAACTATTTGAAAAATTGTCAGATTGTTTTCAAAAACAATTGTATGATTTTACATTCCCACCACAAATATACAAGAGTCCCAATTTCTCCACATCTCCACCAACAGTGGTTGTTGTCTTTCTTCTTCTTCTTTTTTTGGTAACACTATACCAAAACAGAACTGAATAATGATCAATGAACGATAACTCAAGAACTGAGTATTTATCTTTTTTATTGTAGCCCTCCTTGTAGGTGTGAAGTGGAATTGTAGTTTTGATTTGCATTTCCCTAATGGCTAATGCCATGCTTACTGATGATTTGTATATCTTCTTGGGAGAAATGTACATTCATATTCCTTATCCATTTTTAATTGAGTTATTTGTCTTTCTATTATTGATATGAGTTTTTAATAAGTTGTAGATACATCAAGTCCCTTATTAGATATATGATTTGCAAATATTTTCTCTCATTCTGTCAGTTGTTTTTCTATTTACTTAATGGGGTTCTTTGAGGACAAATGTTAATTTTTTTGGGGGTGGGGGTGGTTCCCTGGCTGGGAATTGAAATGTTTTTTAATTTTGATGATGTCCAATTTACCTACTTTTTATTTTATTGCTTGTGCTTTTGATATCATAGCTAAGAAACCATTGCCAAATGCAAGGTCACGAAAATATATAGCTACACTGTCTTCTGAGTGTTAGCTCTTTCATATATAGTTTTCATTCATTTTGAGTTTTTTTTTTTTGGTTGGTTCTCTGAGTGGGGATCAAACCCAGACCACAGTGGTGAGAGTGCTGAAGCCTAGCCACTGCACCAACAGGGAATCCCCCCCTCCCCGAGTTAATTCTTATATATGGTGTGAGGCAAGGTCCTCACAATGGGGGTGTCACTCAGAGAAAAGCTTGCCATTGTCTCTATCCTTGGCTCCAGAGCCTTGGCTCAGAAATTTTCTAGAGGGAGCAAATAGCTTCCAACTTCACTCTTGCACATGTGGATATCCAATTATCCCAGTACTGCTAATTGAAAAGGCTATTCTTCCCTCCATTGAACTGTCTTGTCACTCTTGTGAAAAATGAAATGACCAGGAATTCTACTTTCAGCCTAACAGCACAAGGCGCTCTGCTGACCTGCTTGGCAGTGAAAGTGGTGAAAATTGTAAAACAAAAGCATTTAACACCCCTGGAAATGGTCCTAAGGACAAACGGCAAATGAAGAAACAGCTGTTCAAGGTAAATCTATGAAAACTCAGTAAAGATTTGAGAGTTTGTAGTATTTGAACCAAGACCACTCTCTCCTCCTCCCTCCCAAGTCAGTGAGGTAGACTCCACTCAAATGTTGCAGTGAAGAACACAGGGCTCCCTCTGCCACCAGTTCCCAGGTAGAGAGGGCTTTCCTCCTAGGAGGAACAGGACTTCAGTGTTTCTTATCTTGCCACCAGCTTTCTGTTACTGATGCTAAGTCCTAGGCGAATGTGGTGGAGAGGTGTGGGCTGTCTTCCTCTACCCAGCCACGACTCTTGGAATGAAAGCTCTACCTTGGGTGAGGCACACAGAGAATCCTGGGGCCCTGATGGCTTTTGCACCAGCTCATGACGTGGTAATTCCGTACCAGGAAAGGCAAGCCAAGAGGACCTAACGCTGCTGTACTCCCTCTCCACCAAGCACTCAGCATCTACAGTGGGGGTGTCACTCAGAGAAAAGTTTGTCATAGTCTCCAGACCCAGCTCCAGAACCCTGGCTCAGAAATTTTCTAGAGCAAGAAGGACACAATAAAACAGAGAGCTTCCAATGCCTTCTCAAAGGAACTGGCTTCATTTGCAACAAAGTCTGCAGAAGTTCAAGCCTAAGGATACAGTCAAGAACAGTGGAAGTTAATAGTAAAAGGCAATTGGGAGGAGAGTCTAGATACAAGTTAAACTGTAGGCCACCTACTTTACATGGAAGAACCAGAAAATAAGACAACTAGAAGTAGCCATCCTTGCGTCAGAACAAATATGAAACACTGACCTCAGAAAGTACTCCTTTTAATGGTGCCAGAATTTGATTGGATTAGTTTACAGAGCAATTTATGCCCCAAGGCATTGTTGAAAACAATAGTTAGCTGTCAACTAGTAAGATTTTACAGCTGGGTGTGGTCAGCGAAAGAGAGGAAGACAGTCTAACCAAAAGCTCTGTCATCCTAGAGTGACTGTGGACACAAGGACCGATATTCCTTGACTTATGATGGAGTTACATCCAGATGAAAATCAACAAGGTAACAGAAGACCTAAACAATATAACCAACTACAGACACTTTTAAAACACTCCACTCAACAATAGAATATACATTCTTCTCAAGTGGATATTGGAACATTCTCCAGGGATAGCTTTATCCCAGGCCATAAAACAAACCTCAATAAATTTAAAAGGATCAAAATAATCCTAAGTATTCCCTGATCACAATGAAATGAAATCAGAAATTAGAATAAAACTTAGAAAACTGATAAATAAACACATGGAATTAAATAATACATTCCTAACAAACAATGGGTCAAGAAGAAATGAAAAGGGAAATTAGAAAATACTTTAAGATGAATGAAAATGAAAACACAACATACCAAAACTTATGGAATGCATCAAAAATAGTGTTTGAGGGAAATTTAGTTGTAATTCCTATATTAAGAAGAAAGATCTCAAATAAATAGCCAAACTTTCTACCTTAAGACACTGAGCAAAGAAAGGCAAACTAAATTTAAACTAGGCCAAAGGAAGGAAATAATAAAGATTAGAGTGAAAATTAATGAATTAGGGAATAGAAAAACAATAGAAGCATAAATAAAAGAATTAAAAACATTTATATAGATAAAGAATCAGTACCACCCATGTTTAATGCACATCCTTATTTTTCCCTCACTGATTTGGGCAAAAAAGTGCACACTATACATGGCAAAATATGGTATATACTCTGAATTCAGAGTTACAAATGGGGGAAGCAAGACCTCCTTAACAGTATACATGAATCTATACTTGTTACAAGGTCCTACAAATTTTCTGTTTTCTGCTGGATAGCTTCGCTGTCTAAAAGAAGGAAAAACTTAGAAACGAGGAGTAATGATTAAAGTCCATGACATGCAGCATTAACACATATCAGTTAAGGCAGGGCTGTTCTAGATACTTAAATATTGAAAACTACATCAAAATTTTGTATATATTAATAGAAATATTTGCTATTTAACATGTGTCACCCTAAAAGTTACTTAAGGATAAATAATCTTACTTTGAAAATTCTTAGTTTATTTTTTATTATAGGATATTATAGACAAAAAGAAAGCTCTTAGAAAATAATATTTTCCGGAACTCAAAGCTTCTTCCTCTATACTACATTTTAGTAACTACAAAAATAAAATCATTTAAAAATAAAAAAATTTTGAAAGCATATAAACAAGAAAGTATGACTATAAAGGAGCACGATGGGAGATTTTGGAGGCTGACAGAACTGTTCTGCATCCTGATGGTGGGAATGGATTTCAGAATCCATGTGTGTTTAAACAGTACACCTGAACAAAGTCAATTTTACTATATGGTAATTTTTAAAAGAAAACTGGAAAAAAAGCATGGATGCAGCAGAATTACAATATATATTGCACACTACCTTCAAAGCACTGTATATAATGCATGCCATACACATGGTTAAATATAAAGTAAATGTAGTTCTCATGTTCTTTTTTTTTTTTTTGTATATTCTCACCCATGAAAATATTTTTTCTTTGTGGTTTGTATTATAAAAACAATAGGTATCTTAAATGCACTTTTTAAAACTACACATTCGCAACAGAAAATTCTAATGCAATCTCATGAACACATAGCAATTGAGTGATTTGTTCAAGTCTCATAGGTCATGGCTGCCACCTCAGGTGTCCTGATGGCTCATTATAACTAAAGCATGGGAACTGGAAACAGACTGAAAAGACACAGAAATGAAAAACCACAGGCACTTTGTATATCAGGCTAATAAGTTTAGATTCATGTTTCAGGGCTTACTGTTTTGCTATCAGAGTACCAATAAAATACTATCTATATACTATATATGAAATTTAGGATTTATTAAGTTACTACAACAAAAGAAAGGAAAACAAATCTGGGCAAAAGATGAAAAACTAGTAAGTTGTCTACACTAAACTAATTTTGTACACTTCAGTGTTACACAATTTGGTTACCTCTACTTATTATATCATTCAAAACTCTAGAATTCTCACCTTCTGATTCGTATTCACTTGCTTTCTGTTTCAAGTCCTCTATTATCAGGTGGACATCCCTGTCCCGGACCCTGTTGCGTTCTGAAAGGTGATGTAAAATCTCTGTGGTCCGTGGATTCACCTCATAATGTGGAATGGGATGATCTCCAAATACTTTTTTCAACCATGCAGCAACCTAACCATTAAAAGGAAGACACATATTATAAAGCTTGTTTATTGTAATAAACGAAGTAAATATGACTAACTGATCAGAAGCAAACGAAATGTTTTCTATGACAATTGTGGCTTCCTACTTCATTCACATCCTCACTGTCTTCCAAGAGACGGATACCAGATGTCAGGAAATAAAAAGTGAGGAAGGGCAAAGAACTAACCAGAAACTAATCCATCCTTTCTTAAAGCTGCAAAATCAGTACAAGCTAATAATCTGCATCACTCAGATAATTTTAAAGCTCAATATGAACGTGCTAAAGCATTATGGTACGTGCAACCTCTAAAAAAAGAGTTGTCTGGTGATAAGCCCGCAGAAACTCCTAGAGTTGGGATGCGCGACGTGGAAGCACGTCAGGCGTGAAAATTCTAGCAGGAAACAGCGTAAACAGCAAGGCTTGGCTAGATGGCGGGTTCAGAAGACCCGCTTAATAGTGCCTGGAAGAATTTTGTACCAGGGGGCTCCACAACACTCTCCAAACCCGAGTCCACGCAAGAATGGGCCCATGACTAGGAGAAAGATATTTGGTGCTAAGTCTGATCCAAAATTTAATATTAAACTACCCATCACAAAAAGTTGATCTACCTTTCCTAATGTAACACAGTACATTAGGGCCCATGAAGGAAAAGGAAACCCCTTTTCAAGGCAGTCTAAGCAGAAAGGGGATCGCAGATCCTGAAGGACTAAAGATGGGGCGGCGGAGGAGGGTGAGGAAAAACGTAAATGTGGTGCGTCCAGGAGATCCGCCGGCGGGGCGGGTGTGTCAAAGACGCCGTTTCTGGGAGGCCGGGAAAGACTGCTCTCTCACCTGCGCCTCTTTCTCCCGTGTTTCCATAGCCGCACGCTCCCGCCACTTCTCGAAAAGCTACTTGGGACAAAAGTGCCCGGCTCTTTCTGAAGGCTGTTGGTCCCGCCCCCTTGGGGGTCAGGGATTTCTGGGAGTTGTAGTTTTTACTAGGACTCCAGGCTCCGAGCCCTTAGGCAAGGCGGCTCCAAGGCTTCAGTACTGCAAGCCTGTCCTTGCCACCTCGCCTGTCTCTCCGCACTCCTTGTTATAATCTACAGGATGAGAAGTAGAGTCGTCTAGAACCAGGCTGTGTTTTCTTTCTTATACTTATTTCTCACTTGAGTCATTTGTCTTAAAAAATACCCCAAACTTGTTTTTCGAAAAGCAGATGTTTGTGTTTCTTTCACACGGAGTACACATTAATTTAGAGCTTTATTTTAGCCAGGTAATATAAACTGCAGAAACCTTAATTTTATCTTTTAGGTTCCACTAGCAATAAGCTAAATGTGCTAGACACTGTTTTAAAATAGTTGACAGCTTCCAACTACTGGTACTATCACTGCCACTCAGCCATTCTTCCATTCATTTTTTGCCTTCCCTGAAGTTCTCTCCTCCCTCCTAACACTGTGAGAGGTTCTTTATAGTGCTACAGCACTGTATAGTTTTCTATGTGTTTTCCTATTTTTGTTGCATTCTCACAGGAACCCTGTAAAATGGATGGACTCACATTTTACCTATTTTCAAATTAAAATGTCACACGTAGATTAAATGACTTTGACCAAGATTAGGTGGTAGAGCTGGAACGGGACCACAGTGCTCTGGCTCCAACTGGGTGTTTCATTCTTCTCACGTTATACCACAGTGCTGTCCTGTTCACAACCTACTATAGTGTACTGTGTTACATTAGGAAAGGTAGATCAAGTTTTTGTGATGGGTAGTTTAATATTAAGTTTTGGATCAGATTTAGCACCAAATATCTTTCTCCTAGTCAAGCTTGTCCAACTTGTGGCCCATGGGCCACATGTAACCAAGGATGGCTTCGAATACGGCCCAACACAAATTTGTAAACTTTCTTAAAACATTACAAAAATTATGCACAGACTTTTTTTTTAGATCATCAGCCATCATTAGTGTTAGTGTGTTTTATGTGTGATCCACGACAATTCTTCCTGTGTGGCCCAGGGAAGCCAAAAGGTTGGACACCCCTGTCCTGAGTCATATGCATATGTTAAATGATAAACCTTTCTTTTCAAAGGAATTTTTTTTTTTTTTTTTTAAATGTGGGTAGTTCCCTGACTGAGAATAGAACCCAGGCCGCAGCATTGACAGCGCTGAAGTCTAGCCACTACCATAAGGGAACTCCTTTAAAGGGATTTTAACAAGCCAATACCAAATTATGTATCTTTCTGATTCTTTTTGTTTCAAATATATCTCTGCTTAGTAACCAAATTTCATATAAGTAGGTTCAGCCCCTGAGTATGGGGGGGAAGTTATCTTTATGTCCTTTGTCCACTTTAATTACTACAAATTTCACAAAATATCCCTGCAATTTTGTTGTTTTTATAAACCTAATTTTTTCCTATTCCTACCCAATTCCCAGGAGGATTGTCATATTTTTCTCAAGCATGGATTACCTTGAAAAGTAGAATATTAAAGAAAGGGATTGCTGACCATACATTTGCAAGCTATGTTTTAGGAGATGACGTTTTAAACCCAGATATTCTTATTCCCCTCCTTCCCCCACCCTGTTTAAGATTTTCGATGTAAGCCAGGATTTGGTGGCTAAAGCTGAAAGATGCTTTTCAGAAGAGTTATGAATGAAGGCAACGTTAATAGTCTCCACTATCACAGAATACCCAACATCCCCCCCAAATTCTATACATATCACAAAAATTCTGAGTAAGAAGTCCCCAACCAATCTTATGGGTTAGGCATAGAAAGTTATTTTCATTATTTCCATTTTACTCCAAATGAAAAAGGAGAGTGCCTAATATCATGAAACTAGTTGCTGGTAGAGGAAAACATGAGCTCTAGTCCAGTCTGGGGCGAGACTACTGATTCTGGACCATTTTTCTCAGTAGGATTGGCAACTACTCTACTTGAACTCCTTGTGCCCTTTACAATTTTTAAACAATTTGCTCTAATTCGCAGCCAGAATTCTTTTAGGTAGAATCTAAAAGAACTGCGATTTTCTGACTTGAGTGCATATTGGTGTGGGTGCTTGTCAAAATTCAGATAGCCCCAAATTTTCGACTCAGCGGGGTGAGGACCCGCGATGTGAGTGTCAACCCGCTGGGCCGAAAACGCTCTGCGGGAGACACGTCTGAGGAGAGCGAGTTTAACAGCTGTAGCGTCGGATCGCACACCATCAACCCGTTTTACGGTGAAGCCAGCCTCGTTTCAGGCCAGGGTGACGCCACCGTCATCTCGCATCCCCGATGGGGCCTGGGAACTGCTTCTTAGCGGGTTCAGTTAGTTACCCACGTGGTCGCCCCCTGACAACCACGAAAGTCGACTGGAAAGACCAAAGTAAATGTGCAAAGAATCTCTGGGCTGAAACTGGCAAAGGTCTAGTTGCTCATTTTGAAGTTTAAATCTGAAATGATACTTTAAGAAAAAGTAACCACCTCCCACTCTCTGCAAAAGATTAGCGTCCGGAGTTGAAAGCTAGGGGCGGTACTTCCGGGTCAGGTGGGCCGGCTGCCTTGACCTTCCTCGCCACTCAGCCATTTTGTCCCAGTCAGTCCGGAGACCGCGGCTGCAAAGGAATCACTCGCAGAGAAGCTGCAAAGATGCTGTCCGTGCGCGTCGCCGCGGCCGTGGCCCGCGCCCTCCCTCGGCGGGCCGGGCTGGTGAGCACAGGGAACCGGCGGGAGATGGCCCAGTGTGGGCTCCGCGGGTGGGTGGTAGGCATTAGTTCGGGAGCTCTTTCTGCAAGGAGGGTGAGGGGCTGTGCCGCCGTCGCCATCTTGCACCTCTGCCTGCTCCGGCGGTGCGGGGCTGGTGTCGGAAAAGCCCCTTTGCTCGTCGTCGGTGCGCAATGGTGTATAGTAATGCAGGGGAGACAGTGACCTTGATGTTGTCCAGAGATGGGGCCTCAGGATCCCCGTCTTCTGCTGAGAGCGGCCCGCGAGGAGCCTTGGGTGAAGATCAGTGTTTGGGCGCTAGCTGTCCGAGGCCTGCTCCGAACGAAACAGCGAGGCTCGGCCCCGCTGATTCTCCGGGACTCCCTCCCTGAAGGTCAGAGCGAGCTGGGGAAGCCTGACATTGTGTGAAGGTCAGCAGGCCTCGGCATTTCACCTCTGCCAGGAGGTCGGATCAGAGGAAAGCAATAAATAAGCGTAGTTTTCTGAGGACTTTAGTAGGCAATCTATTAATGCTGACAACGGAAACGATTGTGAAAATATCGCATAGGTGCACATAGGCATTTCATGTGGCCGATAACCGTCACAGTAGTGCAGGTGGCTTCTCAATTGTCTGGCAGGAAGCTTTTACTTTGTGGTACTTTGACATGGTTTAAGATTTCGTCCCTACGGAATTGTTAGACCGTAATTTTGAACCAAGGAAGAATAGAACATAAGTTGGAAAATACCTGTAAAAGTCAGTGCCCTTCATTATCTTCCTTGAAGCTAAGAACGACCTCGTACGCCATATCTCTTAGTTTTTATTCAGATTACAACATTTAAGTTTTTTTTGGTTGAGTCTTTGCTTTTGTTTTTCAATCAGAAATTACTGAGATTTGTTGTTTTCGGATTTTAGGAAGCAGTTTATCTTAGAGACAAGTGCCATGACTCAACTGAAATATAGCTAAAGTCAAAATAATAATACCTGATGCCTTTAAAGGGAAAGATGCTTGTTAACTGTTGTGAGTTCTTACATTGCGCCAGGAACTGCCTAATAGATTTTCACATACACCAAAAGTTATTTTCTCATGGATTGTCTTCCAACTTTAGACAAAATATTTTGAATGTAATTAATATTTTTTACTGATAATTTGATCAAACTAAGCCTGCATTGAAAGTTGCCAGTTTTATAAAGGAAAATCAGATTTTTAAAAAATATGCTTGCCCTAGGTCTCCAAAAATGCATTGGGATCATCCTTCATTGCTGCAAGGAACCTCCATAGCTCTAACACTCGTCTTCAGAAGACTGGTAAGTTACTATTTATAAGTCTACACCACACTGTCTTCTCCTTAAATGAAAAATAAGAAATAGGTTTTTTCCTATTGGTTAATTATTTGTCTCAATTTTAGTTACTACAGAATCCCAGATTCTTAACCCATAATGTGTCATTTATCATTTAGTCCTGTTTTGGTAAGTTTGCTTATTCTAGTGAAGTGAGCTACAATTATATATTTCTCTTTTGATACTAGCACAGCTTCTTTGTTCTGATAATGTTCCCTGGGTGGAAACAGAAAGGAAGGACATTTATCAGGTGGTAGGCACTGTTTCTGAACTTTAATTTTTTTTCCTCTCCTAAAAAGCATTAAAAAAAGTAAGCACTTCTTATCTCTGTTTTTCAAGGGTAATAGCTGTTAATGTATGAATGATACAGAAGTGGGGAGGTAAGCATAGGGACTATCGTGGAAGATAGAAAACACTTATTTTAAGGCAGTAGCTGCTAATCTATAAATTTCCATTTGTAAATTTGGTAGAGAATAGAGCAGTGAGCATAGGAACCAAAGGAGTAGGAGATAGAAAATAATTATTTTAAGGCATTGCTTAATTTTATTACCTTACTTGGTTTACAGTTGTCTTGTGAAATTTTCTCCCAGTCTTTTGGGTTTGTTTTCATAGTGATAGGTAGTAAGCTTGTTAAAGAGAATCATGTGTATTACATTTTAGAATGTAATTTGATTATTATGATCATAAAACTATAGTTATATATTGTTAAGGAAATAGATTTTGAAAAGATTTGGGGACCAAATTATTTTTGTAATGGAATCGTTCTCTCTTATAGGCACTGCTGAGATGTCCTCTATTCTTGAAGAGCGAATTCTTGGAGCTGATACCTCTGTTGACCTTGAAGAGACTGGCCGTGTCTTAAGTATTGGTGATGGTATTGCCCGAGTACATGGGTTGAGGAATGTTCAAGCAGAAGAAATGGTAGAATTTTCTTCGGGCTTAAAGGTAAATTATAAAGTGAGATTCTGCTGTTTTCGGATTTGTGTCTTCATTCATTTAGTTAATTCATTTAGTAAATCAGAGATTGTGTCAGATTTTTTTTTATTTTTTTTTTTTTAACATTAGATCTCAAACTGCTTCAGTGTTTTGGGGGATTTTTTTGGTCATTGTTATATGTTGTGAAAACAGTAAATTTAAGGGTTTTGGTTAATCCAAGTTTCTACTCAGAGGAAAGCAGAACGTGATAATCCGGATGGATCAGAGGCAGTAGGAGTATCTGCTAAGCACACTGATAGGAGAAAAGATCATCTTGGTCCCTCTTGCTAGGGTCTGGATATGGAGAAAGAGCCACTTCATATGGAGGAATAATTATAGAGCCAAAAATTTTAACAGTATCTAAAACCTTGGCTAAAAATTTAACTCTTTTTTTTTTTTTTTTTTAAATCTTCAGTATGTGTATCTTTGAAAGATTAGGCTGAAATAGATGAACTTTTGAGTTTCCTTTTAACCTTTAAGAGTCTTGACCTGTACTGTCCAATAGAACTTTCTGCAATCATGGAAATACTCGGTGTCTGTTCTGTTTAATACGTATGAGACTATTAAACCTGTAAAACATGGCTAGTTGTGACTAAGGTACTGAATTTTTAAATTTGACTTGATTTTAATTTAAATTCAAGAAGCCACGTGTGATTAGGGTTTACCATATTAAACATCAGATTTAGACTAAGGATTTTGTACCTCCAGTGATATTCCATAATAATTATTCTTCTAAGTACTTCTCCAGAGCTTTTGTTACTGACCATACTCAGTTCCTGAAATGACCTTTTTGTTTTAGTCATGATTTAGGGACCTAAAATCTTACCATTTTGAAATATATTGTGATGATGAGACATGACCCAGTATTGTTACATTGTGAATATTTGTTCTTTGTTCGGTAGATTTTAATTTGCCTTTCTACTAACCTGACAAGTAGAGGTTCTGATTAGATAATTAAACTGTTTATGGAGTTTCTCAAAGATCAAAAGGTGTAAATCAAGTGTGTCTTTAAATTTCCATTTGGCCTTGATCACTGTGTTTCATACTGATCACCCATCTGAAAAGCCAGAGGAAATGCAGTGGAAAAGCTTAACCCGTTCAATTTCTTTGCTTTGAGTTCTTTGAGGATGTAATAAGGAGCTTGCTCGTTGATAGATTTATAATGTTACTCTAAGATTATTCAGGGGAACATGTTACTATTTTAAAAGTCTTAACTAAAGAATATTGTTTATTGGAAGAATATTTAAGAGTAAACCAGACCTAAAGAACAGTATTGTTTTTCCCCCTAGCTATAAATATCATGTAGTATTGGTAAAGAAGGAAAAGCTGCTCAAGCTTCAGTGGTGTTCAATTGTGTCTTTTATGTAGGGTATGTCTCTGAACTTGGAGCCCGACAATGTTGGTGTTGTCGTGTTTGGAAATGATAAACTAATTAAGGAAGGAGATATTGTGAAGCGGACAGGAGCCATTGTGGATGTTCCAGTTGGCGAGGAGCTGTTGGGTCGTGTTGTAGATGCCCTTGGAAATGCCATTGATGGCAAGGTAGGTTTATCATTTATTAGATGTGGTTGTAGCTTCTAACAGATACCAAAACTGACTGTTCTGGGGTTTCTTTTTATTGTTTAACAGGGTCCAATTGGTTCCAAGACCCGTAGGCGAGTTGGCTTGAAAGCCCCTGGGATCATTCCTCGAATCTCTGTGCGGGAACCAATGCAGACTGGCATTAAGGCTGTGGATAGCTTGGTGCCAATTGGTCGTGGTCAGCGTGAACTCATTATTGGTGACCGACAGACTGGGTAAAGATTTAGTAGCTTGTTAAAAGTTCTAACTAAAATTGACTCCATAGAAGGGTTCCTTTTTAGGCTTGGGATGATAAATGCTTTGGATATAATGGGGAGAACAGAATTTGATATATGGATTAGTCACAGTGAAATTTTAATTGGGAAATCTTTAAAGTATTAGTAAGATTTACATTTTCTCTTTTAAAAGCAAAACATCAATTGCTATTGACACAATCATTAACCAGAAACGTTTCAATGATGGAACTGATGAAAAGAAGAAGCTATATTGTATCTATGTTGCTATTGGTCAGAAGAGATCCACTGTTGCCCAGTTGGTGAAGAGACTTACAGATGCAGGTATTAAAGAATTTTGAGTTCCACTGCTGTCATCTGGGAGTCCTGTAGCTGCCAGCCTCAGTGTGGCGTTTACTTAATGAAGGCTGGTTTTAATTACTCCCTAATGAACTGAACTTTCTATTAATATAATCAACATAGGTAAAACAATAAAAAAAATAGCATGAAACAACAATAAATTTTAAGGTTTTATCAGTTTCTTTAAAGTAGAAGCTATTTGGTTAATCTTTTTAATTTTTAAGAATTTATTTTTTAATTACTGTTTACATAACCTTGATAGTAAGTTACTTAGGATAGCACTTAAAATTTGTATTATGGTATTCTCTAAAAACCATATTGACAACCTTGTGAAACTTAAAATCTTGTTTTCTTCTCAGATGCCATGAAGTACACCATTGTGGTTTCAGCTACTGCTTCTGATGCTGCCCCACTTCAGTACCTGGCTCCTTATTCTGGCTGTTCTATGGGAGAATATTTTAGGGATAATGGCAAACATGCTTTGATCATCTATGACGACTTATCCAAACAGGTCAAAGGAAATGTATTTGTAGAATCTGTTTGTATATTTGTACCACAGTGGAAGTAGACAAGTGTAGCTCCTGTCTACCATGTGAATCTCACAAACTCCTTCTGTATTGTAGGCCGTTGCTTATCGTCAGATGTCTCTGCTGCTCCGCCGGCCCCCTGGTCGTGAGGCCTATCCTGGTGATGTGTTCTACCTACACTCCCGTCTGCTAGAGAGAGCAGCCAAAATGAACGATTCTTTTGGTGGTGGCTCCTTGACTGCTCTACCAGTCATAGAAACACAAGCTGGTGATGTGTCTGCTTACATTCCAACGAATGTAATTTCTATCACTGACGGACAGGTATTTTCATGATTAAGTTTAAAAGCTTATGTTGATTCCAAGGCATTGGTTGAAACTAGTGGTTATGAACTGATTTTTTAAAAGCCTTACTTTTTATCATGGAAATTTTCAAATGTGTACAAAAGGAGTATAGTAAAACCTTGTGTATCTCTCACCCATTTATCATTTCATGGTAGATTGTACTTCCTTCTTGGCTTCATTTATACCCACTACTCTCCCCACTAGATAATTCTTAGAAAATCCCAGAGATCATGTCCCTTTACCTGTATATAATTTAAATCCCCCCCCATCCCCCATGTCACACACATCGCCTAATCTCAGCAGTGGAACATGAGGTTGATTTGGGTTGTGAAAAAGTTGAGGGGCCCGACCGTAAAAACTCACTGAGCACTCTTCCTCAGAGTTTTTGGGCTTCAGTTTTTTGAAACGCAGTGTCTACTTTGAAATGGTGGGCTCAAGTTTTCTGGAATGTCTATTCTTACATTGTAGATCTTCTTGGAAACAGAATTGTTCTACAAAGGTATCCGCCCTGCCATTAACGTTGGTTTGTCTGTGTCCCGTGTTGGATCTGCTGCCCAAACCAGGGCCATGAAGCAGGTAATTACGTTGTTGGGGAGGAGTGGTGTCATTAGGTTAAACTCAAAGTATATTTGTGTAATGTGTTCTGTGTCTTTGAAGTGTTTTGTACTGTATGAGTTAACCATTTCTTTTATTTCAGGTGGCTGGTACCATGAAGCTGGAATTGGCTCAGTATCGCGAGGTTGCTGCTTTTGCTCAGTTTGGTTCTGACCTCGATGCTGCCACTCAACAACTCTTGAGTCGTGGTGTGCGTCTGACTGAGCTGCTGAAGCAAGGACAGTATTGTGAGTTGTTTTCATTTGGTCAGGTCCCTGCTGTGCGTTAGGCCCTGGGAATATCCCATAGCTCCCTACATGCTCTTGCTTTTGTGTTTCATCAGAGGCGCTGCCTTTGGATGCAATTGATTCCTATTTTATTTAACTGAGTATAGTCCTTATTTAAATGTTAATGCTACAAACTTAAAAACTGGGAAAACTTATCAAGAGTATTTAATTTAATACCTTTTGGGAATTAAGACCTAGTAGATGCCCGCCCCCCCTCCTCCATCAAATTTAAAGAGAAATGTTAGTATTTGTTTATCAGTGTAAAAGTTCAAATTATTTATATGCAAAACAATATAAACACTGGTAGATGATATGGAATATGCCCAAATACTACACTTAGGACTTGCAAATATAAGAAAGAAATTATTTCCTAGGGAGGAAGGTGGGAAGGAGTTTCTTACTGAGAAAGTGAAAAAAGTGATATGTAGAGAAATGTTATTTGGAGGAAAATGTAAGTTTCTTTTACTTCAGTGACTGGCATTTATTTGAACAACTCACTTGATTCTTTTATTTCTTTTTAGCTCCCATGGCCATTGAAGAACAAGTGGCTGTTATTTATGCTGGTGTAAGGGGATATCTTGATAAACTGGAGCCCAACAAGATCACAAAGTTTGAGAATGCTTTCTTGTCTCATGTGATTAGCCAGCACCAAGCCCTGTTGGGCAATATCAGGTATGAACACAATTGATGGCCTCTTTTTGTAAGTTTTAGATGCATTGGTGTCCAACTTTTTGGTTTCCCTGGGCCGCATTAGAGAAAGAATTGTCTAGTGCCACACATAAAATCCACTAACAGTAATGATAGCTGATGAGCTTAAAAAAGAAAAAGATCACAAAAAAAAAAAATCTCATAATGTTTGAAGAATTTGTCTTGGGCTGCATTCAAGGCTGTCCTGGGCCACAGGTTGGATATGCCTGTAATCTTGCAAAAATGTTTTTGAATTTTGTAGTTAGGTTAGTTGAATTTTTGTCTAGGTACTAACTGATGATCTGCTTTTATTTCCAAATAGGGCTGATGGAAAGATCTCAGAACAGTCAGATGCAAAGCTGAAGGAGATTGTAACAAACTTCTTGGCTGGATTTGAAGCTTAAATTCATTCAATTCACATCAAATGACAGTTTGGTTTTGTCATTGTTTCTTCTAGTAATCAGTTCCATTTGTAAAAGGATTACTCATACTCCAGATGTACAGAAATGACATTAAAAATAAAGGTTCCATATTGCTTGGTGGTTTTCTGTATTTTGGATGATTCTTTAAAAAGAACTGAGATTACTTTGAGGAATATAAACATGCTTTTTAGCTTACTTTACTTGACTGTTACTACAGTCAGCGGACAGACTTAGATAATTCATGGCTTAGTTCATTGCAAGATTCTAGAGTGCTTTGTGAATGAGTAATGAATGATAAAAGGCATAGGCTGGATAACTGGATATACTAGTATGTGGCCAAATTCATTCACATTTGATGTTGAGTCTTGACTGGCTTCTGTGCCCATAAGACTAACCTGTGTAAAGAGGTAGTGTAGGAAGAGAAGGATAGGACAATTAAAATTCTCAGGGAAGTACAAAAAGTGCTAAATGAAGCATGGAAGATTGGGACAAAAATTGAAAAGGCGATAATAACCAGATTAAATAGAGTTATGAACACTTGTCAGTATCTTCTCATGTAACTTGTTAAATGTATCTTTCATAAAATAGCTCTTAATTATATAATCAAATTAGTTATATTTTTGGTTTTATTTAGGAAATCTTTATAGCTAAAGAGACACATTTCTACTGTTAAAGGTTTGCTTTCTCCTAAGACCTTAATCTATGTCATATTAGAGTTCTCCAGAGAAATATAACAGAAGATGTGTATTGAGATTGTGGGGCTGTCGAGTTAGAAAGGGCAGGTGGGCAGGTTGGAGTCTCAGGGAAGAGTTGCATCTGGAGGCTGGATTCTTACCTGGTGACCTCAAGTTTTTCTCCTTGAGCCCTTAAACTGAAGAGACCCAGCCACGCTATGGAGAGTAATCTGCTTTACTCAAAGTCTGATAATTTTAAGTGTTAACCATGTCTGAAAAATAGCTTCACAGCAATATCTAGACTGGTGTTTGACCAAAAACGATACCATAGCCAAGCCAATTTGATACATAAGACTGGCCATTGCAATCCAGCTGGAGTTTTGTGTGGAGATCCGAAATCTCTTCCATATGTGTATCCAGTTTTTTCAGCTCCATTTATTAGATGGCTCCTCCCCGCCGAAACTGCCATGACACCTGTTTCCTATAGGGCCCTTTCCCTGGTAGTTTTGCTGAACCAGAGTCCAGCCCATTCTACTGCATCAGTAAATGAAGAGAAACCCTGAGATGTAAATGTTTTTTATTACTCAGACTGGTGAGATGGGAGACGTCACAGGATGTTCTCATCAATCATTCCTAAATTGCAACCCATGTTGAAATTTCCCCAAATAGTTCCCAATCTTTTACATCAGCTAGTCATTAAAAACTAGAATCCAAGCAGTTTACATACTACATTTACTTTGTCTATTTTAATCTCTTTAAAATGTATTTAATCTCAATATGGAATACCCATTAGTCTTGTTTTTCATGACTGAATTTTTTGAGTCATCAACTAGTCCTGTAGAACATTTTACACATTGAATTTCAGTGAGATCTCAATTTAGATCCATGTTTGTTACCAACTTGTTCCAACTTTGGCCAGTTGGGGGCTCTTTCAGTTGGCTCCTGTGCCCCAATTTTGTGTTGTGTGCGTGCACTTGTGTTAACGTGTGTATTTGGGTGCTTTCTGGTTCTGCAAGATGACTTACATATTTACTGCGTCAGCCCAAGAAACGGTCTTGGTTTTGTTTAGTTTCGGAAGTTCTATCCTTTGTAGGACAAATGTATCATAAATTTTCTCTCTTGTGGCTTGCTGTTCACTCTCTACCTGTGGCTTTTGATAAAAAATAAAAAAAAAAGGCCCCCACGTACAGTAGGTTGTGTTTCGTAACAATAGATGGAGTTTTTCTATCTTTAAACTACTTGGGATCCTTACCATTTCTGACCAAATGGGACTCACCTTTCTCTTAGGAAAATTCAAATTTTGATGGTATGCACTTTAACCTTTGCTTTGGTTCAGGGCAAACCTCAACCACCACCCAGCTAATCTCTGGGCACTGAAGCCTCCTGAATGTTTTTCCTATATTCTATTTCTGTCCTGTCCTGACCCTCTGCTACATTCCTCAGTCTACTCAGCTTCTAACCTTAGTGACAAAAATCCAGCCTCTGCACTTTTGACATTGACTTGGCAAATCTAGTAACAACAGCGTACTCCTGTCCTCTAGTGCTTTCAGACCACAGCCTCTGCTCACTAGCTCCTGGTCCTGGGGATCCCATCTGACATGAGCTACATGGCCAGTACCCCTGTCAGATTGCTTCTGCTTCCTGGAAGGAAGGGATTAGACTGAGAAGGGAAATAAAAATCCATATTGCTGTTGATCAAGAGAGTTCATTGAATTCCTTGGCTGGCTCCATCACCGTCTACCCCATGAAAGTACATGAGAAAATGCCCTTAAATTGCTTTGCAGTCTTAGAGAGGTAAGCTATCTAAGAGGAACAGAAATTAGAGAACATAAGGATATATAAATCATGCAGCATTAAGGGCTGTGATAAAGAAGACAAGTTCTAGGAGTTCCCTGGTGGTGTAGTGGCTAGGCTTCAGTGCACTCAATGCCACAACCCGGGTTTGATGCCCAGCAAATTCAAGAAGTGAGAAGACACTGAGGGCTGGAGATGGTGGGGAAGTGGTGATGGGGTGGAACTTGAGCAGGAGGAAGCCAGACCCAGTAGCCAGCAAAACACCAGCAAAGATGGGGTGACAGGACAGGAGCCCGAATAGTATGTGGTGTGTGGAGGGTAGAGAGCTGGGGAATGAGATGGGAAAGGGCCTTAGGCAGAGGCGTGTGGGACTTGATTCTGATGGACGTTAGGGAAAGTTGGTGGCTTTGTGAGGAGAGGGACAACGTTTTAAGGATGAAAAATTAAGGAGAGTAACCTGATATTCAGGAGGAGGTAGAGGGATGCAGATAGCAGGTTTTCAAAAGCATGAAAGGAAATGTGATTTTAGTGGGCATTTGTTATTTCTGTTGCTCGCCATCCATTTATTCCATTTCAGTGAAAAGATCCCCCAATTCCCTTGGGGAAGCTTTCCCTTCCTCCATTGCTGAGATTAGTGTAGGTGGATACAGCTTCTCTAGAAACAAATTTGGCAATGTATTTCAAGAACCTGAGAAACGTTTATATTCTTTGACCTGTGATTCCACTATGAGGCATTTAAACAAATATTTATATAAAAGATATTTATAGGGAAGCATTAATAAAGTATGAGTATATCCATTTGATGGGGAATTATGCAAAAATTAAAAATGATATTGAAGAGTTCTTTTAAATTTTTCCAGATTTGTAATAAACTTAAATGTGGTACAAATTCAGAGGCCCAAAAGGGTGTGAAGTAAAAAGTAGGTCTCTCTCCGTCCTACGTCCCTCAGCCCCGTCCTCTTCCTCCGAGGGAACCATTTAAAATGTGTCCCTTCTTTTTCCTCTCACTCAAATGGCAGCTTGTTTTGCATGTTTTTTTTTTCCACTCATGATATATATGATGATTGTTCCATATCAACAATGAGCTTCCTCATTTTTTATGCTTGAATATGATTTTATTGTGTAGCTATATCACAGTTCTTCATGGATGAATATTTAGTTTCAAATCTTGCTAGAATAGCTATGCTGCTATGGATAATTGTCTACATATTTCACTCTGCACATAGAATATATTTGGATGGTAAATCCTTTGACATGGAAATGTTGGGTCTTTTAAAAGATAGGTGCATTTAAAATTTTGATGACATGGCCAAATTTTTCTTGACAGTGATTTTCAATTTTACATACAAGAGTGTCCTTTTGTTCAGCACTGTGTGCTGTCAAAGTTTTTGCTAGAAAAGATGTACAAGTATAAGGATTTTAGAAAATACTTAGGAAGTTTGTTAAGTTAAAAAAGACTGAATTTTATGCACATTAAGAACTTAACCATGCAAATGTATATTACTGGAAGAGATTATGACAAAATATTAACAGTGGTTATAATTTTTTTTACCTGAATTAGATTTTTATTGTCCAAAAAATAACTGGTTATCTTAAATGTACTGATCATTAAATTTCATTTCATAATTGCTGTAGAAGTGTTATTTAATTTTGTTGGTGAAATGTTCCAACTTCGTTAGACCCTTGGACATAGTACACATTTTTCTTTGCCTTTTTACTGACAACCCCTGTCCAAGTGAACTTAATAAAGTTTGATGGATTAATTTTCCAGCTGCGTGGTCAACCATTTGCAATTTGTTATCTTGCCATCAGGTGGTGGAAGAGAGTTGAAATTCAGGGATCTTTGGAGCCTGAGCCTTGAAAAGAAAGCACAATATAACATGAGTTTTTAAGACTTTAATGAGAGCTTTTAAAAAGTTTTTATATACATACATTATATATATATATATATATATATATATATATATATATATATATATATATATAACTTAGGCAATTAAAATTGCATCTAATTTATTTGTTCCAAATCTTCAAAACGTCCAGGAAAAGTCTTGGTCCTGTCTGGCCCTTTAGCTTCTTTTGTTTTCCCACTTGGCACTATTTCTTACCCATCCTGCGCTTTAGCCAGTCCTGGTGCCCCCACGACCTCTGCTGCCTCCTGATGGTGCTGCTGGGCTTCCCTTCTAACCTCACTGCTTTCCAAAGAGATGAAAGACCAGATGAACAGATGCATGCCCTTGGAGTGACCCAGAGGTGAAGGCCATTTCTCCATCATTGCAGTTGTGAATGACCCTACTGGTGGAATTTCACCACAGTGGGACTGGGAGTGGCATTGCCAGGCTGAATCTTTTAGTTGTCCTTCAAATGCCCCCAGCAATTGATCTTTCACTGTGTCTGGAACAAGCTAGAACTTGCTCAAGAGGCAAATGCCTTGGGGTGTGAGCTGGGAAGGAGCACTCAGTCTTGGTATTCTTGACCTTCATCCTCTCCTCCTTGACTAGATCTGCCCTAGGAGCAACTTGTCTTTGACCCTGGCCCTGGTTAGAAAGGCAGAGAGCTCTAACACAGCTCTTTATCTCTTAAACACTCTGTGATCTTGTGCAAGTCATTCAGCCTCTCTGGGTTTCAGTTTTGGCTCAGGGCACGGGGCAGTACTTTGTCCCAGAGTTCCTTATTACTACAAACCAGGGATGGGTCCCACAGGCCCTGGGATTATGTTTATGAGGGTGATATGAGACTGGAGGGAGAGGAAGGAGGAAGCTCAGGGCTCCTGGATAGCCAAAGGAGGGTCTCTGGTCCTGAGAATGGGGAAGTTTGGGATGGAAAATAACCTTTGCAAACAACCGCTCAAGATCTCAGATGCCTGTAAAGGGAGGGGCTGAGTTCTTGGGCGCTTTTAAAGGACTCTACTAAGGGACCTAGAGTCAAGGGGGAAACAGTATCAATGACTTGTCCATGACTTTTAGACTAAAAGGTGCTCCAGAGGCTGATGATCTGCAGCGGGCACCCTGGGGTCGTGCACACGTCTACCTGAAGGGTCTACACCTAACGTGGCCGCTGGCATTGTCGGTCCTCAGGCTTCACGGAGCTGACACCTGATCCACGCGACTACCCTCCAATCAGATGGGTCCCCTCCGTCACCCCGATGAGCCTTGATTTCTCTTCGAAGAATTCGGTCGAGGGAGGAGGGGGCTTGTGGGGAAGATCGGAGCAGAATTCCGGCAGGTGACTGGACCAGTTCCTTCTATCCTCTGAGGACTCCTGAAGGGAAGGGGCATCTAGGGCACACCAACTGACCTTTGGCTGACGCCGGAGGTGGCTTTAAATCGGTCTGGGCCCGGTCTGGGCCCGGGCGTAGGACTTGCGAGCGGGGGTCCGGGACTCAGGTCCCCGTGGGGTGGGAGGCGGGGCGTACCAACGCGGCGGACGGCATGGGGCGTGGCTTAGGTCCCGGGGTCGGGCCTCTAGGCGGGCGTTGCAGCTCCGAAGTTGGACTGCGGGGGTGGCTACTGGCCTTGACCACTAGCTTCCTAGCGCCTGTCGCTGCTACTCCGCTCTCCTCCGCACCTGCCGACGCGCCGGCCATGACGGGCTCACTGTTCAAGGGGAACTTCTGGGTGAGTCGGCGGGGCGGGCAGGCCGATCCCTGGGCTCGGGACCACCCGGCGCGGGCGGCCAGCGCGGAGCCGCGCGGAGGACTGGCGGGCGCTCCAGCCGCGCACCACTCGGATACCGTGCGCTGCGCCGTGCGACTGGGGCTCCCAGGGGCTGGGCCGGATGTGGGGACCCCAGTCCTGCTGGTCAGGGGCAGAACGGCCGCAGCCCCCTCTCTGCCGCGGCTCCCAGCCCGCCGCGTGTCCGCAAATCCTCGACTCTGGTTCCCGGGCGCCGCTTCACCTCTCATTCCCCCAGCAGCGCCGGTGTAGCCTGAGACTCCCATAGAGTCTGGACATCTCACAGATGAGGGAACCGAGACCCCAAGGCAGGAGCGAGCCGTTCGGGAGAATAGCTGGTGGTCTCGGAGGCTGCGCGGATTTGGGGCAGGCAGAGAGGAACTGGGGTGAGCTTCTTAGGCCTGACAGTGGCCGTCACCCCCAGGGGATGGTGTTGTCTAGGTCCGCGGAAATGTACAGCTTGTCAGGGTCTGGTTAGCGCCCGACTTTCCCTGCAGATCCTGGAGGGGTTCTCTTGCAAAAGCTTGTCCCATCCTGCAGTCCCCCATCCTGAGCTGCTGGGTGGAGAAAGCTGGGAATGTGGCCTCAGGCACCGTTTACACCCTGCCTTGTGAGGTCCCTTTTCCTGGAGTTTTTGAGGTCTCCTGGGGCACTGCCTACCTGTAGATGCAGGGCTGCAGAAATTCACAGAGAGGGTGAAGTACCTCATAGCTGGCCCTGCGAGGAGACCTGGGAATTTTTCAGTAGTATGTAAGATTTTTTGGGTTCCATGACAGGTATTATGGGAAAAAGCAGGGCAGAGAGACCTGCCTTCCTATTCCACCTCACAAAGTGTGACACCCAGTTTTCAGATTTCAACCCAGATGCCACTATTCACGGCAGCCTTTCCTGATTGCACCCAATAGGCGCTGTCACCTGCTCACCTGGTGTACATTCTGTTCTTTCATAGCATTTGGTAGTTTATGGTTTTGAATTGGGGGGCCTACCAATATGTGAGCACCTTGTGGACAGGTCCTGTGTTGGTTGGCTTTTAATGCCACTGCCCCTTGCTGACACACAATGGGTGCTCAGCAAATAGTTGCTGAATGAGTAAGTGGGTCTGTAAAGCCATTGGGGTGTGTGATGAGGTGAGAGCTTCAGGCTCCAACCTTGCAGGGGTGAGTAGGGGAAGGGGCAGAAATGAGGTTTGGGTTGGGACTTAGAGGTTGTGTGATGGTTTGCAGGGTGGTGAGAACTTTCTGGGCTTGTATTTTCAGAAGGTATCTGAGATCCTGAGATAATTTGCAAAGGGTACCTTCCATATCGAATTTCCTGTGACATTTGATGTTGAATAATAAAATAAGTAGCTAATATTACTGTGCATGGAGTCTGTGAAAAGCTCGTTCTAATGCTTTACACACACTACTCATTTAAGCCTCACAACTACCCTGTGAGATAGCTTACTTACTATTTCATTTTATAGATGAGGAAACTGAATGGCAGAAAGGTTAAGCAACATTCCCAAGGTCCTAGAACTGTTAAACAGTCAAGCGGGACTGCATGGACCAAATGCTCAGTGACTGCCTCAAGGAAGCTGGTGCTCAGCAAGAGTGTCCCAGCATAGCTGTCTGCACATCTGGCAGTGCCAGAGGAAGCCAGTGGGTCACCATTGGAATACATGGAAAGACATATGAATATATCTTTCTCCTCCAGCTCCAACCATGAGCTCCTGGAGGGTAGGCACTGGGTATCACCGTCAGCTGAGCCCCTGGCAACTCCCACAGTGCTTTGCATTAGATGCTCAGGCGTCAGGTAGATGGGACAGTCAGCCAGAACTTGGGAGAAGAGAGGCAACAGGGAAACTATTGGGGACCTCAAGGGCTGCCTGTGAGCTTTCACACTCTTGGGGTAGGGAGGCAAGGCTGTTGTGAGGGGATGACGATGACTTTCATGTTTCAAGGATGAGCAGCTTGTGGTTACATAAGGTAGGAAACTTTGCAAACCTTGCAAAGTGAGTATCAGTTGACTGAACTTAATACATATTCATGAAATACGAGTATCTTCCCTGTATAAAGAGCTCTCATGAAGAGGGCATTTGCAGATCAGGACCACCACCTTGGTTGAAAGGTAGATTTCTCATGAGGAAGTGAATGCCTCAAGGATGTGGAGAAGGCTGGGACAGGGCATAGGGAGAGTCCAGCAGGGGCCAAGGAAACTGGGCCAGGGGTAAAAACAGTCTGTTCCTGTTTGGAGACCTTAGGGAGGGGCAGAGGAGGAGACAGGTGGGAGGAGTGGCAGAGGATACAAGAGTTCAAAGCCACACAGGACAGGGCCACCAATTGAAGGTGAGCAGTAAGGAAAAGGAAAGGAGGGCTCCTGTAAGGTGAATAGGAGAATGAGGTGTGGGCCCCAGAAATAAGGAAGTTAGGAGGAGGAAGTGGTTTATAGAGAGAGAAGGAGGAGGCAGAAGCGATATTAACAATATTTTACCGCAGGTGTAGCATGGGCGAGCACCGAGGCCAGCAGCATCCTGAAGCCCCCGCTCCCCAGCCCTCAGCCCAGCACCATGCCAGGGTTCTGGATGTGGGGAAATCTTGGCCGGGGACGGGAAGGTCCTGGGGAGGAGGTTTGGAAGTATTTTAATGTTTTAATAACCAATACAAACATGTCAGTGAGTACTCTCTGAGGTCTGGTGGTCATCATTCTGGGTTTGAAGGGCTGGTGGAGATGACCCCAGCCGTTTGGAAAGGGTGTCCAGGAGAGGGGTACACAGAACAGCGTAAAGTACAGCAGAGGCTGTGAGGTGCACTGGCTGGGTTTGAATCCTGACCGGGTCTGCCTCTTACTAGCTGGGCACCTTGGGCAAGTTAGTTACCGCACTTTTCAGTGTATAACATGACCCCTACTTTTCTAACCCAGTATTAAGAAATCAGTTACTCCTGTGTATAAGACGACCCTCAATTTTTGGTCTAACAATTTTAGATGAAAGCATTGTCTTATACACGGAAAAATACGGTACTTTAATTCCCACAAGGCTCGGTTTTCCTGTGTATGAAGATGGTGATAATAACAGTGTTACTCCATAGGACTGTTGCCAGGATGAAATCAGAGTAGTGCCTGGCACATAGCGAGCCGTTTGTGATTGTCATCTGTTATCAGCACACAGGTAACAATTAAAGGAAGTAGGTGACTGTCACTCAATTGAGGAGAAAGAATGAAAAGGTAAGAAGTCCCCAAAGTGACACTCTTGGACAATGCCTGTGTTTAGGCAGGAGAAAGGCGGCAGAGAAAGAGAGGCAGAGACATAGGGCTGCAACCAGGAAAGAGCCATCACAGGCCCAAGAGAGGAACGTTCTATGGAAGTTGAGGGTCACATTAGGTTGATGTTCCTGAAAAGGTGTGAGTCAGCACATAGTCATACATAGTCTTATTCAAATGCTCCGTGGAAGTGCTCTTTGAAAGGAACCTTTCCGTGGATCTGTTTGAGAAGGGGGATGCTCAGTGTTCTTTACAACTGGGATTGGCCCCAACTGAGTGTGCCTGACCGGAAGCACACCTGCGTGTTGTTTCTTTCTTTCCTACCCTTCCCTGTGCTTAACTTTCTTTGTGGCACTGAGGTTAAGCGATGCTGTAATTTGTGGTTAATGTGTATGGTCGACAGACAGTGACCATGGCTGCTCCAGAGCTCCAGGGGAGTGGCTGGGCCACAGCCAAGGAAAAATCATACCCTTTGGCATGATCAGACTCAAGTGTCTTTCAGGTGACTGTAGAACCTGCTCTAGAAGACATTGATGTCCTCCTGCCCCAGGAGATTCCTGTGCTCTTCACTTGGGTGTGAGGCACAAACTGTCCTTGTACGTCCTCTAGGTCCTATTTTGACCTAGCCTTGCTGATTCTCAAGGCTCTTGGTTCAGACCCGCTTCCTGGTCCAGGTCCCAGCACTCTCTCTGCTCGCCCTGCTCTGCCTGGGGAAAGTCTTGGGGCTGTCTGAACTTGCTCAGTGCCTCCTGCGTTGTCTCTCTGCTCCAAACCTTTGACCTGTTTGGAATCTTGTCATTCTGGGCCCTTACCAAAGCTTGTGTCCATGCTTGCTCTGTGACTTTTCTCTAAACAGTGAGGGAGGCCCTTTTTTTTTTTTTTCACTTGTGAGCTGATTTATTCTTTGTTAACACATGGCTGACCCAAATGGAATGATGTGAGTGTGTTCAAACGAGATTTCTTCTTCTTCCCCATTGTATTTAATCTTTCCCTCATCCTCTAATTCTTAACACATTCAGGACATAACATATTGCCTTCTAGGTCTGGGTATGGGAAAGTGCAGGCTGGTAACAGTAACAGAGAAATCATCAGCTTAGGCGTGTCAGGCACCCAGGCCTGTCCTGCATAGAACTGCAGGCGAACCCAACCATCTGTGTTTGCCAAGAGAGGTCTGCCATGGACCACACACCACCTGACACCAGAGGTTTGCTCCAGAGGTAGGAATGAAACCTGAATTCACAGCCTTAGGTTGAATGGCTTTTGCAGCACTTCTTGCCCAGGCTGCCAACATGGCTTCCTGAGCTGAAGTTATCACTTCAACTCTCTTCATCATTTCCTCTCTCTCATTCATCTTACAACTTTCCTGCCTCCTTGCTCGCTTGGCCACCATCTTGCATTTCTTTGAATTTGACTGCAGTCTAATCCCCTGTAGTATTTCAGGAATGTTCTTTCCACTGTCTCCATACTCCTCACTCACTTGTTTTTCTTCAGAGTAAGCATATTCCTTGAGCCTCAGATACACTTCTATTTTCTTGCCGTCAGTACTCAAGTTAAATGGTTGGTGCCACTTCCACCAAGTGTCCCATTGCACTTTATCAATGAGGGCAAAATGGTTGACAAGGGGAGGATTGAACTGTCTATTTGTTTGAGGAAGATAAACTTTATCATTTGTCCTAGGATTCTTCAGGTTGGCTTCTGAGGTTGAAGAAACACTTGGTTCCATTTAATATTCTTCATTAGGTTCCTCATTAATTGGAACCAGTGTGAGAATCACACTTTTTTCATCTAATTCACCCTCAAAGAAATCCTTTTTGCTGATATCAAATTTTGAGCTTGCCATTCCCAGGAATATTCAGAGGACTGCAAAGCCAGCACAGTTCAGGATAGCCGCTGTTTAAACCTCTCCATTTTTTTTTCTTAAAGAAGAAAACAAGGTTATCACACAGACACTTCATGCTGACCCCATGTGCTATTTTATAAAATGTTTAGGCTGTTACTCTTTTTTTGCGGGGGGTGTAGTTCCCTGGCTGGGAAGCGAACCCAGGCCACAGCGTTGAGAGCACTGAAGCCTTAGCCACTACACCACCAGGGAACCCCCAGTTACTCTTTTTTAATACTCTACCTTGGGAACTAGTCCCTAGAAACGTACCACGAGGACTATTTTGTATTATCTGGCCTAGTAGCAAAATGAAAGGAAAAATCATTGATGATTGCCTTTCTGCAATTTATACTTTTCTAGAGCAGGATCTATCTTTAAAATAATTATTAAAAAATAATAATAATTATCAAAATCCATTTTTCTTGTTTTATCTTATAGAAAATTTAATAGGGCCTATCTTTTAGGGAAAATGAGAAATTTTTACAGATATATATAGAACAAAATCTAGACAAATAGAGAGGCATAGAGGGTTTTTTGGCTGAGAAGAGTTAACAGGCTTTTAAAAAAATCAAGCAATGGAAGCATATACTCTAAAAATCCAAATATTTCCAAAAAGCTTATAATGAAAAACAATGTAATTATTATTTATGTTGTCACAGCATATAAAGATTATTCATTTCAAAGCTAAGTAGTATATTGTGATTAGATCCTCATTCTTGTTTTTCCTGGACTTTCTAACTGCCTTCTGGGTGGGGGCGTTATTCACCTTTATCCAAGACTGTTCTTTTTCATAAAAGAGTTTATTCACAGATTGGACCTACATAATGAATGCTGAGTAGAATCTGTTGTCTCAGATACTTATTATGGAAAGACCTAAAAATACACACAGCACATGCATAGATAAGTGCATATAGTTAAAATTCATTCTAAGGTCAAAAAGATTTGGTGTGTGCAAAACTTGGTAAAAGTGTGTACGGATGCATGTTAATTTATGGATTTTTCTGGTGAAAGCATGTATACATTTCATCAGCTAGTCGAAGCAAAATACTGGTTATACCCAAATATATACATTATCCAAAATATTTCTGTTTGTACAACTAATTGATAAATTGGCAATCAATTTTTGTAATTCTCATTTATTATCTTCTAAATGTTACCAAAATGTTCTTTTTTTTTTTTTTTTTTTTGGTATGTGGGTAGTTCCCTGGGTGAGAATCGAACCCAGGCCACAGAGTTGACAGTACCAGCGCCGAAACCTTAAGCCACTACACAACCAGGGAACACCCAAAATGTTCATTTTTATACATACTTTGTTATAGCATAAATATCATCTAAATTTCAGTATTAATGAAAAGCTCATCTTGAGTAGGAAATGGCTGACATTTTTCTTTCTTTACCTATACTAGAAATCTCCAGCTTTAACAAAAAAAAGGCTTTATGTAAGAGGAGCTGTTGGTTAGCTTCATAGAATGCCATAAAAAAAATCAAACTATTAAAAATTTCTAACTAAATAAATGAGGATGCTTTAAGTTAATTAAGATATTGTTGTCAGGGATTTAAAAACTCTTATATATTTTAAAAATCCATGAAGATTTCAGAACCATACGATTTCACTCCAGAAAAGTCAGGCAGCAGGAAACCAGGTATTTCAGACACCCGCGCTGGAATAGCTGCTGGGAGTCCTACAGCCTCCAACAGGGCTTCCTAACCTGCCTCAGCAGCATGTGTGTGAGGAAAGTAGGAAAATCAGAGTTCTCAAAGACCCAATAGATTGTTGGCTTGTTTGTGTAAGCCTGCTTTTTGGGATTTGCTTTATCTTCCTTTGTGCATTTTGGGCTGAAGTTTAGACAGGATCAAGTAGATCTCCCTAAGAGAGGTTTGTTCTTCACGAGAAGAGGAGAGCTTTTCTTGTCAGCCCTAATGCTCCCGTCTTAAACTCTTTGCACTTTTTGTATGTGTGAGGGCGGCATAAGGCAGTGTTAAGCCTCAGCAATGCACACATCTGTAACATTCATCATTATCTGTCTTTGGGAAGGATCACATGGCCTCAGAGCTCCCTGTTCATGTATGGCTGCTGCGTTAGTATTGACCAGGTCACACTGGGTTGCATTAATGGATTAGAAACCAACTGAAGACTTCCTTTAACAGAAATGATTACAGCTAAATATTTGTGAAAGTAAAACCAAAAAAGAGTATTCTTAGATATTTAAATGCTATATTTACTCTCTATCTTATTTTTTTAAGGCTGCAATGATCTTAAATATTTTTTTCACAGAGGACTGTTAATTTTTTAAACATATTACTGTTTGCTTTTATGGGGGTAGACTCCAGTTTCAAGTGCTTTTATAAACCCCCAAGACGGGGATGTGAAGTACAGCACAGAGAATATAGTCGGTAATACTGTGATAACTATATATGGTGACACTTGGGTACTAGACTTATTGGGGATCACTTCGTCAGTTGTGTAAATGTCTAAGTACTCTGCTTTACATCTGAAACTAATGTTGAATGTCAGCTGGAATTGGGAAAATTTTTTAAATTAAAAAAAAAATGCCCAAGAATGGTACTATATGTTTTACCTGTCTCAATAATATCACTGTTTTTACAACTGTGTTTTAGGAGAGGGCAAGGGAGGAAGGGAGAGAGAGAGACAGAAAGAGAGAAGAATATTAGAAAAAGAGAAAGAATAAGAGAAGTTGTAATGGCAGAGGATGGCTGACCCATGACTCCTACCCTCAGTGCTCACAGTGAAGTGCAGTCACACGAAACTACTTGCTACACTACACCCGGAAGGGCTTGGGGACTGGGCACCGGGGACCGGGGAGATGTTCCCTTGGCCTAATTCCCAAGCCTTTGCATTGACCTTGGCTCCTGCCTTCACATCTTGGTTAGGAGACTGTTGCTGAAAGTTTGCTGCATATTTCTAACAGCGCACTTATCGCTCTATACGAGGGCTGTCCGGAAAAAATCCAGCCATAACTGTCTCTATTTTTCATATTACATGGCTGGATGTTTCCGGACAGCCCTCGTATTTAATAATTTGTTTCCTTGCCTGTCTTCCTTGTTAGACTGTGGCCAGCTTCTCTCTCATTTGCCTGTGTGTCTCTGGAGCTTGACACAGTTCTGAGAACAGAGGACATGCTCAATAAACGTCTGAAGGGGGAATGAAAAACCATGAAGTCTCTCCTGCTTGATGGAAAAAGAGGCACCCACTGCCATTCACCGCTGCACACACACACAGTGTATTTACATAACATTCAATGGCCGTGCAACTGAATCCCACGTATTTAACTGGTTGTGTTGCCTTTTGTTCCCCTGTCTGATACCACTTTTTAAAAATTCTGATAAAATACACGTAACAAACTTTATCATCTTAACCTTTTTTTAAGGGTAGAGTTCAGTGGTATTAAGTATATTCACATTATTGAGCAACCTTCACCACCATCCATCCCCATAACTCTTTCCGCTTGTAAAACTGAAATCTGTACTCGTGAAATAGCTCCCCGTTCTCCCTTCCCCCAGCCGCTGGCATCGGCCATTGTATTTGCCTCTATGATTTTGATGGCTCTAAGTACCTCACATAGGTGGAATCGTGCAGCGTTTGTCTTTTCGCGACTGGCTTATTTTACATTGTGCCTCATGGTTCATCCATGTCGTAGCGTCTGTCAGAATTTCCTAAGTTTTTAAGGCTGAATAATATTTCCTTATGTGTATAAAGTACATTTTGCTTATCCATTCATCTGTCAATGGAAACTTGGCATGCTTCCACTTTTCAGCTACTATTGGTAATGCTGCTATGAATATGGGTGCACAAATATTTCTTGAAGACCCTGCTTTCATTTCTTTTGAGTGTGTACTCAGAAGTGTAATAGCTGGGTCATATGGTAATTCCATTTTTAATTATTTGAGGAACTGCCATTAGTTTTTTACATTTTATAATCCTTCTAACAGTGCAGAAGGGTTTCAGTTTCTCCATATCCTCACCAACGCTTGTTTTCTGTTGGGAGGTGATATCTCATTGTGGTTTTGTTTTGCATTTTCCTAATAATTAGTAATGTTAAGCATCTTTTCATTTGTTTATTGACCATTTGTATATCTTCTTTGTCTATTGAAGTCCTTTGCCTATTTTGAATCTGGTTGTTCATTTTTTTCTTGTTGAGTATTAGGAGTTCTGTATATATTCTGGATACTAATCCTTTATTAGATATATGATTTGCAAATGTTTTTCTCTCATTCTGTGGGATGCCTTTTACTTTGTCGTTAGTGTCTTTTGATACATAACAACTTTTTAATTTTCATGAAATTTGTCTATTTTACTTTTGTTACCTGTGCCTTTGGTGTTATATCCAAGAAATCATTGCCAGATAATGTTACGAAGTTTTTATCATATGCAGTTTTTATCCTACGAATTTTTTTTTTCCTAAGAGTCTTACAGTTAGGTCCTTGATCCATTTTGAGTTCGTTTTTGTTCGTGGTATCACATAAGGGTCCCCTTCATTCCTTTGCATGTAGATAACCAGTTTTCCTAGCACTATTTGTTGAAAAGACTGTCCTTTCCTGATTGGATGGTCTTGGCACTGGTCTTACACCCAGGCTCAGAGAAAAGCCCCAAGACTGCAAAACTGCCTCCATAAGTGGAGAGCAGAATAAGACCAAAGAAAGCAGGCTACCCGAGTCTAGCCACCAATAGAGTTTAGTAAGCGAAAGTTACACACAAAGGACATCTTAGGCAATGGCAGGATGAAGTGGATATTTCTCACACCACTTAGCAGGCACCAAAGAATTACACAGGGTAAAGGGGGCAATCGTCACAGTGTTAGTATGTGAGTGCTACCAGGGGTGGGAAAATACCTTACATGCTTGACCAGGTCAAGACAAAACCTTTTCTAGGAACCAGCACATAACAGAAGGCAAGGGAGGGGGTGCTGATACGTGTCAGAACGAACATCATTTACGATCAGACAGTCTCTATGTGGGGTTTGCAGAAAGCAACCTCCATTCTGGCCTGAGTCCAGCTTGCGGTTCAGACAGCGGTCATGTCGTGGAGTAGTCAGTCTCTCCTCCATAGGCAGCCTTGTCAAAAATCACGTGAGGGTTTATTTCTGGGCATTCTATTGCATTTGTCTGTGTCTGTCTTTATGTCAGCACCACAGTGTTTTTATTTCTGTAGTTTTATAGTAATTAAAATCAGGTAGTGAGTCCTCCCATTTTGTCTTTTTCAAACTTGTTTTGGGCTCTTCAGGGTTCCTTGAGATTCCATGTGAATTTCAGGATAGGTTTTTCTGTTTCTGCCAATAATTCACCTTTATCACTCTTTTTTTTTTGTTTTCTTTTAATGCCCCCAGCATACCAGGTATTTTTAAAAATCCTCCCCAGCCCCACTCTCCTCTGGACACCCCTTCTTGGAGCCCTCCCGCCCCTGTTCCAGTCTGATCTGGTTCTTTTCCAGGCCTGCTGCACAGCTGTCAGCCTGGGCTTTCCTTTAATGCAGGCACGTCCAATCTGCGGCCCTGGACTGCTTTGAATGCGGCCCAACACAAATTCTTAGGACATTATGAGATTTTATTTTTTGCAACCTTTTTTTATTTTTAAGCTCATCAGCTATCATTAGTGTTAGTGTATTTAATGTGTGGCCCAAGACAATTCTTCTTCCATTGTGGCCCAGGGAAGCCAAAAGGTGGGACACTGCATGAGTTGGAGCCACAGCTTTTTAGATTCTATGTCATCTAGAGCTCTTAAAAACATAAATCAATGATAAAAATACCATTCTACTGCTTAAATTCCTCCACTGGCCTCCTGTGACTAAAAGTCTGACCTTAGACAACCAGGCTCTTCCTAACCCAGCCCAGCGTGCCCCTCTCTGCCCTCGCCACTCACCATCTCCTGCCCGCTCACTCAACTGCAGCCCTCCTAGGTCAGTCTCCAAATGAGAAATTACTGTTTCCAACTAACCGATTAGTTTGCTCCTGCTGCCTGTTTCCATGGCATCCTGTGCCCATAAGATAATCCACGGTATTGTAATTACCTCTTTAATGTCTGATTCCCATCAGACTGTAAGCTCCATGAGGGTGTCTGACTTGTTCAGCGCTGTATCCCCGACACCTAGCACGGGGCCTGGCATGTTGCAGATGCTCAACAAATAGAATGAGTGAATGAACAAATGAAGGAACAGTGAGACACATACCAGGGTTGTCTGAAAAGTATCCAGCCATGTATTATAATATGAAAAATAGAGGCATTTATGGCTGGATTTTTTCCAGACAGCCCTCGTGTGTGGCAGTGAATGGAGGTTACTTATCCAAGTAAACGCTCTGTCTTTGCACCCCCTTTAGTCGGAAGTACCATTCCACACATTTAAAGAACCTGTTTCTCTTTGACTGACTGGTTGTTGTGTGTGTGGGATAATGCTATCCTCAAGGCTGGGCTCTGGCTGGCTCCACCAAAAGTCCCATACCCCAGGAGGGGCACAACACCTGCGTAAAGAGCAGAGCCCACTCACTTCGTGCTGACCACCTGGAAAGAGACCCTGTGACCAACAGAGAAAACACAACAACTAGGGGGAGGGAGCGGGGTCTTCCCCAGTCATGGTAGAATCGCAGGCAGTTCAACTCAGCTCTCTACGGAGTGGAGGGCCAGCCCTGTGGTAGCTGCCATGGGTCATGGAGAGAGACACACACATCTCACCTTGTAGAAATTATTACTTACTCAAGGAGATGAATCTCACAAGATATTTTAAAATAATTGTCTTCAATATTAACACAACAAAATTAAGGAAATTTCAAATCTATTATTAGTAATTTGGTACTTTACCCATTTTATTTCCTCCATGCATAGTTGTAATTATGGTATATATACTATTTTATATTCCAGTGCTTCAATATAATGAGTAACATGTAAATATAATAATCAAATATCATAATTTATTTTATCTGTGGCTAGTTACTTTTCCTAAAAATCATTTACAAAGTAGTAAGTGATGTAACTATTCTCTTGCAGTTTGGCATTTATGTAATTTCCAATTTTTTTTTACCATAAATAATGTTGTGATGCACATGTTCACTTTTTAGGGTGTTTAAAAATTGGATTCTTTAGGGGGTTCCCTGGTGGTGTAGTGTCTAGGCTTTGGTGCTCTCACCACCGTGGTCTGGGCTCAATCCCCACTCAGGGAACCAACCAAAAAAAGAAATTGGATTCATTGTCTATTTCTGGAAACCCATGAAAGAACTTGTCACTGGGTTCCCTGGTGGTGTAGTGGCTAAGCTTCAGCACTCTCATCGCTGCGGCCTGGGTTCAATTCCCAGCCAGGGAATCACTAAAACAAACAAACAAACAAACAAACAAACTTGTCACTGCCCAGCTGTTTTCCTATGTTTCGCTAATAAGATCTCTCTCTTTTCACAATGATAATTTCATACCTTTTCTACTCTATTCAGCCCTCCCCTTCCCTCCCATGTTCTCACTCTGTTGTGATGATCTTGCCTTTTACTCTGCTGAGAATCCAGACACCAACTGGTGAAACCTCACGTTCTATGTAAATAGGGTTAGGGTTGGCCACGAGTAACTGAAAAACCCCAAACAACAGTGGCCTAGACAAGGGCAACGGTTCTTTCTTACTCATTTACATGAAGTCCCCGTCCTGTCATTCCAGGGCTGGCACAGCCATCCACGATGTCAGGACCCACACTGCTCTTGTTATTCCAGCAGTACCCAGTTCAGTGCTTGGCACATAATAGATTCACGTAGTATCTGTTGAATGACGGGAAATGGCATTAGTAGGACATTTAAAAACTTTTGATATATAGAACCAAACTGATTCCTAAAGGGGAGATGTATTCTCAGTGTCGCCAATCATATCTGAAGATAACTGTTTCACTACATCAGGTACGGCCAGTGTGCTTTTTTCCCCTTCTTATGAAATCAGCAGAATGGGTGCCTTATTAAACTTTCATTTGTTTTTAATCACCACGGAGAGTGCACATGTTTAAGTTTTCTTGTTGGATTTCCTCTTTTACAAAGGTATTATTTCCTTCCTCATGCTTACTTACGAGGTCAGACCATTAATTTTGCAAACTCTTCCTAGAAAAAGTGCTACATATCTCATTGCTGAATATCACTGCGGTCACCTTTGAAGTACTCCCCTTGGGAAGCTATGCCTAATGCCAGCGCCTAGTCCACCCTTCAAAGCAATTTTGGAATTCTTTTTCTGGAATGGCCATCAGAGCTGGCACCTTACCGAATTGTTTGTAGAGTGCTGCCAGTGTATGCACTGTGGCAAATTCGTGAACTTAATTGTCATATTTTGGGTATGATGACAGCTCTGATGGCCATTCCAGAAAAAGAGTTCCAGATCTGCTTTGAAGGGTGGACTAGGCACTGGTGTCGGTGCATAGCATCCCAAAGGAAGTACTTTGAAGGTGACTGCAGTGATATTCAGCAATGAGGTAGGTAGCACTTTTTCTAGGATGAGTTCACAAAATTAATTGTCCCACCTCATATATATTTATGTGCACTTTTAAAAATGATAAAAATATTCTTTGTCATGGACTACTAATATTGGAATATTTTTGTACGTGTGTGTGTGTGTACACACACTTGTGAGTGTAATTCACACGTCCTAGCATGCAGTGAATACAGCGTGCAGTCGTGAAGGGCACAGAGGTGACAATTAAAGGAAGTAGGTGACAATCATTCAGTTGAGGAGAAAGATTGACCCCTGCCCTCAGAGGTCCTACAGCCTTGTAAAGGGGCAAAGACACATGTATGACACTAATCAGAAACATGCTGACCTCCTTTCCTCACACTAAAAGGAGTGGGTTAGCAGGGCCAGATTCTGGGGCAGGCCCAGCTAGGTGGGTGCTATGGGGGACAAGTTCCTAAAAAGGGCTGAGATAGCACTGGGCATGCAATAAGCTGGGGAAATCTTTGTGTCCAGAACACCTTAAGGGAGGATATGGCATAGGTTGGGACTGGAAGAAATACCTGATTATACTGCTTATGGTAGGGGGACTGAGACCCCATCCCCACCTGAAGGTCTTCCTTAAGTAAAAACAGTTGATAGTTTTGTCACCCTCTGGAGGGCTGGAGCCTGGTTAACTTTAGGACTTACTTTTGCAGAGTGATGGATACAAGGTGACACACTGAGAAAATGGCCACCAGGGTCTTTCATCTCCACTCTTGCCCTGAAGTGCTGAGTTCCTACTCCTCCTGGGACACTGCGTTTTCTATTTAAACAATAGCTACTTGGAGTGATAGGTTCATAAATGGCCACCAATGTCTAAGAACCCTAAAAATACAGGCATCTATTCGTACTCTGATCCAGGCTGTGGTCCCCCTGCCTCCTGGAATGGTCTCTGAAGATACTCTTGTTATCAAGTGTAGGCACTAAGCTTCCTATGTCCCCAGCGGTCCAAAAAGACCCAGGTTCTTCAGAATAACAAGTATTTATGAGGTGTGATAAAAAAAAAATACGGTGATGGTAAAGGCTGCTGCCAAGGGCCACCCAGTGGAAAGGCAGGGACCTTCGCTGTGGGAAGCAGTACGTCGAACCTAGTGACATTGTGTGAGAAGTTTCCACGTGTTCGGTGCAGTCAGTTGTGCGCTATGGTTTAAAGCATGTGTGTTTTAGAGTGTGCTGTAAAGTATGGATCACAAGCTACACGTTTAATTTCTGTCCAATGAAAGCATTATGGTGTGTCCTCGTCCACCTTAGTCACTGGATCTGGCACCCTGCAACTCCTGGCTCTTCCCCAAAGTCAAAAATGACCATGAAGGGTACATGTTTTGAATCAATTTAGGACGTCGAGGCAGCACCACAGCACAACTAAAGACACTCATGAAAGAGGACTTCCAGAACTGCTTCAGAAAGTGGTCAGGACGATGGCATGAGTGTGTTCAAAGAGAGGGGGAGTATTTTGAGGGGGGTTAATGGTGATGTATCTTTTACTCTCATAAATTCTTTTTTTAATTTAAACTTTCACCATATATTTTTTTTAATCACCCCTGGTACTTTAGTCCCTGGTCAGCACTTTTGGGATGGCCAAGTTTGGGCAGGTGACCAGTCCTGTGGGCCACCTATGCCCAACGCAGTCTTCCTCATCTCCCTGTTCTGTGTTAGCACCTACCTGTTTCATCAGGATTCCCATAAAATTCCTGTTCATAGGAGTAGTTGGCATTGATTCTGATCAGCCTTGGCCCGGGTCATTGCCTTAGCTGGCAGGGCTCTCCCTGGCTGACCCAGGCTGGTACTGCCCTTTCCTGGGCAGTGTGGGTGGGGGAGTCTGTCTGTGAGGGACCCTTGTGTTTCTCTCAGGAGTCCTCAGCTCTGAGTGAAAGGGAGTGGAGCACATGGGCTGCAGGTCATGGCACCTGCCTGTGAGTCACATGGTCCCTTCTGCAGAAATTAAACTGAAGGGCCCCTAGGCCCAAGGGCTCAGCCTGCTGGAAGTTCTGCGGGAGGGGTTTCGGATTGGGGAGGCTGGAAGCCTGGAAGACCAGGGTGCCCCAGGGAGGCTGAGGGTACAAGACCACAGCTCTTCAGACCAAATGGTGATGGATCAGGAGAGAATGGGAAGTGGGGGGTGGGGGGAGAAGCCACCAGCTAAGGGCAGGTGCAGCCCTCCTAACCCTGGCTATGCATCACATCACTTGGGGTCCATACCTAACTCCACCTCTGACTACATGGATGACTTACCCAAAGCCACACGGCTGACAACTCTGGGCTTGGGCTTCCTGTTGTGCAGGAAAGATAATAATGTCTGAGATGCACAATCCTAGGACCATAGTGTGTCCCAGATGATAACATTGGTTACAGCGGTGTTAAGGAAGTGGCATTGTCAATAAAGCATTGGTGTGTCAGAATGTAGGTTTTCTTGCAGTTGAATTAATTTTAAAAATTGAGATAATGAATGAAAATGATGAGGGGAGATGACTTTAAACATTTTGAGGGATTGTTAGAACAAGTGAAGTATAGTCCCTAGTCCCTACAAATTATGATTTAAAACTAACACCAGGAAAAATCTTTATAATATATTCAGTTTAAAAAGTTACAAACCAATTTGTAAAATAAGACTTCATTTTTTATTTAACAAATTTGAAGCCATAGTCATACGTTATTAGGAAAATATTTGGGGATTGTACAGTAAAACGCTAACTACTGTTTTCTCTGGGGTTTCACGTGATAGGAAAAATAGAATTGTTTTCTTTTTGCTTATTTGTACTTTTCAGTTTTTCTATAATAAAATATGTATAACTTTAAAAGTAAAGAATTAAATGTTTCTTTTTAAAAAAGAAGAACAAGTACACCTGTTCAGACAGTAGAATAAAAGTAACTACCCCAGATGGACATGGACCAACCTGCAGAGCAAGGGTCTGTGCCAAGGCCAAGGCTTTTCCTTGAGGGTGCTCCACCTGGCTGGGGGGAGGTTCAAGTCCAGGGAAGATCCTTCTCCCACTCCCACGTTTGCTGGTGACACGACCAACCCACTCACAATTACTTCTCCTCCCTACCTGGCCTGTAAGCAGAGAGAACCACCTGTGGATACAATCGGTTAATTTAAAAAAATTTTGATTGGTACTTTAAAACAGCAGGAATGTAACACATGTTCACTGTAAAATAGCAAACTGATTCAGATGCAGGTACAGCAAAAAATCTGTAACATCAAAGGCTCAGCCTCAGTGCCTCAAACCCCAACCTCCCAGGTAAATTATAGAGTAACTTTCTAGAAATTATAGAGTGACTTTCTAGAGAATTTTCCAGGTGTTCGTGATCCTGCCCACACATACGTGTGTGGCTTGTCCACGCAAGCAATTGAGGAGGCACATTTACAATCCTGGTAGGGTACAGCGGGTTAGAAAGCTGTCTTTCCCCCTAACGCAGCACTTTTGTGTTTTTTAAAAGCATATAAATGGCAGTTATCTCTGGTTTTCTAGATTATGATTTTAATGTTCTTTTTTTTTTTTTTGCTGAAGTATTCATAGTAGAAAAATCAGGTATTCTGTAAATTAAAAATCAGCTCTAAGTGCCTCCCCAAGAAATGTAGTGGTTAGTTGTTAAGTTATTTGCACCTTAATGTGACTAAGGGAGGGTCCTTGGGGGAGAGAGGGGTCTCTGCTGAGTGGGAGGAAGGCAGAGTCAGATTGGAGTTAGGCACTGGCTTTGGAGATAAAATTTAAAGGCATAGCAAAGGAAGAAACCCTGTCAGTATTCAAGACAAACAGTACTTTCACATGGTATTTATTTATGTATATAAATATTTTTATTATTAGTCTTATTGGGGTGACATTAGTTAGTTATCAAGAGTTACGTAGGTTCCGGGTGGTATTTTTAAAAATAAAAATTAATGCAAAAACCTCGGACAATGAACAAAATTTTTAAATTTTAAAGAAAGATGTGTACTTCCATGACCCTGTATATCTTGCCTCACCTTAGTCCTGGACCTGGAAGAAGTCCTTTGGGATTGATGAGCACTTTGGGGAAGGGTGGTTCATAACAGAAGGGAGGCCTGGGCTCAGGGTGGGCAGGGAGAGAAGGGGGAGGGGAGGTAGGAAGTCCTTGCAGATGTCCCAACCAGCAATGGGCCCCAAGTTGCTGAGGGATCACCTGGACATAAAAAGTGGACTCAGCATAGTCTTGGGGTTCCCCCCCTCCCAGCTGTGGATTTCCCACCGTGCGCTTACATTGGCAGCACTGTACAAGCAACTTGGTAAGGTGTCACAACCTCGGCAAGGTGGCAAGTTTGCAAACTTAATTGTCAGGTTGTGGGTACGATGACAGCTCTGATGGCCATTGCAGAAAAAGAGTTTCAAAATGGCTTTGAAGGGTGGACTAGGCTCTGGCATCAGGGAGGACTTCGAAAGTGACCATGATAGTCAGCAATGAGGTACGTAGCACTTTTTCTACGATGAGTTCACGAACTGAATTGTCCAACCTCTCTCTCTCTCTCTCACACACACGTGTGTGTGTGTGTGTGTGTGTGTGTGTGTGTGTGTGTGTATGCTGTCTGGAAAAAATTCAGCCATCACTGCCTTTATTTTTCATATTACATGGCCGGATACTTTCTGGACAGCCTTCGTATATATTCCGTGCATTGCCTTCCTCTGGAGAAGGTGCAGGCAATGAGCGCTCTGAGCAGCGGTGTCCAACCTTGTGGCTTCCCTGGGCCACATTGGAAGAAGAATTGTCTTGGGCCTCACACAAACTACACTCACACTAACTGTAGCTAATGAGCTAAAAAGAGGTCCGTGCATAACTTCGGTGATGTTTTAAGAAAGTTGATGAATTTGCGTTGGGCCGCATTCAAAGCCGTCCTGGGCTGCACGCGGCCTGCCAGCTGCACGTTGGGCCAGCTTGCTGCAGAGATTTTTTGGAAAGGACCTGACTGCGTGTGTTACTAGCCTTTGCAAGCATAGGCTTTGGCACAGTAATGCTTCTCCTGGCAAGGAAATATTCCAAATATAAAAAAAGTGCTTATGCAGTAAGGTGTGCTTTGCAGCTTTATTTCTATTACCAGAAGTTTAGAATGGTCTGCAATAGTTACGCACCGATTTTATCCTGTGACGGAGTGGCCAGCTGAAAGCCTCCCATCCAAATGCACCACAGTTCAGAGGAAGAAAGGGAAAGTCAGCTTCGAGGTGCCCATCTGCCTGGGTGCCCACACCCAGAACGAGCTTGTCCTAAGGGCCACTTAGCCCAAATGACGGTCCATTAATGGTTTCCAAACTCTTTTATTTCTTCTTCTTCCCTTAAACTCCTATTCTTATTCCTACAATATTCTCAACAGGCAAAAGATTTCAAATTATCTGAACAAAAACAACCACCTTCCTCCTGTTTTCCCCCTAGAAAATTTCTCTTTAAGCCTTCCAGAATGTTCCCTCCTATGAGGCCTCATCTTACCAGCCCTGGCAGTGCTGCTCCTCCTCCGTGCCCCACACTGATCTCTGTGCTTCTGTCATGATGATAATTACATGGCATTATGCTCGTGTAGTTATTACCCTCTTTTATAAGGGCACAGGCTTTGGCACTGGATGTACCTGGCTTTGAATCCCTGCTTGGCTGGGTTATTGCTGTGTGACTTTGGGCTAGTGGTGTCACCTCTCTGAATCTCTGTGTCCACATCTGTACCATCAGGAGGATGATACCTCTCATGGCTGGGGTGAGAAGTCCTGCCTTTAACGAATATTTACTGAGTACCTACTCTGTGCTGCACATGACACCAGGTTTTGGGAGCTTATATTCTGGTGTGTGAAATCCATAGTGGCCAAATAGACATACACCATACAATTAAGGAACTTGGTGACTACAGTGAAGGAAATGGAATGTATGAGTTTCTTATAGCTGTTGTAACAAATTACCACAAATGAAGTGGATTAAAACAACACAAATTTGTTGCTCTACAGTTCTGGATGTCAGAAGTCTCACTGGGTTAAAATCAAGGTTGTCTACATGTTGCCTTCCCTCTGGGAGTCCAAGAGGAGGATCTATTCCTTGCTTTTTCCTGCTTCTAGAGGCTGCCTGCATGTCTTGGCTCCTGGTCCTCTTCTGTCTTCAAACCCAGCAATCACATCACTCTGCTTCTTGTTTTTTAAGGACTCTGGTGATTAACATTGGTTCCATCTGGATAATCGCTTCATCTCAAGGTCCTTAATGTAATCGCATCAGCAGTTTCTTATTCCATGTAAGACAACATTTTCATAGGTTCTAGGGTTCATGACTTGAACATCTTGGGGGTGGTTATAATTCTGTCTGCCAGATACAATGATTCGATAGCCACTGCCTGTGCATGTGGGGATGGAGTGGTCATCGAGGACTTCTGAGAAGATGACATTTGAGCTGGATGTGAAGGCTGAGATCCAGCTGGCCTTGCAGATGGCTGGGGGAAGGGGAGAGAGAGCAGTGAGGCTGGAAGGCGCCTGGTGCATTTTAGGGGAACAGAAAGATCCTGTGTGGGTGCAGCAGGAGACGGGCCAGAAAAGTAGTTTGGCAAAAGCCAGTTTGCTAAAAAGATCAAGTCATTAAGAATACGTTTCTAGTAATTACCTAGGGAGCTAAAGCATGCTGTATTACCAATGGTTGTTTTAGGTTTATAGGAAAATGGAACAAAAGTACAGAGTTCCCATAGTACTCTCTGCCTCAGTTTCCCCATTATAAACATCTTGCAGTAGTGTGGTACATTTGTTAAAATTGCTACACCAATATGGATACAGTGTTATTAGCTAAATACTTTACATTAAGGTTCGTTCTTTGTTTTCCATGCATCCTGACAAGTGCATAATGTCTTGTATCTGCTGTTACAGTGTTATACAGAATAGTTTCACTGATTTGAAAAAGCCCCTGTTCATTCCTCCTTCCCTTCTCCTGAGCCCCCAGTTAACACTGACTGACCTTTTTATTGTCTCCATAGTATTGCTTTTTCCAGAACGTCCTATAATTGGAATCATACAGTATCTAACTTTCAGATTGAGGTCTTTCATTTAGCAACATGTATTTAAGATCCTCCCATACCTCTTCATGGCTCATTTCTTCTTATTGCTGTACAAATGCCACAGCATTGATATACCACAGTTTATTTACCTTTTGAAGGACATCTTTGTAGCTTCCAGTTTGGGGCAATTAAGAATATATCTGCTAAGAGCATTCACGTGTAGGTTTGTGCGAACCTCAGTTTTCAACTCAATTTTATTGAGGTTTAGTTTTAATGAATCAGATTTATTGATCTAGATCAGTTGAATGTCATTTTAACGTGTTTTGTATCTAAGATGCCTGAATATCCTCTGTGCTCAAAATTCATGCAAGATGTTTATTGGATCAAGCTAGATAAGAAATTAGCAAGTTAGAGGAGAAAAGGCAATGGACTCAGAAGAACATGTACTGAAGAAATACTTCCTATTTGCTTCTAAAATCCTGACATTTGAGACATGCCTAAGTCTGAAATTTGAATATAAAAACATTCTCACTTCCAAAAGTCATGCATAGAAATTCCAGAAAACCCAAAATATACTGAACTTTGGGCTGGACTCAGTGAAATGGCAGTGGTGAAACTAAAACTAAACTAAACCTCAAACTTAACTAAATTTAAATTAAACTTTAGAAAAACCCTTTAAAGGACAATATAAATGGTCAGGTTTGTAGAGGGTCTGCAGGAACAAGTAGAAACAGGAGTCATATATTTCAGGGGTCAGGGAAGGCTAAGTCACCGAGGCGTGGAGGGTGAGTTACTTCTGGAATAAAAAAATGGATAATTGGTGTTATTCCTCAGAACCAAAGTTATTCTGCCTGTTGTACAAAATTGGAGATTATTGAATTTATTTAAAACGTTGTTGATTGAGTAACCCTTATTGCATTTGTGTATTTTTATTCATGTTAAGAGTATAATGACTGGTTAAGTTACAACCTAGGCTTCAGTTTCTTCATTGGTAAAAGGGTGGAAATTAATTACATGTTTGAGCGCTAACATGTTCTCTAAAATACGATCATTCTGAGGCTACAACACTGTAGGAAAGTAAATAGTCTCTTTGATTACCTGGAATGTTGAAGGAATGGGATAGTCTGATGAATTGTACTTTCTTATCAATTGACAATTAACCCTGATTCATTTTTGATTCACAATTTGTTACAAATTGTAAGTCCACTTTTCCCTTGGGGAATCCAAGTCCAGAGAATATAAGGGAATTTATTTTGAGAACTCTCCTATTTATGCATTGAGGTTTCAGAAATGGAGACAGAATGGGAATGAATGAGGCCGATGTTTACCTTAGAAAGAGTTAGTTTCATTTATAGCAATTATTTTCTATTAACTTGCAATTTCTTTGCTTCAGATAAAAAATCCTGGCAATGGAATAGATTACTTGTGTATAGAATAAGAAATTACGTTGAGGTTTCCAGGTTAACAGCTGTAAAATACATCCTAGCCATTACTTCTGTTGGGGATGTGGCTCCTTAAGGGTCTTCACAGTTATGGAGTGTCTTAAGACTTACAGATTTATTCTTCTCTGAGTATCTGGTTTGCCTAGTGGGTCAACCAGAAGGGCAGATAGAGATTAAAGGCCTTTGCAATGATATTGCAGTGGGAACGTGACATGGAGGGTGTCAGAGGCAGTTGGGAGTTTTTATGGCCCGTGCTCAAATCTTCCACCTGGAGTGAGAGGGAATACTAGTCAGCTGGTGCCGTGACTTTGGACGTTCCCCTGGGATTCCTGGCTCACAATCCAATATTTGCTTTTGACAGTAGTGACTATGTTCAGTGCTTGATCTGGCCTGCCTTCCTGGCTTTGCTGTCTGGATCACTAGGTTTGGAGTATTACTCCGTTGCTCCCTGTGATTATCCTGGATAATCTCTCCAGCTCAAGACCTTTTTGTCCTGTAGAGAAACACAGTCACAGGTTCAGGGATTAGGTCATGAACATGTTTAGGGGGCCATTATTCAGCTCAGGCCACAGTGTTAGGTATTAGAAAACACCTTAGCACTTTTCTAACACCACAGAGGTGTTTTCTAGGTGTGTCCGCTGTAGGATTACTGCCTTCCTGTTCGTAATTAATAAATAGTTTAACGGACGATACTTTGAAGCTCTGTAAGCATACCACTTTTCTCAAACTTTCATCTATTACTTTTAATGCTTATTAATGATTTTTGACTGAATCAGTTATTACTAGGATTTTTTAATTGCATTTCTTTGATTATTAATAATATCGATTCTCTTTAAAAAAGTGCTTACGGGACATTTGTTTTTCAATTTTAAGAGCACTGCCTGGTTATTGCTTACCTATTTTTAAAAAGTGATCGTTCATCTTTATGTGAGTAATATGTATACTACTTTTTGTCTTAGGCTGAGAGAATGTAAGTCAAAAGACCATGTACAAAAGTTACTTGGGTTAGTTCTCCATTCTTCTCCTTCAGTGTGGCTATTTTTTTTCATTTGCAATGAGGTTAGGTTCATTTCTTTCTGTTTGTATTCCATTTTTGAGGTTTCCTCCATCCTTGCATTATTGTTTCTAGTATTTTCTACTAATAAAACATTATCACGATTTCAAGTTAGAATAGCTACAAGGTGTGTCCAGAGAGGCATTAACTTCCTCCATTCCTTCTGTCCCAATTCCACTTCCTATTACGTCTGCTCTGATCCCTCCTATCCCTTGTGACTGATCTCCTTACTTTCTGTTTTATTCTTTTTGCACAAGTGAGCAAATATATATTTTTAAATTTTCTTTTCTTATATAAAAAGTGGTATACTATACTGTGTATTATACTATGCGCAGTAACCGCAAAGTCTGAAAATGTGTATTATTGTTTTATGTTTTAGAACTGAACCTCTTGGATTACATCCGGGAGGTACTAGTGACATAGATGTATCCATGAAAAGGGGAAACGTGAATCACTCGGAGCAATGCATCGGAGATGCATGTGCAACAGATGATAGAAGTGATGAGCCAAAACTGTTTGTAGCATCAGACTGTGCATTGCTAATCAAGGATAACACATTGAACCTATCAGATGATGTCATTGAGCATGTTTTGTAATATAGTAACAATGAATCATTTATTATGTATATATTTGCCTGTAGTTCCACAGTTCCTGGCCACATTGCGGTTACTCTTTTGCCCCTTGCTTTTTTTTTCACCAGAGACTGGAAATCACCCCAAAGCAGTTCTTAGAGCTAGTCCTCATTCTTTTTTATAGATGCACAGAACTCCATTGTATGGGTGTACCATAGTTTATCAACCGCTCTCTTATGTATGAGCATTTAGGTTGTTTCTAGAAAATTTCAACTGCAAACATGAATATATGTATTTTGTGCATATGGTTTTCAGTTTTGTTGGAGGTGTATCTTCAGGATAAGACATGGGAAGTTCCTAGAGGTGGGATTGCTGGATCAGAAGATAAGCACACGTGTCGTTTGGTTAGATATTGTTGAATTCCTTCTCTGAAAGTTTGAGCCAGTTTTCATTCTCACCAGCATATAAGAGAGTTACCTGCTTCCCAGTCTTTCAACAGATGTGTTGTCATACTTGTTCATTTTGCCATTCTGGTGGGTGAGATACAATATCTCAGTTAAGTTTTCATTTACCTTTCTCTCTTATGTGGCTGAGGCTGTATATCTTTCTACATATTTAAGGAACAGATACAGTAAATCATCAGTTCATCTTTCTTGTCCATTTTTGGGTCCTTTCCCATCAGTTTTAAAGCATTATTTATATATTAGGGATATTAACCCTTTAGCTGTGGTTTTGTTGCAAGTATTTTCTCTTATTTTGTCAGCTGTCTTATTATATTATTATTTTTGCTATGAAAAAGATTTTATTCTTAGGTAGTCAAATTTATTAATCTTTTCCTTTATTGCATTTAGATTTTAGTCTTAATTACAAAGGTTTTTTGAATGTTTAAAGTACTTATATGGTTTTAAGGTTTTTTTACAGTTGACATACAATATTATATTAGTTTCACATGTACAACATAGTGATTAGACATATATGAGGGCTGTATTCAGCGATGTAATATGACAATTAGAGGCATTTATGCCTGGATTTTTTCCATACAGCCCTCATATATACCTTACGAAGTGATCACGTTTCATGTTTTTTACATTTAGTTCTCTGATCCATTTATTGGATTTATTCTCGTGTATGGTGTGGAGTTTGGATCCATTTTTATCATTTTCTAAATGCCTAACAGTTGTCTCAGCACCATTTATGAAAAAGTCTGTTTTTTGCCAGTGATGTGAGATGCTACCTTTAGCATACCTTAAATTTCCATGTCTACTTAGGTCTATCTCTGGACTTTATATTCTATTCTACTGGTCTGCTTAAAAATTTATGCACCTGTACTGCACTGTTTTAATTATAGAGGATTTATAATATGTTTAAATGTCTGGTGGGGCTACCTTCCCCTCATACCTTTTCTTTTTCGTATTTTCCTGGCTGTTTTTGCCTTTTTATGTTTTCCATATAAACTTGGTTTAACTACATAAAAAATAATTTGTTGGTATTTTGATTGGGATAGCATTACGTGTATAAATGAACTAAGAATTGACCTTTCAATGGATGTTGAGTCATCCTGCCTAAGAAGAAAGACTAGGTTTCTGTTTCTATTCTGTCATCTGCAAGTAGAGATGGATTTATTTATTTTCCAACTCTTACGCTGGAAGAGTTGCATTTGTTCATATTTCTATTATAAAGTAGTGGAGATAAGGGCATTTTTGCCTTGTTCCTCACCCATTGCATATGCCTCTAGTGTTTTTTTCTTTAAGACACTGGCTGTAGGCATTAAGTATATGTATATTTTTAATCATCTTAAGAAAGTACCATCAGTTTCTATTTTCCTGAGTTTCTTTTAAAATCCATTCGAAGACTATCAAAAGTGTTTTTGGCCTTGCATTACTCCCTGTGGCTGATGTAACAAATTACCACGAACTTGGTGGGTTGAAGCAACAGAAATTTAGTTTCTCACAGTTCTGGAGGCCAGAAGTTCAAATTCAGTATCACCGGGTGAAATCAAGGTGGCAGCAGGCCTCTGCTCCCTCTGGAGACCACGGGAGAATGTTCTCCTTGTGTTTTTCTAGCTTCTGGTGGCTGTTGGTGTTCTTGGCTCGTGGCCGCATCACCCTGGTCTTGCCTCCGTGGTCACCTGCCTTTTCCTTGTCTGCTTCCCTCTTATAGGAACATTTGTGATGGCCTTGCGGACCCACCCAGATGACCCAGGGTAATCTCCCTGTTTCAATATCTTTAACTTAATCATTTCTGCAAAGACTCTTTTTCCTTATTAGGTACAGTTCATGGTGTGTAGAAATTAAGACCTGGATACCTTTGAGGTGCATTATTCAGCCTACCATAGGCATCCATGGAGAAAATCATGACTTTTCTTAGATTTATTGAAATGCTTTATTAGGTTAATAAATATCCTAATATTGAACCAACTTTGCATTCCTGGAATAAATCCCACCTACTACCCATGCTGTATTCTCAATGTAGTATTGCATTCCTTTTTGCTAATATCTTATTTAGCACTTCCTGATGAATATTCGTAAGTGATACTGGTCTGTAACTTTCTATTTCATACCCTATTAATTTTAAGTATTGACTTGTACTTGCTTTAGGACATTTTCTTTCATTTCCAATCAGTTTATAGACCTTAGGAACACCTCCTTTTTTCCCCCTGAAGGTTTGGTAGAATCCCATTCTGTTGTGAAAACATCCAGTCTTCTTGTGTTTTCTGCTCCTTGATTACGTTCTCTGTTTGTTGTGTGGACATTGGCCTGTTTAAGCTTTCTATCTCGAACGGGGTTCATTTTGGTAAACTGTGTTTTCAGAATAGGCTACTCTCTTAGTCTTGTCTTTTATTTTCTAAGTTTGGAGTCATACTTAGAAAAATCTCTTAATTAAGAAAAAAAAAATGTATGGGCTGTCCGGAAAGTATTCAGCCATGTAATATGAAAAACGGAGGCCCTTATGGCTAGATTTTTTTTCAGACAGCCCTTGTATATACATATATATATATATATATATATATATATATATATATATATATATGTATATTTTTTTTCTTCTTACATGTTTCTGATTTCCATGTTTAGAACTTTAATTCATCAGAGATTTATTTTAGACTATGATGTTAGAAAGGAATCTATATTTAGTTTTTGGCAAAATAGATAGTCATTGTCACAATAACATTTGTTGAATGAGCCATTCTTTGCTTTCTGGTTTTAAATGCTTCCTTTACACATATTAAGTTCACATATGTACACAAGATCATTTTTGGACTGTTGTTTGTATTTTATTTGCCTGATTATCAATGATCAATATCAGTAGCATACTTAAAATTTTTTTTATGTGCTAGGGTAAGTCTTCACTCAATTATCTTTTCAGCATTTTATGAGTTATTTTCATTTAACTACTATTTTAGGTGGGCTTTAGAATGAACTTAAATTTAAAAAGAAACACCATTGGGATTTTGGTTTTATTTTGATTGAAATCATTTTAGCTTTATAGATTACTTGGGGACAATGGAGTCTTTCTAACATTGGATTTTCCTGTCTTGGCATAGGATATATTTCTAGATGTACTGAGATTTTTGTATTTTTTGGTAATGTTTTATAGTTCCCTTAAAAAAGTCTTATTCCTAGGTATTTTATAGGTTTTATTGACACTGTGAATAGGATTTTGTGTTCTAAATTATGCTTTTTAATGGTTATTATTGCTATATAAGGAAGCTATTGCTTTTTTAAAGAATTAATTCACTTCCTAGCTTTTTATTTACTATCTCTGGTTTTCCAAGTAGATACTTGACAATGATGACAAATGACGGCAATTTCTGATATTTTTGCCTCTGGAGCAAGAAAATGGGGAAAAGGAAGTGAAGGGCATTTCCAGGACTTCAGAATTACGCAGAAATGGTCCTTTTCTTTCCGTTTTTACTGTGGAAGCCTTGGCAGTGCCTAGGGTCAGTTCTGGTCTTCATGTCCTGGCCAGGAGCCTGCTGGAGGGTGGCCTCCTAGCCAACTGTGGCTTTGGCACCACTGTCAGAATCAGCTGCTGTGTTTCTATCCAGAGTGAGGCAGGGCACTGGCCAGGTTCCTGGTGTCCTACAGACACCCTCCCTATGTCTCCATGACTGCTTCAGCGTCAGTCCCTGCTGATTTGAGCTTGGAATTTTCTAGGGCTTTGTTGGGAAAGTTTGTGGAATTTATTCTGTTCCTGTGTGGGTTGGAATACTGGCCTCTGACCTCTATCCATCAGTCCCACCTGCTTTTTTTTTTTCCAGAAATTCCAACAAATCTCCAGCTTCTTTATGGGGCCTATCTCTATTATTTATTTATTTATTTTTATTTTTAATTTTTGGTGATTCCCTGGGTGGCAATCAAACCCAGGCCGCAGCATTGAGAGCGCTGAAGCCTAGCCACTACACCAATGGGGAACTCCCCATCCCTATTTTCTATGGTTGCTGTGTGTCATTTGTTATTGTAGTTGGGCTAGGGAACAACTGAGAGAGAAAGAAAAGACTTCAGTTCACCATTTTTAAGGGATGGAGGTAGGGAGGAAGACGTCAGATTTAAAAGGAATATAAGCATATTATAGAACACTTAGAAAATACAGAAACATGCTAAGAAGAGAATTGCTTTCAACATTTTGGTGCATATCCTTCTAGTTTTTATTTGTTGGTTGGTTGGTTTGTTTTTCCTACAGCAGAGTTTTTGGATTGCACAGTTACTTTCTCAGGTTTTACTTTCACTTAATATATTTTCAATTGAGTGAAGTTGCCTTTTTAGCTTACCTGCTGACTTGACAGGAGGGACATTTAGACACAGGAAAATGTTAAGTGTGGGCCCAGGCTAGACAGAGCTAGGGTGTCTGAGTGAGGGCTGTAGGTGAGCTTGCATGAGTGGAACCTGGGGTGGGGTTCCATTCTTGCGTTCACAATCCACAAACAAGGCTTAAGGACACAGCCGTTGCAGTGAGTTTGACTTTAGGCTTAGGTAAACATGGCTGAAAGCACTGCTGGCAGTTTCCATCTCCCTTGCTGAGGTATCTCTGACACATTTCCAGCTGCTGCCTCAGATGATGACATACTTATTTTTGAGCAGCTAACAGGTTACATTTATTTCACTGTTCCCTGCTCTCAATGAACAAATGTACATGGTCCAAACTCATAGGTCCTTCTGCTTATGTGGCCTGGTCTTGAAAATGTTGAATGTGTCTTCCTTAATTCCTTTAGTTTTTGAAGCATCTGACCAACTCAAAGCACATTATCTCATTTGATCCTTCCAGTAATCCCCATTTTACAGTCTAGTAAATTAACACTAACAGAGATTGAGCTATTAGCTCAAAGCCACATAGCTTGAGTGTGGCAGAATTGGGACTCAAATTCAAGTTTGATGTAAAGCCTGGGTATGTCTCATTTTTAATTGCAGGGAAATGGACTGACAAAAATTTAGATGTGGCCCTTGTCCACCGACCAGAGAAGCTGTGTGGTTGAGTGGTTTAAGATACAGACTTTAGTCTGTCTCAGAATACAGATTTTGATCCTCAGTTTCCTGTCCTATAAATTGAAGATAATAACGATACCTACGCATTTGTCGTTAGATTCTTATAAGAATTAAACAAGATAATTTGTGTAAAATACGTGGTATGCTGTGGTTTGCAGATAAGGTGAGTTTGATCCATTTGGTTTTACCTCTTTGGGTGAAAGAGGTAGGAAAGTAAGTAGAAAAAAAAGATCAAGATTGAGAGCATGGGGAGGTAAAATGAAGTCCTTTGTCTTTATCCTAAGTCTACTGTTGCCCTGTTTAATAAGTAACAGAGATTTGGGTAATATCGTTGGTGGGAGTTGAGTTCTTTCATTGTGGTTGGAGGCATTGATAAGGAGAACTTTTCTTCCTACTGTCTTATTTTTCTCCAGCTGTAAAACATGGAAATTGCTCTTGTCTCTGTCTGTGGAACATTTTGTGGTCCTCTAATGCAAAGTGCAACACAGTTGTGCATCATATGCCCAGTGGTCAGACAAACACTTTGCATGTAATGCAAAAAGCCCTTGTATGTAATGCAAAGTTGTCGTCCTCCCCATTCTAGAGGGGCTCTCTGCACTTCCAAAAGGCATCAATGAAAATTTGCATTTTTTGCTCAGAATTGGAGGTTTTAAAACAAATGCAAGCCATGGAGTCTTCTCTGTCCTCTTCTCCCTTGCCCTTTCCTAACAATCGTTCTGTCACTGCCCCATTCTACTGTTTGTGTATCCTGCTTCTTGTAGCCAGCTCCTCTAGGCAGGAGGCATTGCGGTGGGGTGGGTGTGAGATGCAGCATAGAACGGATGTGGGGATGCTCTGGTGGTGCTCTGCTTCCCCTCTGCCTCTGCACCTTCTGCCAGAGGTCACGTGGTAGAAGAGAATCCTGGAAAAAGTTCTTCGAGGCCCCTGCAGCAGGGTACTCAGGCCTCAGCACTGGGCAGGAAGGAGGGGGTCTGTTTATTTTGACTGAGGGAGTGAAACCAGCCTTGAGCCTTAGAGCTGGGGACGGGGAGCTGGTGAGCAGCCCCCATGGACCTCGTCTCTGAACCCACACCCAATCTGGTCTGGACTGCCCGCTGGTGGGCTCATGACGAGACTGTTTTTTTTTTATTCTTTGGCTCACACATCTGCTGGGTGTGGCACAGATAAGCTTTTTTTGTCTTAAAAAATGGAAGTGGCTTTATGGTTAAAGTACAAATTCATTGATTAAAACTTGAATGCTATTTACCTCTTTATGATTTGAGCATTTTTAAACCTTACATTCTGGGTCTTTGGGAGGTTGGTGGGGGGCTTGGATCTGCTCACCCGTTTTTTATTTCCCACCTCACCCAGGACTCCAAGACTGGATCCATTTTCAAGGCTTAGCTTCTCTTATTCTTTCTAGTGATGGCCTCCCTCCCATTCCTTATTCCTCTGAATCCTAATCAGCTTTTTACCCCTTTTAATTCTTTTTTTTTTTTTTTTTTTTTTTTTTTTTTTTTTTTTTTTTTTTTTTTTTTTTTTTTGCTTTTTGGTATGTGGGTAGCTCCCTGGCAGAGAATCGAAGCCTGGCTGCAGCACTGACAGCATCAGCACCGAAGCCTTAAGCCGCTACACCATCAGGGAACTCCCCCTTTTAATTCTTTTTGAGGTGTAACTTATGTAAGATGAAATGGAAATGCACAGATCAATGAGTTTTGCAAACTTCATACGTTGGTACAATCCACACCTCTATGGAGAGATCTTGAGGGGATTGTGGGACAATGGGCGTATGCATGTCCATATGCCGAGAAAGTTCTCTCATGGCTATCCCAGTCCACCCACAGTGTCCCCGGACTCAGGCAATCGTTGTTCTCAGGATGTTTTTTTCATCATAGAAATTTGCCCTAGAACTGCTTGCCTGTTCTAGAATTTCGTCTAAATGGGATCATAGAGTAAATGCTGGTTGTGTCTATCATCTTTCGCTAGTTTAATGGTTTTGAGAGTCACCCATGTTGTTTCATAGGTCAGTAATTTTCCTTTTTATTGCTGAGTAGTATTCCATTGTGTGACTACACCACAAATTGTTTATTGTCCTTAGTTGTTAGGTATTTGGGTTGTTTCAAATTTTGGGCTACAGTGAATAAAACTCCTATGAACATTCTTGTCCAAATCTTTTGGTGCACTGTGTTTCCATTTCACTGGGTAAAACAATGCTTAGTAACAGAACTTTGGGTCATAGGGTATACGTGTATTTAGCTTTCTGAGAAATCCCCATTTTTCAGAATGATTGTACCAGCTTTACACGCCCATCAGCAGCGCATGTGAGTTCTGATAGTTCAACCTCCTCGCCTGCATTCAGTACTGACTTTTCAGTTTTAGCCGTTCTGGTGGGCATGAAATAGATGCCATTGTGACTTTCCTGTGATGTTAAGTGACTTTTAATGAACTTTTTGGCCAAAGGAATACCTTTTATGATGTATCTTTTTATGAAGTATTTATGAAGTTCAAGTATTATTACCAGTTTTTATTGGGTTGCTTAAATTAATAATACTATTCTTACTATTTTTTTTGTGGGGGGTAGTTCCCTGGCTGGGAATCGAACCCAGGCCGCAGCGTTGAGAGCGCCGAAGCCTTAGCCTCTACACCACCAGGGAGCTCCCACTATTCTTATTATTAATTTGTTGGGGTTATTTAAATATTCTAGATACAAGTCCTTTGACAGATATATGTATTGTGAATATTATCTTCCAGCCTATGGCTTGTCATTTAATTTTCCTAACAATCTCTTTTGGTAAGCAGAAGTTTTTCATTTTGATGAAGTTCAGTTTTTCAGTTTTGTTTGTTTGTTTTTTTTTAGTTCATATTTCTTGTGTCCTCTCTAAGAAATGCCTCAAGTTCTCAAAGGCATTTTCTTATTTTTTTTTCTTCTGAAAACTTTATATTTTAGTTTTACATTTGAGTCTATGATCCACCTCAAATTAGTTTTTGTGTTTAGTGTGAGGATTGCATAGAGGCTCTTTTTTCTCAAAGGTTTATGTTGTTGTTGCAGGACCATTTGCTGAAAAGACAGTAATAATTTTCCTATTGAATAGCTTTGACACCCGTTTACTTGTTGAAAGTAAATTGATAAGTGAGTCTATTTCTGGATTTTGTTCTGTTCTGTTGATGTATTTGTCTATCCTAAGATCAGCACCATAATGTTTTGTTTGCTTGTTTTTGTTTTTTTTTATTGTTAGGTTTATTGGGGTGACATTGATTAGTAAAAATTACATGGGTTCCAGGTGTACAATTCTAAATTGCATCATCTATGCGTTGTGTTATGTGTTCACCACCCAGAGTCTGTTCTCTTTCCATCACCATATATTTGAGTCCCCCTTCCTCCTCTCCCACCTGCCTCCCAGTACCATACTGTTTTGATTACTGTAACTTCATAGAAAATTTTGAAATCAGGTAATATGGATGCTTCAGGTTTATTCTCTTTAAAAACATTGTTTTGCCTCTTCTAGGTTCTTTATGATTCCACATAAATTTTAGGCTAACTTGCAATTTTCTACAGAGGAGACTTTTGGGATTTTGATGGCATTGTGTTTAATTTATAGATCAATTTGGAAAAAATTAACATGTCAATATTTAATTTTTCAGTCCACAAACATGGTACCTTTATGAGGTCTCCTTTTATTTCTCTCAGCAATGCTTTATAATTTTCAGTGAAGAAATCTTGTATCACCTTTTAAGTATTTATTCCTGAATATTATAAATGGCCATTGTAAATGATGTCTCCTCCTCCTCCTTATTCTTTTATTATTATTATTATTATTATTTTATTATTTTGCCACTGGTGTGTAGAAATAAAATTGATTTTTGTAAATGGAACTTATAAAATTTATTTATTAGTTCTAGTAATTATTTTAGTAAATTCCCTAGGATTTTCTATGTACACATGATGCTGTCTGCAAATAAAGACAGTTTTACTTTTTTCTTTCCAATATATATGCCCTTTATTTCTTTTTTCTTACCTTATTTCTTGCCTATTTCCTCCTTATTAGAAGGAAAGTGTTCAGTCTTTCACCATTAAGTAGATTGGTAGTGTAGGTTTTTTGTGGATGTCCTTTGTCAGACTAAGGACATTGGAATATTGTGCTTTTTTATCTCTCTATCTTGTTTTTTGATCAACTTAGATGAGTTTATTGATTTTATTAAACTTTTCAAAGGACTAACTTTTGGTTTCATTTATTTTTATCTATTGCATGTTCACTTCTATTTTATTGTGTTCCTTTATTTTTATTTCCTTCCTTCTATTTGCTATAGATTTCATTTGTTGTTCTTTCCCAGATTAATAAAGTGACAGCTTAGGTCACTATTTTTAAAAGCTTTTTTTCTTTTCTAATATAAACCATTAGAGCTATTAATTTTCCTAGAAGCACTGTTGCTGCATTTCACAGATTTTGATGTGTTGTTTTCTTCACATATTTTCTGATTTCTTTTGTGAATCCTAATCATTTTAAGACTCAATTTAAATCTTATTTCTGCTCTTTTATGATGACCCTAGCCCATTCTCTCTTTTCTACCTCATTTATTATATATTTTCTTTGTATAGTCTTATATGCTGTTTCAGTCTCTAATTTTCCTTGCTCATGCATTTGTTTTATGTACATTTGTTTTGTGTACATGTTTTTAACTGAATTCCTAAATGAATAACAGGCTCCCTGGTTGTAAGAACTCTATCTTATGCTGACTTTGTAACCTATTTAGTTCCTTGTCTGTAGTTTGTATACAGTTAATAGACATTTCTTAAGCACCATTAAGGTGGAAGCCATTATGGGAGATAAAATTTGGGTATAATTCAGATACTCTTTCAGAGGTTAACTAAATTTTTAAAAGATGTTAACTAATGACATAAAATGATAAGAGCCAACTGAGAGGAGTAGTCATTAAACACACCAGGCATTCAGAAGGAGAGGAGACTCTAGGATGAAGTATTTGAGAGAGACTTCAGAGAGGAAATGAGATTTTAACTGGCCCTGAAGCAGAGGTGAGATTTAAGTGAAGAGGAGGAAATGCCATTCCAATTGCGGGGGCGGGGGGGCGGGGGAAGCCTGTGCAAAAGTCCTGAGGTCGAAATGTTTACTGCTTATTTGGAGGATTGGGGAGAGAAAAGCAGGGAAGAAAAGTGAGATATAATATATGTGCAGAGGGCTGTGATTACCAAGCCAAGGACACTGGGTTTATGGTTTGGCATACTCACTTCTGATGGCAGATCTGCAATACTATCTTGGTGCTCATGCCGTGTTCTTTCCTACTTGGTCCTCCTGTTTTGACTTCTGCCAGTCAGAGCTTCCTATCTGTGCTCTCTGAGTAACAGGAAAGAGTTTCCAGGCCAAATCCTCCATAGTTTTTAACTTGGCCTTGTGTACTTTTTGTTTTCTCTTGGCAATTTGCTTTCTTTGTTGCCTTTGTAGACCAGTTAGTCCTCTGAAGCAGCACTTCTGGTTTTTTAAGGCTGGCAGACAGGAGGCCTGGTGATTTGGTTTGTTTCCAGGAAAACTTGTTCTAGCTCCACCCTCCCTTTCTAGCTCAAAGCATGTCTGTACCCTTAATTATGCAAAAGGAAACCACCTTTTCCAAATGAGTATTATAAAAGAAAGGACCCAAGCATCTTTCTCTGTGAAGAGCAAAGTACTTCTTTCTACACGCCAATGTTGATATTGACTTTGTGTACCTATTCATTCACTTAGGGGTCTTTGTTTTCATTGTTCTCTTCTAATGCTTGTGGCTGGGAACACAAAAGGCATTCATGTTAAAGGAGTTTACTGTAGTTAAGCTTAATTTGGGTGTGGGGGACATATATAGGAGTGGTCCAAGACAAGAAAAGAAGCTGCAGGCACTTGCAGTAACCTGGGACAGGGGGATGCCAAACAGCACATTCAGAATCTGGGCACCCTGAGATCCCAGAGGAGGGAGCATTGGGGCTACTCAGAGAAGGCTTCCAGAAAACTTGGGGGTGGCGGGGCTGGATTTGGAGTGAGTAATATAAGCATCAGCTTCGAGTTGTCACTGAGCACTACATTTTGGGGGACTGTAAGCACCTGGCTGAGACAGAAGAGTGTGTATGGGGTGGGCAGGTGAAGAAGTGGAGGTTCGGTGGAAGTTACTTCTTTAGGCTTCTCGAGGCCTTAATCTCTGCTCTAACAACATCAAGAACCCATGGAATTAAATGTATTTCCAACCCAGATTTGTCTATATACCATGTGTGAAATTTATTATACTAATAATAACCCATTTTAAAAACTGCGGTGTGAGTTATGGCCAGTTTAGTTAACAAATGCCACGCTGAAATCAGCCTCACACCTGGGTTCTGCTGGGTTTCTTTAGGACTGTGGGAAGTGGGAGCAAGTGGAAGAGAGGGGTTCTACTTCTTTTGTGTCCGGGGCTGGGTAGAGAGGTACCTTCAGGCATCCCCCAGCCCCTCTCAACAGCCACCCCTCCCTCTGCAGACTGGGGGCTGGGAAGGGATGGTCCTCCTTGGCAGGGCTGGGAGTCGAGGTGCTCAGAGCTCCCGGGACCCCCAGTGGCAGGGCATGGAGTCTGAATTGGGCACGCTAGTGTATTCATTTGGGGGTAGACACCAGGAAACTAGTTTCATTAGGGGACACTTTCGGGGATATTCTTTAGAGCCCCTGAGCTGTTGGTTTGGGGAGCTGACGGGACTTGGATTTTTAAAATGTACTGCATCTGGGGCTACTGCTTTGAGAGACTTAGGCAGCTTCCTCCAACCTCAGAACACATAGTAGAGTAAAAGAGGAATAAACTGCTAACTTAAAATTAAAAAAAAATTCTTTCCCCCAAATTGGGGCTGGTGACCCTGTGGAGCATACTGGCTCCATGGGTCCCAGAGTCAAGCCAGCCTTCCACTGACTCCTGGGACCTGGCTCCTGGCTCAAGGCTGCCTGCCCTGTGCAGCCATACCCTCACCCCCAGATGGGGCTTATTGGCTGTGGGAAGAGTCATCCTGGTCAAGTTCTGTGACAAGTTTAAGGACAACGCGTAGATTGGATAGTCCCTGGTTACCAGGGGCCTGTGGGGAGCCTGAGCTCCCACTCAGCAGGGTGAAGGCGTGCTCTGCAGAAGGCTGGAGTGGGTGCCAGTTCCTGCTCTCGGTCCTGGCCTGACCTAGGGCACGGCCAGCGGCCTCGTCCCTGTGCCTCTCAGTCCTCTGTCACTTCCTTCCTGTTTTGTGGTCCTTCAGTTTCATAATTTTAGAAACTTTTCCACAGCGACTTGCATGCTTACTTCTTCTCATTCTTACTTCTTCTATTTTCTTCGGTTTGCTCATACATGTCTTGGCGGTAACGTGTTTCAGGAACTTCCCATTTCCGGCTTCCCCCATCTCCTCCGGCTTCAGGGCTCTGTCTGCGCTGTTCCTGGTCTGACACAGAGTCTCTCTCTCTCTCTTCTTTTTTCCCCACCAGAGCCTGGACATCCTGAGCACCATTGGCTACGACACCATCATCCAGCATCTGAACAATGGCCGCAAGAACTGCAAAGAGTTTGAAGACTTTTTAAAAGAAAGGTACATTTTTCCCCTCTCTGAAGCCAGAGGGGAGGACAAAGTGCTCCCACACAAACAAGGAATGATTCACTGTGTCTTATTTGTTTTTCATGGTTCGCAAGACCCTCTGCTGTAGGTTATGGAACGATCCCCAAGCAATAAATGCTATTTTGGTCCTAAAGTTCTTAGTCTACGGCCATACCACCCTGAATACGCCCGATCTCGTCTGGTCCTAAAGTTCTTAGAAACCAGTTGTGGAGATAAGATTTATGAATGAAACTGCAACCAAAATACAGGAAGACATTAAGCTGGGTGATACCCATAACACAGAAAGACCTCACGAGAGAGGGAGATGGTGGAAGACTGGCCAGAAAAAGGGGTTGGGGCAGGGGCTTCGTGGAAGAGGCAATCCTTGAGGTGGCCCTTGGAGGATGAGGTGGATTTGATAGGTGGCAGGGTATCCAGGCATCTGTGGGGGAACAGCAGAGTTGGAGATGAGAATGAGAATGACCCATGTGGTGAGAGGGGGCACAGCCTGCTTCAGAGACCACTCGGGGTCGGGGGCAGTGACAAAGAGAGATGTAGGACATACCACAGTGCTCCAGAGGGCAGCAGGGCTTGGGCCGGGGCAGGGAGAACTGGTTTGGTTTAGAGGGAGTATTTTCCTCGTTTCTTTTTGTAATGGATAAGATGCTGTTGTTTTCAATTCTATACTTAATGGGGCGAGTTCGTTTTGTGGAAAACCTGTTCATCGGGAATACCCATTTCCCAGTGGTTCTGGATGAAGGAGTGCTGTAGGGGGATTTGGGGCCAAAGATCCGCGTCGTCACCGGGTCCTAATCTAGTGAACGAGTTCTGTTTGTCAGGCAGTGAGTCAGAGGGTCCTAAGTGGGACATGCCAGGCTCCAAATGTTTCCCATCAGCTCTCTTTATGTTCTGCTCCAGAGAACGTTGGGTGACAGCGAGCTCACACTCGCAGCTTCCCTCGGGTGGTGGGGCCTGTCTCCCTGAATGGATTCGAAGGTCCTGGGAGCTGGACCACTGGCACAGCGTGCATCTCAGGGAGTGGGCAGTGGGCGGTCTGTCCACTGTCTGGCTCCGTGGAGATGGTCGCTGCGCCTCCTCCTTTGAGGGACCAGGATGGCTGAAGGAGGTGACACCAAGTAACAGCTTCCCATTCTCTCGGCGGGCACGGGAGGCAGGTTTCTTCCTTTCAGAGTTCCATGATCACACAGGCGACAGGGACCGTAGAACACCCCTTGCTTTTGTGTTCTTCCCCCAGTTAGGGCTTTTCTACATTTTCTCCATCCATGAAGGAGGTGTTGGCTAACAGCCGAAGCCCCTGTCTGGGCAGGACTGCCTGGGGGTCTCCTGACACAATGGAGTGGTGGTGTAAATCAATGGTGTTCCCATTTTTTTAATGTAACCCTCAGTAGAAATACATTTTACATGTGTATAAAATGAAAGTTTAGTGAAACATTACTACCCTGCAATTTATTCAGTTCCATTTAATTAAAAACTGCTGGATGCAACCCATTGAATTGATGTATAGTTTCCACAGTTTGAAAAACACAAGTCCAACTAGAACGCCAAAGCTAAGGTCTCACTTTTAAAAGCCTTCACAAAAATATATGGGAAAGAGGAAGAAAATCATACAAATTAAAAATGATTACTTATTTATAGTGTGTGTCCATTATGGTATATGGTCATTTTTCTCCAGAAGTTTCATACAAAAAAACCAAAAACCAAAACCAAAAAAAACCCCGTCCAATTTTGAGGAAGCATCTGCTGGCATCAGGTCAGATATGTATGTGCGCCCCGTATGTGGGAGTTGGAGGCCCCTGAGTAAGTGGTCTGTCTGGTCTTTGGGGTTCCTTTCCCGAGGGTGTGCCAGCAGGAGGCTGCTGTCACTGTGGGGGCAGTGTCCGTGCCCCAACTATGTCCTGTTCAGGGATGATTCCTGTGAAGAAGTGCAGTCCTCTTCAGGTTTTGGGGATCCAGCCTTTCTTCTTGCTCTGGAAGGGGTGGGGTGCATGTGGAACCTGGGATTTGGTCTCTGGAGTCTGGTCCATCATCTGGTGTTGTGGAACTGTCCTGTTTTGGTTCTTGAGCATTACTATTTTGCTGAGCTGCCAAAAATTTCATGTGGAACCCTAACACGTTCACATGGGCTGGAGGCAAAACACATACAAACACAGGCAGAGGTTAACAGCGCTGTGTCATAATTGTTCATTATCTTCAGTTTGTCAAGCGTCACACACATGCATGTATAAAAATGTTATGTGGTGTGACTAAATGTGCCCTACCTACATCCTAGTTTTGGGATGTTCCCACCCAAAGTGTTAAAGTCCTATGGTGGACCTCTCTGGAATTTCTGGGAACTCAACCTGCCCAGGAACAGCAAAGGGAAGGGGTGGATGCTGCACCTCCAGGGTGAGCGCCCTCCCTCACTGTCCCCTGGATGGAGCCCAGGACTATGACCCTCCATGCCACGTTTCTATCTCCCTTATGGAAACTAGGAAGTATCCTTGCAGTTAATCCATTTACATTATTTGGGACGGACAGAACTATCACCCAATGCAAGGTGTAGTGTCAGATGCTGCTCTGGAGTGGCCAGGTGTGCTCCCTTCTTTCATCTGTGTCGCTGATCTCTGCGCCATATCTTAGTACATGCTCTGTAGCTGATCAGTCCGCACTAAGTCCCAGGTGACTTCGTGTAACATAGCAAATCAGTAACAGAGAAACAAACAATTCATGGGCAAATTGTAAATTTGTAAATTTGCCTAGTTTACCCTTCTACCACCTGGAGAGGCATGATGACAAACATACCAACATGAGTAGCTACATAATAAACCACATATGGAGTATTTGTTATGAGTATGTGTTGTGCTAGGAGCTTTGTCTCTGTATTTCCATTACTGTAACATTGAGGTTCATACATCCCTTTGACAGTCTTCCTTTGACACACATCAGCTGCATGAGGTATTATTATTTCCATTGTCTTTACATGAAGGTGTAGCTTTTCAAATGAGGTTGAATAAGTAATTTACTGTGGGAACCTAGAAAGTGACAGAATCCAGAACAGCTCCAAAGGTCTCACACAGACCCCATGTTTATGACATATTGACTCTGGGGAAGAAGGGCAGGTGACTTTCTGTGAGGAAGAGCTTGTTTCCAGCACAGAGACCTTCTCCCACTCTGTTTTCTTCCTGTTTCCTACACTCTCAGTCATGACACCACTCTCTCTCTTCCAGCCAGACTGGTGTATGAGGGAGCAGCATGCTTCAGGTGCCGTTGCCTCTGCAGCTTTACTCCATTATTTTCCCACCTGGAATGTCCTTCTAAGTAAATTCTCCCCATCCTTCAAAATCCAGGTCAAATTTTTCTCATTCTACATAGCTGAGGTCATCCACAGGTTAACAATTAAAATGACCCTATCTTGTCACTGGCAGCCCAAGCCCACTGACTCTTCTGCCTTTCCAGAGCCCCAGGTGGGGCCAGACATTAGGTATTGAGCTCCTGATATGAGCAGTAAATGAGAAATATAAGAAAGAAGATAATTATACTGCAGAGGGTAGCTAGGAGTGATCAAGTGAGATGTTATTAACAGCTGCAATTTATTGAAGGTGTACTAGATACAAGCAAGCTGCCATGTATTTTGCATGTATTAGCTCACTTAATTATCATACTTACCCTATATGGCAAGTTTTATTACCCCTGTTTTACAACTGAAGAAAGTGAGGTTCAGAGAGGTTATAGGACTTGCCTAAGGTCAAACAGGTAACAAGGGATAGCTCTGGTTTCAAACCTAAGAAAGTTGGCCCCTGGATCTGTGCTGTTAACCACTTTGGTATGCCTAATACAGTGCCTGGTACACAGTAAGTGGTAGGTAAATAGTACCCCTTACTAATATTGTTATATTATTCCTAGAAAGTAGGTAGGGAATATATCATTAGTTCCATTTTACAGATGAGAAATCTGAGGTTTAATGGGAATTTAAATGGCTTGCCTTAAGATTACAGAAGCAGTAAGTAGTGGAACCAAGACTTTTATTAACCCCACGTCTAATGGTTTTCTTCCACTTAACTTAATTGTCTCCTGAGATGGCTGGGTATATTCTCTGAAAAGGTGTTTTTTCAGGAATTTGGTGGCTAGGTGAGCTCTCTTAATAGTGTGTTGTAACACAGTCCTAAGTAGGGAGAAGGGAAGCATGTTGTGGAATGCCTTTATGCCTAGAATTTTGCATCACTTGTAGGTTAGTAACTGTACCTATGGACTGGGTATCCCCTCGCCCCAGTGCCTTGGACTCTATTCTTCCCATGAGCTCTTGTATGTCCTAGGGTCTGTTTTTAGAGAGAGGTCAGCCTGCCTTGGTTATAGCTCTTATTCTGGATCCCTACAATGGGTCAGCTATCTCTCAGGAGGGCGTTAAGAATGACAGATTGCTAGGGTGGGAATGACCACCTCCCTTAGACATTAGCACCTTGTGGTCAATTTACAGTGAAGCCACTGTGTACTATATGAATTTTCAAGAGCTGCCATAATAAATAGCCATGATCTGGGTGGCTTCAAACAACATAAATTTTTTCTCTCATAGTCTGGAGGCCAGAAGTTCAAAATCAAGATGTCTTTAGGGTCATATTCTCATGAAAGCTCTAGGAGACCATCTGTTCCATGTCTTTTCCTTAGTTCCTAGTGTTATTGGATTTCCTTGGGGTTCCTTGGTTAGCAGCTGCTAACTCCAATATGTTCTTCCATTAGCACGTGACAGTTCTCTCCAGTGTCTTCATGGACCATCTTCTAAGGACACCAGTTATATTGGATTAAGGGTTCATCCTACTCCAGTGTAAGCTCAACTAAGTATATCTCCAATGACCTAATTTGCATACTTTGTCTATTCTGAGATACTGAGGATTAGGACTTTAAAAAAAAATTTTTTTTGACCCGTAACATGTACCTAACAGAATGAGCCAGAAGCTGAGCTCTACAAGGGAAGTGGAGTACTGGGATGAGAGCCTAGACACCTGAGTCTTCTAATCCTGGCATCCTTAGGAGCCAGTGGTGATATTAATCAAGGGCCTAGACCTTTCTCAGTGTCAATTTCCTCCTCTGTTAAACAAAGGGGTTGTATCAGATGTTCTGTAAGATCCCCACCAGATCTAACAACATGGACTTTTTCAAAGAACTTATAATTCAGTCAAGGTGCTGTGATTGGCACTCACAGTAAAAATGAGGACGATATCTAAGTGTTAGGTTTTATAGCAAAGGGATTTCCTCTTACACATCTGCTCTGACTTTGGGGCGGCCTGGTGCACTGGATTGAAGATCATCTTGAGGGCGTTTTTAGGCCTGACAGAAAAGGCCAGATCTGATGGTATTTGCTGAGGGTCATTGAAGGGGAGATGGCACATGGAATGTTCCTGGTCTGGGAATTTGAATTGTGCTTACTGGAACTCCTTACTTCCTAGGTTCTAGGACTTTCCATGGGGATTGGATGCTGTCTATGGTATGTTCAGATTCATGGTGCCTTAATATTAGAAGAAATAGATTGAGTAACTTCTCTTCCTGCAAACCACAAAAGATTATTGAGAAATCTTAATGAATCTATTATAATTCTGAAAGGAGAACATGCATGTGCATTCTAAATATACACCTATATATTTTTAATAAAAATGGCCTTAACATCTTTTTACATGTAAAACTATTAAATGTTCATTATAGAGTGTCCTAAATTTTTATATAGATACACTAGTTCCCCCCTTATCTGTGGTTTTGCTTTTTGCCGTTTCATTACCCATGGTTAACCACAGTCCAAAAATATTAAATGGAAAATTCCAGAAATAAACAATTTACCAAAGGGAACAGTAAAAGTGTGCTGTTCTGAGTAATCGGGGTTTTTTTGTTTGTTTGTTTGGGTGGTTCCCTGGCTGGGAATCAAACCCAAGCTGCGGCATTGACAGCGCCAAAGTCTAACCACTACACCACCAGGGAACCCCTACTCCGCTGTTCTGAGTAGAGTGATGACATCTCATGCAGTGCTGCTCCATCCTGGGAGCCTGGGACATGAATTATTCCTTTGTCCAGAGTGTCTATGCTGTATTCACTCCCTGCCTGTTAGTCCCTTAGTAGCCATCTTGGTTCTCAGATTGACTATTGTGGCATCACAGAACTCATGTTCAAATAACCCTAGTTTTACTTAACAGTGGCCTCATAGCACAGGAGTAATGATGCTAGTAATTCAGATATGCCAGAGAGAAGCCATTAAGTGAAAAGGTATATATGTATAGGAAAAAGCACTATATATATATATATATATATATATATATATATATATATATATATATGTGATTTGGTATTATCTGTGGTTTCAGGCATCCACTTGGGTTCTTGCAATGTATCCCTGGGGATAAGGGAGACTACTGTATTGTGAACAGAAATTCAGAAAGGTAGAAGTAGTTTCTAGGGAGTTAAACTATATCCTTTCTTACAATTAGAGTCACTTTCAGGTGGACTCCAGAATAAAGGCTAAAGAAAAAACAGGATTCTTGTTCAAACTGTAGTAGTGAAGGGCAGCATGATATAAGATCAGAAGGGCAAGAAGGAGAATGCACTTGCATAGCCTCAGAGCAAATAGATAGGGCTGCCCATAGTACCAGGAGCAAGATTAACTGAAATGACACAACAACCATGCAAAAGTACCTTGACCAACATAAAAGAGATTGGCAGGGAAAGAGAGAAAAAGTGTGGGGGAAGGAGAAGGAGGAACTATGAAATCAAAAACAGCAAAAGAACCAGGACCCATAACACAACAACAAATAGACAAAGCCAGTTCAACATCTGGGTAACTGATCCCAACTACAAAATTTACCAAAGTGAACAGTAAAACTATTCAGAGATATCATCTAGGAAAAGTTTTACGAACTAAAGAATTAAGTAGGCTCGAAGGACACAGTATAAACTAGGAAACATTGATAGACTGATAGACTATAACCAATATTGATTATAATTACATAAGAATCAATATTAACATACATCCTGGTTAAGTTATTGAAGAAAGTACTCTTCAAGTATCCAGGAAGGAAAACAAAACAAAAACCAAGTTGCCTCTACAGAAATGGGCGGGGTGGGGAGGCAGGGAATCAGCTGGCCCCAGGCTTCTCTGCAAGGACCGATGCCTGTGGAACGAGCTCGGCGGAATTCTGAGAGAACGTTTAAGAACATTCAGCATACCAGGAAGGTTTTCATTCAGATATGAAGGCAACATACGTTGTCTCAAATATGAAAGAATTCAGGAAATCCTGACATCTCCCCCCTCCCCCCAGAGCCACTTTGGCAAAAGACCACGAAGTGATGAAATTCAGCCAATGACGAAATGAACCAACACACACAATCTTAGGAGATGGGTAGATAGGCTGTGGTAACAGAACGCGTGCTGAGCGTCATACCCATTTTAATAAACAGTTAGGACTGAACAACCAAGAGGAATTGTGATGGGAGAATAAAGTGTGTTATAAACACAAATGAAGTAAAAATAAAGCAAAACCACAACCTGGAGAAGCAGGTGGAAATACAATAGTTCTAATCATTGCTCATCATCTCATCCTTTCACAGCGTGTTGTCAAACATCTAACACTGTCTAAAAACTGAAAGAAGTAGTTAAAATGTCTTCATGTCGCAATCCTCTCAATTATCAAACTTTTTTTTTTAACCTCAGAAGGATCTTTTAGGAATTAACTTGCCCTGTGGCAAAGAAACAATTACGTGAAATTCAGCAATTCCTTCAGCTTCATTTCTGTTTTCTTTTCTTCGGTGAAATTCAAATAAAATCAGGTTTAATAGCCTATTTTTAAAAAACCATATAGAGTATGGTCTCATTCCCTTACCATGATTTATGCCTTATCTATGTGTTCATACCTGTCTGCATATCTGCATAAAGAAGTGTCCATTACAACCATCCAATGTGAACACTAATTATTTTTAGTTGGCGGAATTTGAGACAGCTTGTTGCTTTCTTCTTTGTATTTTCCTTTTGGCTTATTTTTTAAATATAGAGCATGTATCATATTAATAAAGGGATAAAGTAATTGATTATAGAAAGGGAAATGACAGAATGGGAGAAACTTTGTAACATGTAAGAATAAGTATTAGTATTCGTTAATATAAAGAACTTCTACCAAATAATAGGACAAAGGGGGTTCCCTGGTGGGTTAGTGGCTAGGCTTCAGCGTTCTCACCACCACGGCCTGGGTTCGCTTCCTGGTCAGGGAACCAACCAAAAAAAAAAAAAAAAAAAGGAAAAAGGCAAAACACAATTTAAAAATTGGGATGATACAAATAGGTAACTTATAGAAGAACTACAGATGCATGATAAACAGAAAATGGTGCACAACCACACTAGAAATCTGGGAAATGCAAATTTAAGTGAGTTTTTTTTTTTAAAAAACCTCTTTCTCCAGACTGGTAAGAATAGGTTGTTAATATACAGTATGTGTGTGGGTTTCTGGGAATGGGAGCTTTTACATACTTTCCTTGGGAGTATAAATCAAGAGGGCATTTTTTGGAGAGCAATATGACACTACTTTTCAGAATTTAAAATGCATATCCCTTTTTCTCAGTAAACTCTTCCCAAAAGTTCTATCCTAGAGAGAGTCTCTCAGAGATGCCTGTGGATATCTGTGCAAGGATGTTCATTGAGCTTTTTTTGTTTTTTGTGGTAGTGAAAAATGAAATAAATGGGGGACCCTAAACTATGAAATCTCTGTATTATAAACATGGTGAATCTGTATTACTGATAAGGAAAGGACTGTATGATGTGTTAATTGGTGAAAAACAGAACAGCAGACAATGGAACAATCTCAGTTATGTAGTAGTGAAGTTATGTACCTGTGTATATGTGAGATATAGGTATGTTAATGCAGAGAGAAAGGACTGGAGCGATTCATATGACGCCTAACTGTGGCTACCCTGGGGAACAGAAGTTGGGCTGGACAAGGGTATGAAGGGAGACTTTCATGTTTTTATTTAATGTAACTTTGTATTGTTTGAATTCTTGTAGTGAGAATGTATTCATTTATTACTTGTGTGTGTGTGTTTTTTTTTTAATTAAAGGAAGAAAGTAGGGGTAGACAAGCCTAAAACCCTATAATCTGATAGTGTGATTTAGGTAAGGCTAGGGTTGGGACACAAAGTGATGATGACAAAGCACAATGAGGAGAGGGAAGAGGGGGGAAAAGTGCTTTAACAGACTTATTCATGCTACACCAAGTGATGATCAGTTGTTTTCATGAGACATGCTAACTGCAGTTTATGGTCTGAAATTGCCCTCTTTGGTACAATTTAGTTGTGTATTTGAATTGACTGTGAATGAGGAACTCTATAGGATGGTGAAAGGGTACTCTTAGAGAAAATGGGAGGAGAGGTGGGTCTCAGGAGTGTATTGTATTTGATGGAATTATATCCTACTCTACTAAAAAAAAAAAAAAAACCTATATGTTTACAGGGTCCGGCAGAAGTAACGCCCTTTTTAATGTGCTGCTAATCTATACCAATCTTTTCTTACAAAATCATGAGCATGTAGTTCTGTAACATAATAATATTGTAACTATTTTCAAAAGGGCATTACTTCTATTGGATGATGTGCATCCTTGAATTATAGTTTTGAAAATTTAGTGTGTAATGTACTAGCCTGCAGTGGTCAGGGGGCCATACTCAGTTTTGCTGTAATGTTCATGCTAGGGACTGACTACTAGCTAGAGAAGACCACCTTAGTGATGATTTAAAAGGCCATTGGTCTTTTTAATTCTTCCCCATCATGTAGAGGGACTGTTGCATTTGAGAGAATGGTATTACAGCTGAGCTTCTCCTGTGTGAAGTTCAGTTTTGCTTTCAAGGGCAGTGCCGCGTGTCTTAACTAATAGTCAGCCCTGAGAAGGACTCAGAACCCTCTCTTCTGTTCCTCTAGGGCATCAATTGAAGAGAAATATGGCAAAGACCTGCTCAGCCTCTCGAGGAAGAAGCCCTGTGGACAGTCTGAGATCAAGTAGGTGCCACGTTTCTTTCTGCTTTCTAGGTTGGCATATCCTGCCAGGAGCCCCCATTGCTTCAGCGTTCAGAGCTGGCCAGTACAGTCAAGTGTGATGGGTGAAAACAATGTTTTTGTTTTTGTTTTTTCTTATTTTCAGTTATGAAAAATATAGAAAAATAGAAATTTAAAATAAACTATGAAGCTGTGACCCATTGTTAATATTTTCTAAATTTTTCTTAAAGTCCTTTTCTATGCATATTCTTGTCATAGGTAGGATTGTATTATACATAATTTTATACTAGAAATTTAATAGAGGGGCTCCTACACACACATACACATATATAATTGTGGCAACTACGAGAGTCTGTCTTTGCACCATTTTATAGTTCTCACCATCAATGTGAAATTTCTGTATCAGAGTTATTTATTCTTCTATCTTCCTGGCTCCATGGGCAGCCTTACAGAGACCTACACTTAGAAAGCCTTCATAATTAGTTTAATGCTCTTCTCTGTCACCATTTCAAAATTCTTAATAATTTATAAGCAAGGGGCCTCACATTTTCATTTTGCAGTAGACTTTCCTTCTCCAGAATGAGCATGTTAAGGGAGGCTTGGGAGAAGTAGTTCAAGCAGACCTTTGCGGGCCACTGCAGATGTAATCACATCACATACTGACCTGCACACTGCTTTGGCTGTGCTATAGGCAGCTGCATAGATACCCTGAGGTCTGTGTCCTCTCAGAGGTCTGAATGGGGGCAGAAAAGACATTGCCCTTGCTCTGCTGCCCAGCCCTTCCCTTTCTTTCTCTTCCTTTCCCTTCTTCCCCTTTCCCTCCCCTTTCCCTCCCCTCCCCTTCCGTCTTTTTTCTCCTCCCTTCTCCTCAACATGCATCTGTGCAAGCACACACTCACGCACATACATGCGTGCTCCTCCCAGACTGCAAAGTATTGGATTATTGAACAAGAAGAAACATGGGAAGATATTTAAAGTACTAATAGTTTATATCAGCCTGAAAAGTTGTTACCCTAAGACATAGGAGATTAGTCTGAGGAGAATTTGTTTATTGATTTATTGATCATATTTTATTTTTGATACTGTAAATAAAAAAATTAAAAATACACTGCAGAGTAAAAAAACAAACGTAAAGAACCCATTACCTAAATTTAATTGTTATTCACGTTTGCCATATTTTTTTAAATACAATTTTGTGACTTTAAATTTAAACCTGGAAATCAGTTATTTCTCTAAGTATTCTTGGTTCCTGTTAGTGATTCATTGGTATTTACAGATGAAACTCTGAGTTCTAACATTGGTCATTGTCACAGAGAAGTCCTTGTTTCTAGGCCCTTTCAGGGGATAGATTTTAAAAACATGAGTTCAGATTGATAGTTCCAATTCTAATTTAACTTTGCAGGGTTTTGCTTAACTTCCTTAATTTTATATTTATTTCCTCTTGCACTGAAAACCTTGGTTCCTGATAATATTAGCATAATTATTTGCTTTATACAGTATATATTAAAATGTTTCCAAATAATATCAATATTGCTGCTAACAGTAAAACTTCTGAATGAAGTTTAACATTTCTTTGCAGTTCCTTTTGACTTTAGGCTACATCTCAGTGAGAACATTGTGGTTTTTTTGGTTGATTTTTAGAACGCTGTGTTTAAGATCACTTAAAATAGTTATTTTTCTCTGCGTGGTTACGTAACCAATTTCACATTAGTTAACTTCATTTCAGTTTAAGTTTTAGGGATTATTTTTTTCCCCTGTTTTGGTTTTATTTTTTGAATATATAAAACATTTACATGTTCACTGGTCAAAACTGCATGGACTTAGATAAAGTGCACTGTCATTCCAGCAGGGTTTAGAAATCTCAAGGAAGATTAGTGTGTTGTCAGCTGACAAAAAGCAAGCAAACCAACCAAAAAATCCCCAACTTATTTATTTGTAAAAAAAGAAGACATTTGGGAAAATACCCCCAAACTTGTGAGGTAATATGATGGAAGTACCCATATTCTGTCACATAGCACTTCTTGGGAAAGATAGTTAGCAGAATGACTCTGATCCAAAATGGTATTTCTTACATTCGTGCACATTTGACTTGTAACTTAGTGAATTCATAGACTCTAGCACTACTCTCTTCTGTCCCAAGCCCATCAGTTTTCCTTCTAAGAATATACCTCAGAGAGGAAGACGCAGCAGGATATGAGACCTGGGGACTGTTATCAGGGTTGAAGTGAAAGGCCATTTAGGTGACTTCTGTTTTTGTCACCTCCAGGATGATCTTTAGGAAGGTGCTCTAGACAAAACTTGTCGCTTTGCTTATCTGTGGATGAGGTAGAATTTTCTACCTCATTGGCCACATTGAGAGACTTTGGCCTCTGAGGAGCCATGTTAGGTTGAGGGCCAAAGTGCTTATTAACAAGTTGATAGACTTTTCTTTTCACATCATAAAGGAGAAGACCAGGGAGAAGAGGAGAAGGATGTTGCTAGCCTACTACCCTCAAAGTTTAGATTCTGTGCCCTGATCATCATCATGTCCTGAACATGGGAAATAATGATTAAGTAATGGTATGATTAACAAAGCTAATGACAAACTACAGGGATATTGAACCCTTCCTTTGTGAGCTTGTGTCTATATTTCTAATAACCATACTTGAAAGAATGACTAATATTCTTATGAGAAAGGGACCATAACTCCTATATTACAACTGGGGGAAATGAAGCATGAAGAAATTTGGTATCTTGCTCTACCCAGATGGACAGAGAGAAAGATTTATGATACTTGTGCCCAGGATTGAGAGAGTAAGAAAGGGAAACTGGATGGCACAAGTCTTGATCTTTCGCTGTTTTGTCAAGCTCAAGGGCAAAGATGAGTCTGTAGGCCCTAAGTTAAATGTGGGCAGAGACAAGCATACAGGTGGCATTATAATGAGATTGCACAGCCCATTTCCAGGACTGAAATTATATATGTGCTTGTTTTTTAGCACTCTGAAGCGGGCCCTTGACATCTTCAAGCAGCGTAAGTGACTCTTTAAAAATATATTTGTTGTCCTGGGCAAGCTCTGTGTCTGTTATCAAAGGTGGGTTTTAATTTGAACAACAATCTCCTATTGGGTGGGGGAAAAAAAATGAAAGCAACTCCTAAGGTGGAAAACAGTTCTGCAGAGTTGGAATGAGCTGCAGGACCCTCCACACCCACACAGAGATGTGCATTTGACTTCCTGGACACTTGAAGTCCAGGGTGTGGTCCTGGCATTTTCATCAAGTGGTCCTGTCCAGTTCTCATGTCTCCCCAGGCTTGTTACTGAGAAACGCCTTTAAGGCTTTTGGTTCTTCAGAATATTTGCTGCTTCCAAACTAAGGATTTTATCAAGGCAAGTAGGTACATGTGCTTCAAGTGTTTCTGTATCCAGTTGAGTGGTTCTAGACCTTTGTAAAGGTTAGCAAAATGAATAGTCATCTTAACTTTTCCATAGAAGGTATCCTCCTCCCTCTTGAACTCATCAATGAATACATTTCTCAAAGTATGGACAGTATCTTTTCACGTTTCTTTTATGTACTGCAAGGCCAACCATGGTGTGGCCCGACGAGACTTCAGCATAGGCTGCGTCTCCTAAACATATATATTTGTCATTACTTTACTTGTTTCTTTTTTTTCCAACAAGTGGTTTCATTTTCTTAAAAAAATAATAAATATTTATATTAAAAATTCAAATAAGACAACTATGAAGAAGATTGTAAACATCCGAATTTTCACTTCTTAGTGCTAAGCAGTTATTGGTGAATATGCCTTCATTGTTTTTATACAACACACACATACACACGTGTGTATTATAAATAAATGGGATTATACTATGGCAGTGCTTCAGAATCTATTGGGTGAAGCATATATTTAAAAATTGTTTTTAAAATGAAAAATGTCAATTTTTAATCAGGCTAGCAATTTGGTATATAGCTTTCCAGACCTTTTTCTATGAATTTGGAACTCAGTTTCTCTCTCTCCTCCGCAGACATACACACATGTTCAAACATGTGAGTTTTTATATATGTGAGATTATACTATACATATCTCTCTACAATTTGCTTTTTCACTTAACCATATATCATAGACATCTTTCCATTTTGGTTCATGTAGATCTACTTCATTCTTTCAGATTTAAAATTTTTGATTCTACAAAATGCCAAGTTTCTTCCAGAAAGGTTGTGGTGATTTTTTTCCACCAACATTGCTGTTTTTCCCTATGCTTGCCAAAGAGCCACACATTTTCATGCTTTTAAAATTTTGCCACACTGAAAGTTATTTCTGGGTTTTAAAATTTTGCATTTTTTCAATAGTTTTAAGGCTGAGTATATTTTTAAATCTTTATTGGCCATTTAGCAATCTTTTTAAGATTTCATGTTCTTTAACCAACTTTTTTTTTTTTTTTTTTTTGCTTTTTGGTATGTGGGTAGCTCCCTGACCAGGAATCGAACCCAGGCCGCAGCACTGACAGCGCCGAAGCCTTAAGCCACTACACCATCAGGGAACTCCCATAACCAACTTTTTTATACTGGAATATATATATATATATTTCTTTTGATTTGTGAAAACTCTTTTAATATGGCTGTTTACTCTTTGTTATATAAATTGCTAATATTTTTTTCTAGTTTGTCATGTATCTTCTAACCTTGTTCAGATTATCTTGACACACACAACTTAGAATTTTTTTAGATCAGATCTGTTAGTCTTTTTAGTTTAAATGCCATGCTTCAATTTGTTTTCTTAGAATAAATAAGATGAATATTTCAGTTTTTCTATTATAGAGGTAGAAAAGCCATGCTCATTGCAAAGATCTTAGGAAACTCAAGGGAAAAAATAAATAATAACCTTTCTATCCTTAAGAGACAACTATTGGTAGCCAAAATTTTGGTGTATGACTTTCTTAAAAATACTTAGGTACACGAGACGTTAGAGATTCTTAGAGGTTATCTATGAGAAATAAGCATCAAATTTTCCATTGTAGTGGGTTTAGTAATGTCTCTTAGCTTGTAAGCTCCATGAGCTTGTCCCTGGCCCTGGGCACACCTTAGGTTAGTAACAGTTAGTGGTAGCAGCCTCAGCTAAAGATGTGCTAGCCTTGGTTTTGGTAACCGGGGCTATCCTGGGCACATGGACACTCTCAATAAATGTTGGTGACCAAGTGCACTCGGTTTATTTAACCATTTGCTCTATATTTGGTATATATAGGGTCCAGCAGAAGTAATGCCATTTACAAAGTAGTTAAAATATTGTTATGGTACAGAGTTACATGCTTATGATTTTGTAATAAAGGGTTTGGTATAGATTACAAGCTCATAAAAAAGGACATTACTTGTGCTGGACCCTGTATTTTTATATTGTGGACAATTTTGTATATTTGAATTCAGCTATGTAGCTCTTGTTTATTTATTTTTTTAAAATTCTTTTTGCAGAAGTAGACAATGTGGCACAATGTCACATTCAGCTTGCACATACTCTAAGAGAAGAGGCCAGGAAGATAGAAGAATTCAGGGAAAAGCAAAAGCTACAACGGAAAAAGGTTGGGTTTGCCTGTGTGCTAAGACAGGCTTGCTTTTTTGTTAAACTCCTTGGCTCAGCTCACGCCCTCCTCTTTTAACCTCCGAGATTATTTATCGGGGAACCATGTGGCTACTCAATCTAGATTATTATGCCCCTGTGCCCACTTACAGCCCAGGAAAGTTCTTTTTTCATTCTGGCAGGACTCAGGGGTCCAGCCTGCTCTCGTCTTTTTTTCATATCTGCCACCGCTATTCAAACTGACTAGGAAGGGGAAGCCCTCTTTCTTCAGTAGAGTCTAGCACATCTAAGCTGGTGGGCTCCCAGACCACACTTCTCCTGGGCAAGGTAGTCAGGGAAGGGTTCAAAGTAGAGGGGACTCAATATGCTCCTTTAAGACCATAATGTAGTCTAAACCTCCTATTTTACAAATAGGGAAACAGAGACCCCGAGAAGCCCAAGTTCTTTTTGTCTTCAAAGCAGATGTGCACAGGCTCTTTTTCATTGATGAGATATACTCTGGCCAACTACATGGGAGGAGCTGGGAGTGAGCAAGTTAATAAAATTGGGGAACATTTGGGAAGTTATAATATAAGGATCAATTGTTACTTAGACTAGACTAGCTATTATGCTGACTCCCTTCCATTGTGTTCCTAAACGACTTGTACATTCAGGTTGATCTGGCAGCCACGTAGGGCCTTTCCAGAACCTTTTATATCTGGTCTCCAAGGTGGGAATCCAGTTTCACATGCCGTCAAGCTCTTCCCTATCTAGCATCTGAAGATCTCCACTCAGGTCTCCACACACAGCTCTGCATGGACTTTTTGGAAGCTTTCTTCATCCTGACCTTTTACTGTCCTAAGGTCATTGTCTTTAGTGGTGAATCCAATAAACAGCCAGTTGTTAAGGTTGATGCTACCCATACCTCAATCTAGGCTTGGTCTTGGTAGCCATGCTGGGCACGTGGACAGTCTCAATAAATACTTGGCACTTGGAGTCTGTGGCAGCATCTTAAGAGTCTGACTGCCTTAACTCTTTTGTCATTTTCATGAAAAGCTCTTATAGCTGTGCTTTTTACTAAGAAGTAAGATAGAAACTAACATTTAAGGAATACTGTATCAAGCACTTTTACATAAATTCAAGCTTCATGTACCAGGTCTGAGGGGTCCATCTGGCCTAAAGTATTTTTCAGAGCAGAAATAATATGTATATTATACCCACCCATTGGATGGTCATACTCTTTTTGCCTGACATTGCCAGCCCTGCCCACCTCTCTAGAAGAATGACAGTTTTTAGAACAAAATGCCTTAGATAACCAGGATTTACGCACACATGGTTTCCACTAAGAGGAGAGGAAGGCCATTTCCTCACATTTTCAAATGACCTGGGTAGCCCTAGTCATTGCAGAGAGAGTTTTGTTAATTTTGCAAGGCTTCCCAAACTTCCCCTCCTAAGTTACAAAGAGAAAATTCTCATACTTGGAAGAAGGTGTTCTGAATTCTGTTGGGCAATAGAGCAGCCTGTGCTCAACCCACCTCTCTCATCCAGGTTCCCGGTACACCCCACAGTGTGTGTTCTCTACAGCAGGAAAATGCCTTCCTTCCCAGCGTTTGTGGAGAAGTCCACAGCTTCTTAATACATTTATAATTACTTGTGTCACAATGAACTCTATGCGTTGTACTACTTCTGTACGTAGATACTTTTTTTAAAAAAAAATTCAAACTTTGGTGGAAAATGCTAACTTCTCGTTTTCACTGGTCAAACCCCGCACGCTTCAGTGTTTCACTTCTTGGAAATTAAGCCATTTCCACTTATCAAGGAAAACCATCAGTTGGTTTCTTTTAGTAAACTGGGGCGGGGAGGTGTGGGTAGGAAGGCTATTTATGGTCAGAAGTTTATGTACTTGTACAACTAACATTATCTGAGGGTGGTGAACAGTATGGACTTCCCTCATGAGTACAGAGCGTGACAAGAGAGACTGACATGACATAGGAATCATGATAACCTGTGATGAGCCTTAAGCAGTAGGGGAGGTTAAGGTGCCACATGGACATACAGTGGAGACACCTAACCTAATCTGTGGGGCTAAAGAGGCCTCCTGGAAGAAGTGACCTTGTAGGTCAAACCAGTGAAAGGCCATCTAGGTGAGGGTAGTGAGAGAAGAGGCTGTCACCCTCTGGGGATTGGCAGGTAGGGAGGGGACTCTGGACCCATTCCCAGGAGTCTTGATGTTTTACGGTACTCTTGGTCCTTCCCCAACCCAGAATGTCCTAAGCCTGACAGAGACAGCACATGGTCAGCCACTCTCTCCTCTGATGCCCACATGGTTTTACCATCTCAGCTAAGGTTGAGATGATCACGGCAGAATTTTGTTCTGCCTGTGTAGAGAGCCACCTCCTTAGTGACAGAGTGATGCTCCTAGTTTTCAGAATAAAGTCTGAGTGTTGGTAGACAGACCATTAAACAGCTATTTAAAAATTTTACCGCAGGGTGTTATTTGGGTCATTTATAAATCTCTTCTTCCTTTCCCCCTTCCTCTTCTTGCCACCCTGTAGAAGAGATAATTGTGTTTTTGCACTACTTTGTGTTACCAATAACAAAGCAATCAAATATTCTGTGGATTTTCTATAAGTAGAAAGTCTGGATCCTAAAAGAAGCACTTCCTCAAGGCGACCTGAGAGAGAACCCTTAAATTACTGGGGCCACCATGATGGCGGTCACCCTATAAGTGAACACGAACATGAGGAGAATAAATCAAGGTGGTGTAGCATGCCGAGCAGGACTTGGTATAATTGAGTGGGCTTGTGCAAAGGTTTCACCTCCTCAGACCCAGGGGTCACTCCTGTCAGGTTAGAGAGTAGGACTGCTGCTCTCTGGGATCCTGCTGACTTATAGATGCCAGAGAGAAGAATGATGTGAAGTGAAAAGGTTTGGTTCATAGTAGAATTTTGTAGCCATTGGATAGGTGCTTGAAGCAGGTGTTGTGTAGAACTCAGGGATAAGGAGGCCTGGCTTGGGCCATAAACCCTAAAATAGTCGCAGTTCCCAAACTGCAAGAATGGCAGTGTGTCTCTGAACTAGAAAGGATGGTGGAATAGACCAGCGTTGCTAACTGCTCTGCTCTCTGGAGCCTGGGGAATTCCAGAACCATTATTAAATAAATAAACCCAGCTCCTCCTGGCAGAAGCACGCAGGAGCTCACGTGAACCACATAGCTCCCTGGCTGTGAATCAGTCCTTCCACAGGGAGACCGTGTTGGAGGCCTGTCTGCTGTCTGTGTCTACATGTCTTCACCATTAGCATGTGCATGGCTGCCTCCGGGTCCCTCACTTTCCACTGGGCTGGACCTCGACTCCTCAGTTCTCTGAGGGCCCCTTGGGGCTCCTTAAGGCAATTTCATGTATTCCACAAAGCTCATATTCAAAGTGAGACCACCTCAATTATTTCATCCAGATAGCTTGAAAATCTATATTTGTGTGTTATGGTAATAAACAGAAACTTAAATTTCCAGAATAGAAACCACATTTGAATTTCATCTGCATATTATTATTTTGCATTTATATCATTTTTTCTAAGAGCAATGTAATGTTATAGCTCATTTTGACTTATTGCATCTTTTGGCCTTTTGTGTACCCATTTGCTTTTATACAACTACCATGAGGATTATGGTAGTTTAGGGTAATAATTAGGAACAAGAGCACAGGACTCAGGTTCCCACTGTACGAATTGCTGAGAGGGTTACCTGTGGTAAATTAATCCACCTCTGTTTGCTGTCAAGAAAATAGGGATAAGAGTACTCAGTTGTTGTGATGCATGAAAACTGCTTAGTACATAATAATGCTCGATAAATGGGAGCTGCTATTTTTGTGTCTGAGAGGTACATTTTTATTATTAGCACCATTAATAAGTGTATTAATGTCACAGCCACAACAAATAAATTGCTCCCAAACAAATGTGACAGAGTAGCTTCCATTTCCTGGAGTAGATGGAGTGAAGAGTAGGAAAACTCTTACCTGTCCTATAAGCCTTTATTCTCTTCATGCTGCCCAGGCTTTTTGCTGGTTAAGGGTGTATCATTGATGGAGCCATGGAAGTGAATATCTCTAAGTCCCTGATTTAACTGCGCTGACACAAACTTACAGAATAAAGACCACCTTTAAAATATAAATGGCACTTTAACAAAAGTTTAAAATCTTTTTTTGAAACCAAAGTTTATTGATAACAGATTGCTAAAGAGACTGTTCTAAGGTGATCAATGATTCTCAATAGTGGCTGCCCAAGTTCAAAGGTGGACCCCCACCATTAACCAGCCATAAAACCTTGAGCCAATTGTTCAGCTTCTCTTTGCTACAGTTTCCTCATTTGTGAAATGGGAATAATAAATCATACATCTACCTGCTGGGTTGAGTGAAGACTAAATTAGATAATGCATCTTGAACACTTAGCCTTCAAGATAAGCTTGTGTTAACAATAATTTATGTTTTTATTATTAATAGTGCCTGTGCTCTCTTCACAGACAGAACTTATAATGGATGCTGTCCATAAACAAAAGAGCTTGCAATTTAAGAAAACCATGGATGTGAGTTTCCCTTTATTGCTTTTTTTGAAATCTTGTGCTATATGGACATATTCCTATTTAAATAACATTTCATTAATGTTATTTATTAATGCAGTGATTTTTTTTTTAGTGGTTTTACTTTCCTTCTTTTTCATGCCCTGGAAATACTGAGGATGAAACTAGTTTTATATATATATATACACACACACACACACATTATATATATATATTATCTTTCACAATGATATTATCTTTCTGGTAGCCTGGGAAGTGTAACAAGTTCATTTAAATATTTTAGGCCAAGACACAAAATTATATATACCATATGATACCATTTATCTTGTTGGATTTGAGTTTCCCTTCTGTGACTATTCTGAATTTTGATTTCTTAACCCATTTTTATTGAGTGACCCCTTCCTGTTTTAAGATATCTGTTAATTGTAAAAGCCTTCTTTCCTTTAAGTAATTTATTAATAAAAAAATCTTAGTAAGGTAGAGCTAAGATAGTTTGCTGGGAACCTCACTCTAGCTTTTCATGAATCTGTTAACTCTGGATACAGTGAACTCTGTTATTGGAACATCTACGACTCTATCTTTGTACTAAAGTATCATCACGCTATTCTATGTCTATGACACAATATTCAGTAACCTGGTCAAAAAAGAAAATGTCACCAGTGTTGATGACAATACACAGTCTGTTCTATGTCATTTTTTCTTTGATGTCCATCACCTCAAAAGCAATTGATAAATAAGGAATGCTGTCATTGTACTGCAGGAATAGTGTTGATTGATATATAGTTGTTCCCAACTATATATCATTGTTTAATGTTTTAAACATTAAACATTGTTTAATGTTTTAAACAATCTGGGCCAAGTTTCCTTCAATTAAAGAGAGAGAAAGCCTCAAATATAATTTTCTTAATTATTTCCTCTCCCTACATTTAGAGCTATATAAGCATTATAATTTAGTTTCAACTGTCAAAAATAATTTAGAAAACTCAAATGGAGAAAGGAAGACTATTTTATTTACCCATTTTTTTTGCTTACTGTGATTTTTTCTTCTGATGTTCCTAGGTTTCTTCTTTTATAATTTCCTTTTATTTAGATAACTTCCATTAGCTTTTCTTCAGGATAAGTCTACTAGTGACAAATAAATAAATTTTGTAAACTTTTAAAATATGATTATGAGGGAGTTCCCTGGTGGTGTAGCGGCTTCAGCGCTGGCGCTGTCAGTGCTGCAGCCTGGGTTCGATTCCCGGCCAGGAAACTACCCACATACAAAAAAAAAAAAAAAAAAAAATATGATTATGAGGACTATGTAGCAAAAGAGAAAAAAATGCTTAATAAATCATATTAAAAATAATGGAGGATAAAGAAAGCTTTGATCACTGACAACATTAACATATAATACTTCTTTAGAGCAAAAGAAAAAATCATATGTGGTTTTAAGACATGTAACAAATGGGGAAAATATTTATAACTTATATAACTTACAGCCAGTTAGTGTTCCTAATATAGACTGAGTTCTTAAAAACTAATTAAAATAGAGAAGGCTTCAACAGAAAAGTAGGTAAAAGGCATGATGTAGAAAGGACATGCCACCTTAGTAGTAATGAAATAAATACAAATAAAATGACAGTATTGTAACATTCTCACCTCTACATTCCAAAGGGTAAAAATTTTGCCTAAACTTGGCATTGGTGAAAGTATGAGGAAACAGATACTTTTGTATACTTCTGGTGGGAGTATAAATTAGTGCAGTCATTTTGGAAGGAAGTCTGATGTGTACATATTCTTTTACCAAATAATTACACTTACAGGAATTTGACCCGCATAGATAAATTCCCACTACCCAAAATAAAATAGAGTATTTTTGTTATAAAAAATGGGAAACAAGTTAAATGTCTACCATAGAGTTGGTAAAGAAAATTGTGGTATGCGTGCGTACCCTTAAAAGTGTTCAGCAACAGAGACCATGCTTGATACAGAGAAATGTCTATAACATATTGTTGCAAAAGAAAAGAACTGTGGCATGAATAGCTTATGTGCTTGTAATAATGAAAAATGATGAACTTTCATTTCTAGGTGTGTGTAGCAGAGAGAGAGAATTGTATGACTGTTTACTGAAAGGTTAACCCCTGAATTACAAGGGATGCTAAGAAATGTAGGAAGCCCCTGAAATATTTGATAAGCACAAACCATCTCTACAAGAAAGTCTTCATTCTTAGTGAAGCACTTTTTTTGTCACCATTTATACTTATTAGCTAACATAGTTTTGCTTTGTTTAAACAAATAAAATCTTTGCTTCAGTAGTTGAAACAGAAAATTATTTGATTCTCACACTACCTATAGTGTGTGAACTGTTTCCATATCACTGATAGTAACGGTAGCACAGGATAGACTATGAGCCACTTTTTTTTTTTTTTTTTTTGCTTTTTTTGGTACGTGGGTAGATCCCTGACTGGGAATCGAACCCAGGCCGCAGCACTGACAGCACCAGTGCCGAAGCCTTAAGCCACTACACCATCAGGGAACTCTCCTATGAGCCATTTTTAAACTAGCTAAAACAGAATTTTTTAAATCAAAAAGGAACAAGACAAATCTTAAGCAACAGAAATGATGGGGTTGATATCCCCATCTACATGCTGTGTGAAGCACATTAGAATATTGAAGCATAATTATAATTACTGTGACCAAGTAATTGCGTCTAAGTTCTGCAGGTTATTGTGTAAATACTGTGTAAATGTTGGATTACGTATTTTAAAGTGATGTTATGTATTTTGATTTCACCCACCATTTGCCCATGGAAATCTTTTTTTTCTAGTCCATTTTTAAAGCTCAGGGACTTGGTTCACCAAATAGGAGTTATTATTCTCTTGATCAGGTTGCCACTACATATATAATTTAGAAAAGGACTAGAGTGATCTTCCAAAGAGACAAGAAAAAGCATCTGCCCTTTGAGTGCCCCCGTGTTACGGGTGCCTTGTTTTCGACTGGGCTTGACAGGCTAGGGTGGCTGTTTTGCAGGGTTACGTTCTACTCACCTATTTTGGTCCTCTTTTGGCTCGTAACAACTAAGGCAAAGAAGAACTATGAGCAGAAATGCCGAGACAAAGATGACGCAGAGCAGGCCGTCCACCGAAGTGCCAACCTGGTCAATCCAAAGCAACAAGAAAAGGTACCCGGAAGGGCTGACTGCCTGAAAGATCAGAGATTTTGCTACATCAAGGGAAAGCCAATTAGTAATCCTAATTCAAAATGGACCTGCACTCAGCAACTGGCAATATCTTCCTTTAGGCTATTAGGATCCTCTGAACGAGAAAAACCCTTGTCACATTTTGGGGGTTCTGGAAGAGCTAGAGAAAGGAGGGAGTTGCCAGGGATAAGAAGTAGGGGAGGGTTTTTTTTTTCATTTTCTTCAAAACTCAACTTATGTGTCCTTTGTAGCCTGCGGCACCCTACTTGGGTGTGTCATAAATTTAATTGTATAAAATCTGGATATAAGATTGCCAGCAACCAGAGAGCAGGTTAAGGTGCTTGATGGATCCCTTCCAATGGCAATAAGGTTACAGGGCAAGTTGAATGATTTGCTCATGAGTGAAACATAGGGAAGGGCTGGACTAGTACTTGTGTTTCACAGTAACTGCTTTGACGTCTGTTTTGCCTGTAGAATCCTGGCCCTGGCATCCCTGATCTCTTGTTCGTTTGTTTGTTTGTTTGTTTGTCCCCACAGCTTTTTGTGAAACTGGCGACTTGCAAGACAGCAGCAGAGGACTCAGGTGGGTGGGCTGCTCCTAGGGGTTGAGGAGGATTGTGGTGGGGTTTACATTATCCTAAACCTGTCGGAGAAAGGTAGTTTTATATATCTAACAATAAAGAACACTTGGATATATGGTAGGATTAACAATATATCAGAAGGGAGAAACTGGGAGGAAGAGAAAGAGGGAGGGAAGGGAAAGTGGGAGGAAGCAAAGGAGGCAGCAGTTTCTGGTCACTGCCTGCTTAGTCTGACGGCCTTACATGTAATTGCATGGTGCTGGTGGTGCGGGGGTCATTTAACAGCTGCTCTGTAATCAGTTAGGTGCTCACTCTGACTTATTGGAACATCTATCTTAACCTATTTCAACCCAGATAACTCTTATCTGCTGTGAAAGGAACAGCCAAGTTGCGAGGCTGTGTCATCTTTGATCCCAACCAGGTGTTTGCAAAGGTTTCTGATCCCCAGAGAATCCTGCAGGAACTGAGCCTCTCATGACGTAGTTACTTAAGAAGTCTCTAACCTCAAAACTAAAGTAACTTGGTGCTTCTTTAGGACTCAACTTAGTTCTCTTTTCTGCATCCATTAGTGGATAATTTTCCTGAAAATGAAAAGTAGTGGAACCTCTTGAGGCTGAATTAGACAAAGAAACTATGGTTGAGGTTCTTTGTACGCTTTTTCTTCTCCTTTCCTGGAACATTTCTTGTTAATTGCTTGGTCCCGTGCTTATTTCACAAAGATATTATAAGGGTGAGAAAAGTAATTACAGCCTTCCAACGTGTAAGGCTCACCGCCATCCAGATAGAGCCTGAGGGGTGGGTCTGCCAGCGGGCACCTGTTGGGTTTCTGAACCCAGGCCCCTCCCCTCCGTTGCAGACAAGGCGTACATGCTGCATGTTAATACGCTGGATAAACTCCGAGAAGAGTGGCAGAGCGAGCACATCAAGGCCTGTGAGGTAACCGGAACCGGAAACTGCTAGGAGGGGGAGGGTCTTCCTCCTGGAACTTGTATGTGTTGTAGACAGTCTACTTTTGTAGAAATGATTCAGCCCCTTATTATACCCCCTAATTCTGATAGAATTGTTTGAGGGAAGATTAGAAATCAGGAATTTAAGTGGAGGATGGAAGAAACTGGAATTTTTTTCCCCAAACCTCATCTTTCTGCTTCTTGCCCACTCTGACCATGCTTTCCAACTCTGTACAAGGCCTTCCTCTAATGCAGTGGTTCTCAACCTTCCTAATGCCGTGACCCTTTAATACAGGTCCTTGTGGTGGGGTGACCCCCATAAAATTATTTTTGTTGCTACTTCATAACTGTAATTTTGCTACTGTTATGAATCATAACTGTCATGTTGCTGCTGTTATGAATCATAATGTAAATATCTGATATGTGTTTTCCGATGGTCTCAGGCGACCCCTGTGAAAGGGTCGTTCGACCCCCAAAGCGGTCATGACCCACAGATTGAGAACCGCTGCGAGTCTAATGTTTGGTTGGCACAGGCACGAAACAGGTGAATCACTTAATGGTCAATTAAGTAAATACCTTTTGAGAGCCTCACATGTACTTGGTGTATGGCAAGGAAAATGCAGACAGCAGGTGAGCAGGCTTTAGAATTTGTTACCCTTCCCACACCTGTGATTTCACCATTGCCCCCTTTCATGTTCGGCACATGACCTCACCTACAATTTCCTAGAGAAAATAAGACATAACCTGGAAATTTCCTCAAGTTTTGGTCACCCTGTCTACACGTTTTCTTACCAGTGGTTCTCGAAGTGAGGTCCCTGGACCTGTAGCATCGGCATTGCTTGAGAACTAGTTAGAGATTCAGATTCTCAGACCAACTACAGACCTACTGAATCAGAAACTCTGGGAGTGGGGCCAGTAACCTCTGTGTTAATAAGCCCTCCAGATGATTCTGATGCAAATCCAAGTATGAGAACCCCTGATCACAACCCACTCCTCACCTTTGCTCCTGTTATAGTAGAAAAGTGGCTGTTCCCACCCTATCAGGATGTTCTCCCACTACCCGGGCTCAGGTTTTCCCCCAACCCCTTGTGCACAGCTCCTGTTAATGAGCACTTCTGTCATTTACACAAACTCTGCTCACCCCTGGCTATAAAGTCTACCTGCAGCTGGCCTTTGCTTCCCTGCCACCCTCTCCTCTCTTCATGGTCAGGCTTCCTGATGGAGCTGTCTCCACATCTTGTTGCTCCTGTCTGTCCCAGCCTGCTGTGTCAGGGATGTGCTCCCCTGCAGCTGCTCTCTTTGAGGAACCAGCGGTCCCTTTAGTGTGAGGTCCACTGGGCCTCTGCAGTTTCTAATCTTGTTTGACCTGTCTTTACCATTTGATACTGTGGGTCACTATCCCCCTTCTAAAGCACTCTTTTCTGCTTTACTTCCTTAACTTTACACTCTCATGGAAAAGCCTGGAATAAATCCATTTTTATAAGGTTTAAGAACATGCAAAGCACTATGGTATACATCTAACGGGTACATATTATAAAAATGCGTGTTATCTGTGGGAAGGAGGAAGGTCATAGAGATTGGGAAAAGCACCCAGGGGCTTTAACAGAATCTGAAGCTAATATGGCCAAAGTTTTTTATGGAATTTATTGCTCTCATTCTATTTGAAATATTCTATAATAAAAATAATGTAAATAATTAGTATTCATATGCTATAAATAAATACTATATAAATACTAAAATATAATTCTATATAAATACTAAAATATTTACAAGAGAAATAATGTATTTATTTCAAAATACTCCAGTAGGGATGTAGGTAAAACAGATTCAGTTGTGACTTGATAAATGTTTATATTGCTGATAGGTACACTACACTCCTCTGTCTACTCTTGTATATGAGTATATTTGAAGTTTTACCTTGTACGAAGTTTTAAAATGTAATAGTGTTGTATTCAATGTTTCAGAAATACATTGATAATGTAAAATTCACTGTTGAATAGAATAGCATCCATTTAACAGAATAGCTTGATTTTCCAAAAATTGGTATTTGTTTCTATTTCAAAAATTATTGTTCAGGCGGTGACTTTGAAAAAATACTTGTTTATTAAGGAAAATTTCAAACATACACAGAGATAGAAGACAAATGCAAGGATTTTCATGTACTCTTCAAAATATGACCATCTTGCCAATTGAATTCATTCATTGGTGTGTGTGTCAGGGGAACGTTTTGAATCTGAGGCTCTGGCGGGCTGCCCAGGTGTAGACCCCCTTAAGCAGTTGGGAATGTGAGCTGGAATTCAGGTTATACTCATTACATGGGTGTCTGGGTTCATCATAACCCCTTACTTTTAGAATTAGATTCAATCCTGTTAGTGTTCATACCATATTAGAATCCACTTGCATTATTTGCCTGCTGTAGGAGTTTATGAGTTTTCTCGGTGGTGGGGGTAGTGCCCTAAATGGGACAATAACTTACAGATAATTGAGGATTGACACTGTTTCTTAAATCCTAGCCAATCTAGACAAATGGCCGTTTTCTCTGCCTATGTATGTACACGTAGTTATGTTTCTGTAGGTGTTTGAGGCTCAAGAATGTGAACGAATAAACTTCTTTCGGAACGCATTGTGGTTACATGTGAATCAGCTGTCGAAACAATGTGTCACCAGCGATGATGTAAGTACAGAGGCATCCATTCATTAGAGTGGAAGGAACTGTAGACATTTGTTAGTTTGCCCCCCTTATTTGACGCCCAGAGAGGTACCCAGGGCCACACAATGGGTTGATAGAATGACCCGGTTAAACATTTAAGCAACCTGACTCTGGTCTACTTTGTTCCATGATTTTCTCTTTAAGAAATTCAGTTGAGGAGTTCCCTGATGGTGTAGTGGCTTAAGGCTTCGGCGCTGGCGCTGTCAGCGCTGTGGCCTGGGTTCGATTCCCAGTCAGGGAGCTACCCACATACCAAAAAGCAAAAAAAAAAAAAAAAAAAAAGAAATTCAGTTGAGAGGTTCCTTGGTGGTATAGTGGCGAGCCCCCGCCCCCGCAAAAAAAAAATTCAGTTGAAGCATGGTAACAGAGAAGGGAGATCCAAATACAGTTTAATTTGTGTAAGACAGAGATGCCACAGCACGAACGTGAGTCCCAGAGGGTCACTCTGAATCATCACCAAATACTAGCCAACTAACCCATGCCCAGGCTAATGGTCATTCCAGGGCTGAGGATTTACTTCAGTGGCACTCCCAGAGCCATCATTCAAGTTTAACTTGTGCACAGCATTCCTCATGGGGCTCCCAAATCTCAGAGGGACCAAAATCAAGTTATCACAACCTTCTTTGCTAAGAAATAACCACTCTCACTTAGATAAGACATTTTCTTTAAAAGAACAATTAACCATGCAAAAACCTGTAGCATTGAATAGAAGAACTTTCCTCTAAGTAATTGTTTTATATTTGTGTGTGGCATTGGTCTTGTGTCATGGGAGTTGGTGTCTACATTCTTTGTTCCATCAGTATTAAAAAAAATCTCAAAACAAAATTTGGAAATGAATCAGCCATTTGTCAGACCTGTTTTAATAAGCCATGCCACAATTTTGATGGGCATCCCTCTACCTTAATTTATCTTCTTTGTGTTAGATGTATGAAGAAGTCCGTAAGACCTTAGAAATGTGCAGCATTGAGAAGGACATTGAGTACTTTGTGAATCAACGAAAAACTGGACAGAGTCCACCAGGTGAATATTACAGTGGGTTTGGGGTTTATTTAAGCAATTCTTTTACTCTTTCTTGTCATGTGTCATTGAGAATGGAAGACATCTGCCTCTTCATGTTTTGTTCCTTGATGATTTCTCTAGCACCCATCATGTATGAGAATTTCTACTGCCCCCAGAAGAATGCAACCCTACCAGGAAAGACTACAGGGCCTAACTTGCAAAGGTAATGACTGGCTTCCTTTCACATGAAGAAAAATATTTTTAATAAAGTTTTTTAAATCATTTGTGTCCTAAAACATTAGAATTGGATCTATCTACCACAGCATTTGCCAGATTTTGGAAATAGCATTTTTAGGATAATGTGGAATGAATTTTACTAGTCATAGTTCAAGAAGGACAGTGTCATGCTTGAGTGTGATTATGATGACTCATGCATGAATCTTCTACCTTTCTTACAGCCTGTAGAAAGCAGGAATCAGCAAACTCTGGCCCCTCTGTGAGTCACATTTGACCTGTCTATTTTGGTAGGGCCTGCAAGTTAACAATAGTTGTTACATTTTTTAATGGTTGAAAAAAAATTGAAAGGATACTATTTTGTGACATGAAAATTATATGAAATTCACATTTATGTGTTTATATATAAAGATTTTTTGGAACATGACCACACTTGTTTGTTTACATTCTGCCTGTGGCTGCTAGAGTTGAGTAGACTTGTGACAGAAATGGTCCATGGCCAGCAAAGTCTACATCGTTGACCACTTGGCTCTTCACAGAAAAGTTTGCTGCCCCTGATGTAAAGGATCCTGAGAGAAGATATAGTCACCTTGAAGTCTAAGCTGTTGAATTTTCAGTCCAATTTTTAAAAAGATAATGGAGTGTTTGGAGGAGGGACTGCACTAATATTTAAGAATGCCAGGCACTGTTCAAAACATTTCATGTGAATTAGCTCCTTGATTCCTCACAGTGAGAAAGGAGCTGCTTGTATTTTCCATTTTATGTTTGAAGATGCTGATGTACAAGGAGATCAGGAAATCCTGACTACACAGCTAAGGTGTTCATCTTGCCAGTCTGGATCATGGGGTCAGGGCTCTGTGCTGCTGACCACTGTCCATTCTGCTCCTCAGCATAATGGATTGTCTGCAACTTAGATTCCAGAAGTCAGTGCTGCAGACCTTTTGCTTCATCTGAATTTTTCTTGACCTTCCAAAGCAGAAACCAGATCTGATTAGAGTGCAATATACTTGGTGTGTGAAGTAGAAAATTAGAAAAATAAGAACTTCTCTGAGAGACTTTGATTTTCATTTCTTGCAGGAGAGGACCTCTCCCAGTTCCTAAAAGTTTGCCAGGTATGCCACCAAGAAAGACCTTTGGAAATGTTTATGTCAGTTTTTCTTTAAGGCTGAGTAGCTAAAATTTTGAAATAAAGAGAAAGGAGGGAATAAATAGAATCAAATTCCCAAGAGAATAAGTCTATATTAGAATCTTACTATAAAATTATGTACCACAGAGTTTATTCAAGAGAATTTAGTTCCTGGAGCACCAAAACAAACTTCTTATAAGGCAGTGTTACTTTAGAGATTATTTCAACTTGAACCATGAGAACAGCAGAACTGAGATGTGGTTTCCTTTGGATTATTATATAGAAATACATTTTATAGAAGGCATAGATGTCTAGAACCATGTCACTTAATATTATATATTTTATACATTGCCCATAATTGGATCTTTCACTAATTACTGGTTTCCTTTTTTTTTTCTTCTTCTCTCTCTCTGAACTCCTGTGGTGCCTCTGGGAGATACACACAATTTAGCATTGTTTTGTTAGTTATATTCCTTGGATCATTATGAGATCCTTAAGAGCAGCCACTTGGTTTTTTCCTGTATCGCTCAGAATACCTAACAGTACTGAGCACTAGTAGGTGCTCAACAAATATTTATTATTTAAATAAAAAAAAGAGACACCTATTAATGAATATGTTCATGGGAATGAGGCAAGAGGCAACTAATGCTGCATTTAGCGGCTTAGCAAAACTTTAGTGACTGAAAAAAAATTTAGCGACTGAAATTGCATCTTTGAACAGTATAAGGACTTAAGACTTTTTCTTGTTGCCTTTTAATTACCACTTTATCAGTGTGGGAACTTATTTTCACCCATTTTTGAAGATGAACTTTCCTGTGGGTGCTGCTCTCTGGGCATAGATGAAAAAGCGGGAAAATCATAATAGTGATTTATAGAATATTCTCTGGTTTATGGTCATGACCATCACTTGTAAGTTTTCTTGCCAGATATAGTTAGTTTCTTCTTACAAAAGGGCAGTCACTAGAATTTTTGAGTGGAATGCCTTAGTTTGAAAGGGCTAAGATCTTACCATGGAGAAATGTTGACTTCATGTTGCTCTGTGTTCTGCCCTTTGCAGATGATCCAGATTATTCTTTGGTTGATAACTACAGTTTGATCTACCAGTAACAGCAATGGTAAGAGCCTTTAATTTACACATCATCAAGTTGCATTTAGACTGGTGATTGTAGTTTTGAATCCTTTGACTCTTCTTTATAACACCACTGCAAGCAAGCAAGGCCTTGCATCAGGCTGGCATGCTGGTGGATGTGGTGTTCCTATAGGATGACTTCTCTGGATCCCACCACTGAAAGGAGGCTTGGAGACCACTCCATACCTATTTGATTGAGGGTATTTCGCCTTTATTAATTATTCTAAGACTCTTTATCTTGCTTTCATTAAGTTCTTTCATGGCTATTACACACCTACCCTTAAGGCAATACTCACAAACAAAACACACTTGATCCTCACTTCTTCATTCCCCAAAGGGGAAAAGTCAAGTAAAAAGACGTCATTAAACATAAGACAAATGATATTACACTCACCAAACACACAAAGGCATCTTAGGAGTCATCCTGTACCAGATTATTACTGCTCTGAACTAGCAAACCATAAGGATTCCTAGAGCAGAACAGCTAAGTCAACCATGGCTGCAAAGGTGACTCTTACTCTTTGGCATTCAAGTGCTTGTGACATGCCCCAAGTCAATATGAGTATTCACAAATGTTTAGGAATGCTTCTGAAGCCAAAAATAGCAATACTAAATGAAACTCCTCATAAAGTATAATTCTTTTAACCCAAATGGCATATCTTTGGGTATGATGGTATATACATATCTGAGCCAAGAAATGATCCGTAAAGATATATTCCCATACAGGTAATAGTTTTTCTTTTAGTTTGCCCATGTGTTCTCATTTGTCTGCAATAAACATTTATTGCTTCTTTAATTAAAAACTGTTTTTAAAGAGTTGATCCTCTTGCATATTCCTGACCTTAGTGTGTGCCTGGGATGATAAGAGAAGTGGGCAGGATGCAGAAACTTATAATGGAACTGGCATGGCCTCTCTGCCACCCTTCCTGGTTTGGCATTTGTGACATTTGCTGTCACTTAAGAAACAAAACAGGTTTTAACAGTGCTCCATGGTGCTTTTCCTTCCTTGTTCCACATGACGGAAAAGTGCTTGCAAGTGAGCAGGTCAAACATTGGTTGTCTTCAGCCCTCTAAAAATGCCAACTTTGTGACTTACAGCTAGTTAGCTAGATAGTATGGAAGCCATGTTGTATTGATTAGATAGAAATAATCAGCTAGTAGTATTTATATTTAAGTGTTTTAAAATTGCTTCAGAAGTGTGTTTAATATTTAAGGAACTTTACTGTAAAAGATAATGGAAATTGAAGGCATGAAATACCCCATCCTCTAACTATGTATAAGGGCTGTTTAGAAAGTATCCAGCTATGTAATATGAAAAATACAGGCATTTATGGCTGGATTTGTTTTCCAGAAAGCCCTTGTATACCTTTCTGATGTACAAACAAAGTGTAGTCTTTACAGCCAGTATTTATTTCTTCTTCATGTCATAAGCCTCCATCTTTCTCACTGAAAGAGGCAAGACCCATATTAGAGGTAGAGCAGCATCATGGGAATCAGTGACTTGGGCTTCCAAGGGAAACCATTCTCGGGAACACCATGTAGATGGCTGTGGGTAGAGCACTGGCAGCTCCAAGAGTTTCTTTTTATTTTTTATGTCTTTCTTTCTTGCCCTCACCAGTTTGCCTAAAGCATATATTCGAGTGACTGAATTGCATTTGAACCAACAACTCTGGTTCCTCGGAGCCCAGGAATCTGCTGTTTGAATGCAAGATGCTAATACCAACCCATTTACAAAAGTCGTATCATTTCACTGGGGTTCATTACAGTGTCTGGATCAACTGTATGAACAGGAATTCAACATATACTTGTATAATGGACTGAATTTAAGAGAATTTAAAGACAGGAGCCTACCTTAGTAACTTAGTTAGGCAACTTATTACAGCATTTAAAATAGTTTGAATGAAGCTTTGGAATGGAAATTTAAATAGGAAGGTTTAGGAATTTGCAATTTATTCTGCAATTGTTGATTTTGGCTGCCATTCCTGTTTTTAATTCTAGCGTGTTTAGGTAAAAACAGATTATATCAAGTATATGGTGATGAAAGGAGAACTGACCCTGGGTGATGAGCACACAATGTATTACAGAATTGTACACTTGAAACATATGCTTTTACTGACAAATGTCACCCCAACAAATTTAATAAAAAAATGATTATAACTTTTGAATTAAAAAATATATAAAATATATAAATATATAATATTATTTACCATAAAGTGATGCTATTTTCCTGATATTCCATTTTCCATCATTGTTTGCCGTGTTTTTCTTTGCCAAGCACACTTATCCTCACTGAATAAAATCTCAACATTGGAACAGACTACTGACATAAATGATTAATTCAAATGAAATTTCTTTGTTATTTTCTTTCAGAAAACAAATCTTTTTTCCAGCTGGTGCTTCTATGGCATGGAAGAAGGTACTCAGAGCAGCAGAATCTGTAGAAATTATGTCAATTGTGAAGACTTTGATGTGAACTTTTGTTGTAATTTTTTGATATTTTAAATTTATGATAGACATTTAGTTTAACTTAAGCTAGTTGAGTTCTGCAGTTTCCAAAACAAGTTTACAAATTGCCCCAGACTGAAGAATGATCCTTTCCTAATCAGTTACTAAAGTTGTGAATGATGTGTGTTTTCTACTTGATCCAGGACCATCTCTGGATTTGGAACCTTGACTCTTGTGGGGTTAGTGGGCAGGGATGGCTGCAAAGAAGTCTGAGCCATCAGCCTGCACAAGAAGCTCCTTTGGCTTTGGGGTAGTGCATGGAATTTCCACAGCGATACACTGTCAGTGGTGCTAGATTTAAAATTACCTTCCTTTTTGGCTGGGAGACTTTGAGGCCATCTGATCGTACTTTCTCATTTTACAGATGAGAAAAAAAGGCCCAGAGGTGTAAAATCAATTTCCTTACTGTTGTCTCAGCTGATTAGGAACAGAACCAGAAGGAGAGTATGAGCTTATCCCACATCACATTCTTCTAACCTTTCTTGAGGTTGCGATGCTCATGTTGAAATTTAAGATGCCACATGTTTTTGCTGGCATCTCTTTAAACTGGGAAAATTACCAGGTTTTAAATGTCTGATTTATTTTTATATGGCTCACTATTTAATCTAATCTGTTATAAGAAGCAGCAATTGCAAAACATACCATTATTTTATATACCACTAAGGAAGTTGGGTGAGGTAGAGTTGACAGTTAATGGCCATGCCCATTTGAATCTGACATGCTAAAGTGTGCTAAAAAAAAAAGCGCATCCTAGAATCAATAAAATATGAAATCAATGAAATATTTTGACTCTATTCCTATAGAAAAATTTACAGTTAAAAATCATTCCTCAGTCCTGGATCTTCACAGAGAATCTTGCCTTTGCTAGATCCTGGAAACTTCAAAGTGTCAATCTTAGCCTTTCACAGAATTGAGGTCTTCCTTTTGTTACCCACAAACAGCAGGGAGATTATGTACCTTTTGTATAAAATTCACACACTGTGAGAAAATGGTTCATTTTAGTTGATGACAAATTAAAATAGTGCTGGGAGTTCCCTGATGGTGTAGCGGCTTAAGGCTTCGGCGCTGGCGCTGTCAGCGCTGCGGCCTGGGTTCGATTCCCAGTCAGGGAGCTACCCACATACCAAAAAGCAAAAAAAATAAAATAAAATAAAATAAAATAGTGCTGTCACACAAATCAAATAGCACTGTCACTTAGGTTGAAAAATTCTGTTACCACAAAGAGCAAATATTTTCCTCACCTGCTCTGTGCATAGCTTCACCAGAACTATGCACAAATTGGTTGAAAGAAGATTGATTTTTTCGCCTCTTTTAATGTGAGACACTACTGAAAGTGGTAGCTTCTTGTCATGATGGGAAACTTGCATCATCAGTTGGACATCCTTTTGAGAAACTGAAGTTTGCAAAGGGCCATTGACTTCCCCAAATTTAACAGGCTCAGGAAATTTTCCTTCAAACTCAGAACATTTTATTTTTAAGTACTTTATTCATTGTCAGCAATTCCTCAGGGATGTTACTTCTCTCTCTGTTAGTGTGAGTCACGTAAAAGTGTTTTATGAAATGAAAATATTTTTCTTTTATTGTTCTTTCAGTGTGATATGAAATAAAGGCTCCTGGTAACTTGGGATTTATTTTGCATTTTTGTGTTAACCATTTCTCCCTCCTAAGTGCTATTTGACCCCTTGTTACACTTGGTGTTGTTAGACAACAGAAGGACAAACTGGTGGTGAGGGAAGCCAAGCAGAGCCACTTCACTTCCTTCTTATACCAGTTGCAAGGTCATTTCATCAGGAATAAATCTTTCCCACCTCCGGACTAGGTCGGATCTCACCACTGTATCCTTCCCCCTTACACATTTTTCTTGCTAGTACATGATTCACTGCTGAAAGGTCTGGCTTCCCTCCTAGACCACAACCTCCCTGGGAGCAGGGCCCTTCCCTATCCTTTTTCCTGCTGTGTCCCTAGCACCTGACATATAGCAGTAAATATGAAAGCGTTAGTAGCCTAGAAGAGTACATAGTTGGAGAAAAAAACAGTTGAGAGAGAAATTAGGAGTGTAAAGAGGGTTACTATCCAAAATTTTTAAAGAACTCATACAACTCAACACCAAAAACCCAAACAATCCAATTAAAAAACGGGCAGATGACCTGAATAGACATTTCTTCAAAAATGATGTACAGATGGCCAACAGACATATGGAAAGATGCTCAACATCACTAATCATCAGAGAAATGAAAATTAAAGCCACAGTGAGATATCACCTCATACCTGTCAGAATGGCTATCATCAGTAAATCAACTAACAACAAGTATTGGTGAGGCTGTGGAGAAAAGGGAACTCTTGAGCACTGTTGGTGGGACTGCATATTGGTTTAGCCACTATGGAAAATAGTATGGAGGTTTTTCAAAAAATTACAAGTAGATCTATCTTTTGACCCAGCACTTGCACTTCTGGGTATTTGTCCAAAGAAATCTAAAACACTAATTCAGAAAGACACATGCACCCCTATGTTCATTGCAGTGTTATTTACAATCGCTAAGATGCAGAAGCATCCTAAGTGCCCATCAGTAGATGGTTGGATAAAGAAGAGGTGGTACATATATACAATGGAATATTACTCAGCGATAAAAAGGAATGAAATCCTACCATTTGTGAAAACATGGATGAATCTAGGGGTATTATGCTAAGTGAAATACATCAGACAGAGAAAGAAAAATACCATGTGATTTCACTTATCTGTGGAATCTAAAGAACAAATTAAATGAACAAACCAAGTGGAAACAGACTCAGATACAGAGGACAAACTTAGGGTTGTAAGATATGGGAGAGGGGTTGGGGGCAGGGTGAAAAAGGTGAAGGGATTAAGAAGTACAAATTGGTAGTTACAAAACAGTCATGGGGATGTAAAGTACAGCCTAGGGAATGTAGTCAATAATATTATAATAACTATGTATGGTACCAGGTGTATACTAAGATAATCAGGGGGATCACTTCATGAATTATATAAATGTCTAATCACTATACTATACACCTGTACATATGAAGCTAATATAAAATTATATTGAATGTCAACTGTAATTGAAAAATAAAAAAATAATAAAAAGACTTCTGAGGAGAGTGGTAATGAAAAACAATCTGATAAATACTGGTCTAAGGTAATGTTATGTGAAATTTCATAATGATACATGAGATACTCTATTAGTCTTTGAATAGTAGCTGACCAAGGCACTGCCAGCATAAAAGGAGAATCTATTCTTGGAGTCAGTCCCAGTAGAAATGAATCTCTGCCCCTTCCAGAGTGAAAGAAGTTCGATGGAATCAATCTGCCACTAAATGGCTGGTTGATCTCCTTGAGGGACAGTAACATATTGAGGGCTCAGCTTCAGCCTGTAGAGCTAATTGGTCAGACATCGAGCGGTAGCCACTAGATCGGGCCTGGCAATTGCGGGGTCCCTGTAGAGTTTTCTTTCATCTCTGCCACCACAGCCACTCTGTTCATGAGACCACTGAGGATCAAGTGCTGGGGTGGCCAAGGAGAAGCTGGCAGGACTCCATTGGATGAGTCATTCTAGCCACCTGGTTGTTCTGTACCGCGTGTCTTGTAGGCACTGATATAAGATGTTAAGGTTTGCATGATTATTGCCTATTCATTTGCTATTCCCCCTGGTAATCGCCTATTCCTGCCAGGATAGTTATTCCTTTCTTTGCCCACATATCTCTTGAGTCTTATAATATTGTTCCCTGATCAACCAGTCAGGTCATGTGCCACTGCCTAGGAGTCTATGCACATACTTACCTTGGGCTACTCCTCCCTTCACACGAAGATGACTATCAGCTATGTTAGCTGACACACTCCCACTGGGAATATTTCTCTTCCGTACTGTTTCCCAGTCACTCCTAAGTAGGGCTGTAGTGTGGCAGCTGTGCATATAACAGACTCACAATAATTAACATATAGAGCTGACCTATTCTTGAACCAGGCCTGAGTTTGTTTGCTCTTCCCCATTAGTTGGGTTGAAGGAAACCTCCCATGAGGCCCCAGATAGGAGCTGAAGGAGAGGCGTAAATGTAGCAAAGGAAGATGGTGGAGGTGTCTGATTGCTTTTTTGTGTAACATATTTGGCTTTCTGGATTTCTGGCTTTGCCCAACCTGATCCAGAATGTACTATTTCCATTGTATGGTGAATTGTTGATGTGCTGGCCTGACTCAGCGGGTCTGAAGAAAGCTAAAATCGTTTAGTGGCAAGATTATTTCATGTTCATGTTTCCCTTATAATAATACAACATGCATCTCTTTAAATCAGGTCATAGCGGCTTTCTAGCTTTCTTGTTAGTCCCTAGTGACCTGAGCTTGTAATTTTCTTCGGGGTGCCAACAGCAGTTGATAACAACCAATCATTGACTCCATATCTCTTAAATGCTAGTGCTGCTGCAGAAGCCCTCCCCATTAATTCACCACAGAATCTTACCCTAATTCGCCACAGATGAGGCCTCTAGGAATTATGATGCTTTACCTAAGAGTTTCTCACCATTTCACTTCCATAAGCAGTGAGACCCTATTTCATCTGTCTAGAAAGGGATCTAATTCTAGAACCCCATTCTGACATCTGAGTACCATTTCTGATACTAAGTGCCTGAGCTTGGGAGACAAGGATCTGAGATCAAGTAGTTTATTTATGAGGTGAACATGGTGAACACCAGTAGTAAAATGGGAAGTGAAAAAGGGAAGAGAAGGATGTGAATAAAGAGTGTGTTATCAAGCTAAACAAGATAAATCCCATTAGGAACTCTGGGAAATAGCACAGAACACATATCTCAGAGTTCTCCCACCCAATGGTTGAGGGAGCTGGGTATTTGTATTGGTTTGCTAAGGCTGCTATAAAAAGGTACCACAAACAGGGTGGCTTAAATATTAATAATAGGGTCTCACTGTCTCAGTTGTGGAGGTTAGAAGTCCAAGTGAGGGGCATTGGCAGAGCTGGTTCCTCTGAGGGACGTGAAGGAAGAATCTGTTCTAGAACTCTCTCCTTGCCTTGTGGATGACTGCCTTCCTCGGGGTGTGTCTCTTTATCCAAATCCTCCCTTTTTATAAGGACACCAGTCCTACTAAACGAGGGCCCACCCTTATGACCTCTTTTTGACTTAGTTAACCTCTCTAAAAACCCTATTTCCAAATAAAGCCACGTTCTGAAGTACTGGGTATTAGGACTTCAACATACACATTTTTGGGGAAACAATTCAACCCATAACTATTTATATGTCAACTTCCATGTGTCACTGGTTGCATTTCAGTACAGGGCAGTGCGTTGTTATTTCCCTGGTACTTTCAGCCTGTCATACGTGTGGCCAAAGAGCTCTGAGGCTATGAGTGCTTGCTAAGTATTAGAATTCAGGTCTGCATACTTAGACAAAAGTGCCCAGGGGATATGAGGAGGACACCAGCAGTGTCTGATGCTTTGGGAGTGCAAATAACTGTCTATGGCTCATTTAATTTTTTTTAAGTGAGGAAGGTTATGAGAGGGGAAATAAGAGAAAAAGGACAAATTATATATGTTCTTGTCGAAGCAAAATTCTATTAACAAGAGACCCCATCTATACAAAAGTTTTTAAAAATGTAGCCTGGATATTATCGGTAATTATTTGCACTGCCAGTTCATTGTCTCAAAAAAACTGAAATAATTTAGAAGTAACATGATTTTTTACAACTAAAATGCATTTAGCAATTATGAATGATGAAATAGCCAATGCTTCATACGGAATTATGTACAGAAAGTAATGAACTGTAGAATGAATGACTTCTCAGAAATGGTGTCAGAGGAGGTTTCACCAATGGGGCGTTGCCACCAGATGGCAACAGAGACTCTGGAATCTAATTTTGTAAGCAAGTTTAAGAAAGGTCCACCCAGAGCTCCTTCCTGAATTAAGAAACTTTCACTGAACCCGTTATGACAAGCACTATTCCAGACGCTGGCTGACTTAGGAATCATGGTCATATTACATTTTGGAATGCCATAATATAATATGTGAATTATATTCCTTTTAGAAATACCTGATTCTTGTTTCTAATTAATTGGTTTTTTTCTGAGATTAAATTTTTAAAGCTGCAGTGAAAAATCAGTATAATCCATTGCAGGAAAGTTTGATAAATATTTACTAAAATTAAAAATGAGAATGTCTTTTTGATCAGCAATTTCACATCTAGGCATCTATCTTATAGAAGTGCACATGACAGAAATATATAACTATGTTCACTTGTATGCTTGTTTTTATTAGTAGAAAAATTGAAAACAACTTAATGGCCATTAGTTTAAATAACGTTACGGAATATTTAATTAATTAAGGTCAAAATGAAGTAGAGCTAGCTGTCCTTACAAATACCTCCACTACGATGTGTAATTTAAAAAAAAAATACGGTGAATGTTTAAGTAAAAATATTTATTACAGTAAAGGACACATTGCCATTAATCCCCCTCAAAATTCTTCGAACACACTCATCTCATCGTTCTCGCCACTTTCTGGAGCAGTTCTGGAAATCCTGTTTCATGAATGTTTTTAGTTATGCTGTCATGGCTGCCTCAATGTCATGAATCAATTCAAAATGTTTACCTATCAAGGTCATTTCGACTTTGGGGAAGAGCCAGAGGTCACACTGGTACCAGATTCAGTGAATGAGGTGGATGAGGACACACCATAATGTTTTTGTTTGACAGAAATTGCATACCAGAAGCGATGTGTGACTTGAATCAATTAAGAGGTACTTAGGGCTTTGGAAATAAAGAAATTGTAGAGCTGAGGAAGGGAGATGGGGCCAAATTTTTTATATCTGTAATTTTTCAATAAAGTTGTGTAAACTCTATACTAAGAATATTTTTTATAGATTTTTGTCTTATTGCTTCCTCCCCCCCACCCCTCTTCTTTGGGGGGCAGATGTCTTTTTTCTACCTGGGAATTTGTAATGATAATAACCATTTACTGACATGCCTGCCATTACCAGGCACCTTTCACGATTAGCCTATTTAGGCTTCATTACATCCACAAAGGCAAGCATCATTATTCCTACGAAAAAAGGAAACTGAAGTGACATCTCGGTGAACATCAAGTTTCTTTCCCTGAGCGCAAAGAGATTTAGGCTAACTGGATCTGGTTATCTGAAAGTCAAAACAAGATTGACAACCACTACTCCCCGGACTCCTTTACACCAACGTGGGTAAGTGTGCGAGCGCACCCAGCGTGCAAACTGAGTGCAGCTCAGCAGAGCCGGGGAAACCGATGCGACCTGTCAGCCGGCAGCGTCGCTGCCCCGGCCGGTACAACCGGGTGGAATCGTCCCGTCCAGCGGAGCCAACGAGCCCCGCGAACCCGATCAGAGGGCGGGGCCTGAACGGAAGGGGCGGGGGACACCGTCTTTTAGTGAAAAGGTTTGTCCTACGCTGCAGCCCGTAGAGGCTCCAAGTGGCCACCTCCCCTCCAGGAGCCGCACATATTCGATCATGTGACAGTCCGGAGGGCGGGACTGGGCAGGTTGTGGGAAGCGCAGGGCTTTGACAAAAACAAACGGCGACGGTGACGCCGTAGGGTCTATGGCTGAGGCAGTGAGACCCACTCGCCGGGCCAAGGCCAAGGCCAGCCGGACTAAAAGCAAGGTGAGGATACCCTCCGCCCCTTCCCGCGAGGCCCTGGCAGGTGCGCTCTTGTCTCCCTTTTCCTCTTGGGCCTCTCCAGCCGACTCTACCCATCCCCCGAGCCCTCCGCATCCCCGTCTTCCCCGTTCGTGATCCCACCACCCGTTGACTCCAGCCAGCCCTGTTTCTCTGTTTCTCCTCCACGTTCGCCTGCCAGACTTTGTCAGGATCCCATTTTTCCTTTTTTCATTCCTGACTTCTCTGGGGTCCTCCCTTCTCGACTTTCCTCACCTGGGTCTGGGTTTCTGCCGTGAAGCAGCTCTTCTCTTCCCAGCCTCATTGTTGACTCTCTTTTCTCCTTTATAACCTGGGGATGTTTTCAGTCCCTGTCGCGATAAAGAGGGAAGAACCTCTCCACCACGCCGACAGTGTATCCTTTGTCAGAGCTTTATGGATAGCGACAGACAGAAAGTAGACTGTAGTGGTGTGTCTCTTCACTTCTAAAATTCAAGGGGATAGTGGTCATTTCTCATTACCCTATTTGTTTGTCGCGAGGGCACGAATGTCCAGAAGTTAAAACAGAGCGAGATTCACTATAGGGACGGATACGAGTTTTCTGTGTTTCCTGCATTAGACTGACGTGTAACATTGGTGTCTTTAGGTTGGTTGCTTTTGTTTTTAGGTGCAGTCTGGGTTTTCATTTTGTTCCTATATATTTTCATAAATGACATTTATTTTACAGTAAACAAATTAAATGCTACCCCTCGATATATATTTTTAGCTTACCTGAAACTGAATTTACATTAAGGAAATTATGAGGAAGGCATTACAAGTATAGAATTTTATTCCTACAAGTGGGTGGTGGTCCAGAGAAGGTGTAACTTAAAAATGAGACCCGAATCTGGTTTTCTCATGGGTACAGAGCTTTAACAGGAGATTGGTGTTCAAAGGTACTATATTTAATAAGCTGTAAATGACTTTTGTGAGTCCCTTTCATTATGATGCCTTTTTAAAAAGCTGTAGTAGTTATCTACATCAGTAGACCCAGGTCTGCGAAGAGTTAACTCTTTGGGGAGAAAGCCATTTTACTACTGAATTTCAGAAACTTTTTTTTTTTTGGTATGTGGGTAGTTCCCTGGCTGGGAATTGAACCCAGGCCACAGCGCTGACAATGCCAGCGCCGAAGCCTTAAGCCACTACACCACCAGGGAACTCCCTTCAGAAACATTTTTAAGAGAAATACTTTTGCATTGTATTGGTCTGGTAAAGAACTACTGGCACGGGGGACGAAGAAATAAGCCATAGGTCAAACATGCAAAAGGCCCTGAAGCTGTGCCTCACAAATAAACATCTGGCTTCAGAGAGCAGAATCTTAATTCTTAATCTCTATTTTTCAAATGAATGATGAAACTAAAGCCTAGGTAAGGTAAATGATTAGCTTAAAGTCATGCAGTTAGTGAGAGAACTCAAGTTAAAGCCTAAAATTTGAATTCTCGATTAGGTTCTTAATAATTATTTCATATGTCTATATGTATCTATGTACTGATAGAATGTTATAAATGATTAAAACCCGTCAGTTAAGAAGATTCTCTATTTTGTTTATAACAGTTTCTAAAATAAAAAATTTAAAACCTTGAACTTTTAAATCCATTATGAAAAACCAGTTGCTCATTTTATTGACATATTTCAGGCAACTTTCCTATACAAGCATATGTTACTTTATTTTTTATCTGTTAAAATTTATGAGGTGAACTTTATTCTAGAGGTATGTGGTCAAGGCAGAATTCCTTGCCATATACTTTTATTCACCTTTCAATCTTATCAGACATGAACTCTTGCCAATTGCATTTCCTAAATATGTTCTTGATTCTGCCCATTTCTCTTTATCCTAACTACCACCATCATCATCCAAGGAAGATTTCTTGCTAAATTGGCCTCTCCAAATTCATTCTCACTGCCCATTCTCTAAAGCAGTGGTTCTCAAACTTTCTAATGCCTCGACCCTTTAATACAGTTCATGTTGTGGTGACCCCCATAAAATTATTTTCGTTGCTACTTCATAACTGTAATTTTGCTACTCTTATGAATCGTCATGACCCCTGTGAAAGGGTCGTTCGAACCCCCAAAGGGGTGGTGACCCACAGGTTGAGAACCGCTGCTCTAAACCAAGCTTGTCCAACCTGTGGCCTGCAGGCTGCATGCAGCCCAGGACGGCTTTGAATGAGGCCCAACACAAATTCGTGAACTTTCTTAAAACATTACAAAAGTTATGCTTGGACCTTTTTTAGCTTATCAGCTGTCATTAGGGTAAGTGTATAGTATGTGTGGCCCAAGATAATTCTTCTTCCTGTGTGGCCCAGGGAAGCCAAAAGATTGGACATCCATGCTCTAAACTAAAGCTAGATTGATGTTTTTAAAAACAAAATACTAATTACTGTCCTTAAAACCTTTCAAAGGTTTCCCTTATTCCAGAGGCTAGAGTCTATAAAATCCTTAGCATGGACTCAGTGATCTGGCTTCTTACCCCCCACCCCATCAGTCAGTAGCACTGTGCACCTCTTTGTGTCAGTCATCTCACTAGTAGTTACTTTGTCAGCATCTCTCTTCTCCCTTAAACTATGAATTCAGTGATGGAGGGAGACCTCTCTTGTCCCCAGTACCTTTCTCAGCCCTTGTAGGCACTTGATAATATTTGCTGAATGAAGGAATAAATATCAGTATTGGAGACTATTTCCAATCTTTGTCACTCAGAAAAATTTCCTCTGAGTAGTATGAGAAAACACATGGGAAAAGTCTACAATACCATTAAGGCCCTCATACTTGTCAATCTGGAAAATTAATTATTTTTGAGTAAATAAATTCATTTCTTAGTGCTGGCTATGGCTTGACATTGATTATAAAGTCCTACATTAATGAAGCCTTTACCGTCTATGGTATAATTTGGTGACTCTTTACAGAGCCATAAAGTAGTTCCAAGGCTCAGTTCAGGAAGTGAGTAGTGTTATGTGTTATTGCCTCTGGCTGGTTTGAGCAGCTTCTGGATTTTACCCAGCTGCTGACCCACATTCTTCAGTATTAATCATCTGGTAGATGACCTCACATTGGTAGTTTGTGTTCATCCCCTGATACTTAACAGGTAGTCCTAATAACATTTTCATTCTTTTAATATCATCTTCTATTAAAATAGTTCCTAAGTTAGATGACCTTGACTTCATTGATGTTGGTAGATTTTGGGTTAAGAACAGTTAGATTGATTTTTAGATTGAATTAACTCCGTCAAAGGTGTATTTTATAGTCAAAGAAAGTATTTTTATAGTTAATATTAAATTCTGAAGGCTAACAACTCATTCATAGTGAGGATATGCGGTAATTGCTAAGGGTACACCGAGATGGGGCCCAGAAAGCTGGTAACAGAAATACCCTTAAAATCCCCATCCCCTGCTGATCCTTTGCCTAGATGATATCTACTTCTTAATCCCTCCCAGCATGAGTGGAAGCTGGGGGGTGCTGTAAATTATCACTTAGCTCCTTTTGTGCCTCCTAAGATGCATTCATTTGTTGAAGAAACACTCATTAATCACATAATATGTCCCAGAAACTGTTCTAGGCACTTTGGAAATAATAGAGGAAAAAACAAAGAACCTGGCCTTAATGGAGTGTGCATTCTTGAGGGAGAAGACAAACCAACAAAAACCCCATAGAAGTAAATAAAATATATCATGTTAAAAGATGGTAAGTACTGTGGAAAAAAGCAAAGAACAGGGTAGGGTATTGGAGAGTCCCGGTAGGATAATTAGGATGGGTTGCAGTTTTAAATATGATGGTCAGGGTAGTCCGTGAAGGTGACATTTATGTAAAGACATGGAAGAGATGAGGGAGTTGGCTATGTGGATATTGGGGGAGAAGTGTTCCAGGCTGAGGGAACAGCTGGGCAAATGACCTAAGGCAGTGGCATGCCTGTGCTGGTTGGGATGGAGTGAGTGAGTGGAGAGTAGCCAGAATGAAGTCAGGTAACGCAGGCCAGTGGCCTTGTGGCCACTGTAAGGACTTTTACTCTGAGTAAAATATGGAATCAACTCAGGGTTTTGAGCAGAGGAGTGATAAAATCTGAATTATGCTTTAAAGCAGGCATGTCCAACCTGCGGCCCGAGACAGCTTTGAATGTGGCCCAACTCAGGTTCTTAAAACATTAGGAGATTTTTTTGTGCCCTTCTTTTTAGCTCATCACTACTGTTAGTGTATTTTTATGTGTGGCCCTAGACAGTTCTTCTAATGTGGCCCAGGGAAGCTAAAAGGTTGGACACTGCTGCCTTTTTTTTTTTTTTTTGGCTTGGGTGGGGTGGTGGTTCTCTGGTTGGGAGTTGAATCCAGGCCATGGCGTTGACAACGCCGAAGCCTAGCCACTGCGCCACCAGGGAACCCCCTGGACACAGCTGCTTTAAAGGGTCACTGTGTGAGCTTTGTAGAGAATAGACTTAGAGGGCAAGAGTAGAAGCAGAGAAACCGTCTAGGAGACTATTGTAGTTATCCAGGGAAGAGGTGACAGTATTGTCAGAGTAAGAAATGTCCAAACCCATAGAGAATTTTTATGAGTTTATTTGAGCCAAATTGATGACATATGAGGTTGGACAATTAATTTCCTGAACTCATCCTAGAAAAAGTGCTCCATACCTCATTGCTGAATAATATCACTATGGTCACCTTCAAAATACTCTTGGGAAGCTATGCACTGACACCAGTGCCTGATCCACCCTTCAAAGCCATTTTGGGACTCTTTTTCTGAAATGGCTATCAGAGCTGTTGTTGTCCCCAAAATCTGACAATGAGTTGACGAACTTGCCACCATGGCTTACATTGACAGCACTGTACAAACAACTCAGTAAGATGTCATAACCTTGGCAAGATTGTTTGTACAGTGTTGCCAATGCAAAGGCACGGTGGCAAGTTTGCGAACTTAATTGTCAGATTTTGGGCGTGACAGCTCTAATGGCCATTCCAGAAAAAGAGTTCCAAAATGGCTTTGAAGAGTGGACTAGACACTGGTGTTGTTGCATAGCTTCCCAAGGGGAGTGCTTCGAAGGTGACTGTATTGATACTCAGCATTGAAGTATGTAGCACTTTTTCTAGGATAAGTTTGGGAAATTAATTGTCCGACCTTGTAGGCTCTGGAGAATTCAGCTTTGCAGCTTCTTTTATGCATTTGAAGTTAAAGAGGGAATGTAAGGAAGGTTATAGGGAGATGGGAAAAAGCAAGCTGAGGATTGGATTACAGGATAGTTAAAGATTATGGGTTTCTTGAGGGTAGTTAGGGTTTATTTCAAAGGTATGTTAACCTGCTTGCACAGAAACAATGGATAGGGATTGCTTAAAGCAAAGATAAACCTTTTACTAAAAAGCTCTATGCCCAAGGCATGATTACCCACCAGGCCCTGCCCAGTTAGGAAGTTATGGTCAGATCACCTGTGAGGGTACTTTCCATAGGGCCTTTTTTCGTCCATAGTGGCTTGGACCAGAGTTGGAGGAGCAAAGATAACGAGAAGACCTTGAAGTCTGGGGAATAAGGTAGGGTCAGGCATTGCTGATGACTTGAATGTGGGCTGTGAGAGAAAACAGTCAAGGGTGACCTTGATGTGGAGAAGGTAGTGGGTGGAACAGGTTTCGGAACTGGTCAGGAGTCCAGTTTGGGATATGCTAATTTTGAAATATCTGTTAGATACTTAGGGTAGCAGAGTTTGCCACCCCAAAATATGCTTCTTCGAGATATTGATTATTTTTAATTTCATGGTTAATTTTAAGATACAGTAGGCTTGGGAGAAACTCTGAAAACCAAGTAGAATTTACACTTTTTAAAAGGACATTTATATTTGTAAGGGACATCTCCAATTGTAAGGGTGTTTCCCCCACTGTACCTGGAAGAAGATGTCCAGATTTCTAGAAACTGTTCATTAAAATAATCCCTGTGAAAGTATTCAATGAAATGAGTAAAACTGGATCTCCATCATTCATAAAGCAGCAGCTCATCATATTTTTATTATAAGGAAATGAGTTGTCATTTTTCTTAATACAATTTCAAGAGAAAGAACTGTGATGAATGAAACTTCTCATTTGTTTTCCAGAACTTAAAAAAAAAATCTTATTTTTTTCTAATTACTCATTGCTTTAAAGATGTGTGTATGTACCCATATGAGTGTATACACACAAAGAAATGTACAACCCAGAAATGAAGCACTCTGAATCCCATCTTCTGGAGCTAATTGTTGGGTAACAGTTTATTGTTTATTTGGGTCCCCCCTCCAACATACCCCAACACCTCAGAGTGTATTTACTGTAATGAATAGTTAAATACATTTTTCTGTGTTTATTAACAACTCTTCCATTTCTATATAATTATTTATTTTTTTCTCTTATGGAATTATTTTTTCCCTTTTTTATTGTTAAATTTATTAGGGTGACAGTGGTTAGTAAAAATTGCGTAGGTTCCAGGTGTACAGTCCTACAGTGCATTGTCTGTATGTTGCATTATGTGTACACCACCCAGAGTCTGTTCTTGCATCACCATATATTTGACTCCCTCTTCTTTCTCTCCCCCTCTCATGGAATTATTTTGAAATTGGTTCTCTATCTGGTTGTAACTTACATGGCTATAACAATAAAGATATATAGATTCTTCCTAATCTGCTGGCCATTTTTAGTTGTAAGAAACATGTCTTTTGCTTAAAATAATTTGTAAGTGCAAAGTTTTGCATGTGACTTGATATGCATGGAGTTCTGCTTTTGTTTTATTTTGTGATCTGTAATGATTATTATAGATACAGTAAGTTCTGTATCTTTATCTCTAGTTCAAGTAGGCAAAGTAATTGGAAGTTGACTTTCTTATTTTTAAATGAGATTTTGTATTTTAAGTGTAAGAATAGATTTGGATTTTGGCATAAAAATTTCCCTTGAATTCATTGGATATTCCCCGTACATTCTGAGAGGCATATAAAAAACTTCTAAATGTGCCAGAGCCCATGGTAAGTATAAATATTTGTTGGATAATTCAGTAATTTCATTTTAGGATTCAGTTCCTAGGACAGAGCTCAGCGTGCAGTTGGTACTCAATTCTTGTGAATTATAGATCGTTACTATTGTCTCAAGAAATATTTATTGAATACAGTGTCAAAAAACAGCGGCAGAGACATAAGATACCTGACTTCAAGATACTTGTGGTCTGTTTAGGGGGAACAGAGCATAAAATAAATAATCATACTTGGTAGCATGTGACCAGGGCTGGATGACAAGTACTTATTGCAGGAGTTCAGAGTAAAGCATATGGGAAAGGGTTGGTGTGGTCATTGAAGATTTTGTCTTGGAATTGGATTATAACTGAGAACAAAGGCACTGAATGCAAGAGTTAAGAGGCAGTCTTTCATTAAGTGGAGAACCGACACTCTTTTTATGGTATTCTGAGCAGTTTTTTTAGGGAGACCAGTTTTACAGTGGTGTTTGGGTGGTGGGGCAGAGGCTGAAGGCTTGGAGACATTCAGGTCCTGCTCCCTTCCCCACTCCGTGCTTTGGAGAAGTGAAGCAAGCCACTGGTAGGTCCCCAGTGCTTGTGAGCCTGTGACGTTGGTGGTGGTCACAGCAAACCCTCTCTCCCTCCATGTAGGAATCCTAGAAATCCTTTCCCTATAGAAGGATCTGTGAGGGGGCAGGGTCAGGCCTCTGCCACCTGCTCAGTTATATATTCATCCTCCCCTCTCTGGCTTTCCCTGATCTTGCTTGTCCATTCTGGGAATCAAACCACAGGCTTCTTTCTTTGTCCTTTTTTCCCACCTTCTTCCCTGAGGCAACCCACTTGAATTCCTATTTGGATCTAACTTCCCTAACTGCACTGGTAGAGAGATTTCTTTGGTTCTACTTTTAAAAATGGGATGCACTGGCTGCCCCCAGGGAAAATAAAAGTCCAAAGCCTTCTGTATTCTTTCCTGGAGAGGCCAAGAGTTAGATAATCAATTAAACAATTCTTTAATTGATTATCTAACCACACTATCTTGCTGTTATTATAGTTATGATTATACCTAGGAAGGTAGAGATGCTGGAAGTGGGCTTGGGAGTTAGGCAGTAGCAGCTGGAGACTTCATTTTTGTTTCCCTGAAGGGGAGAATTTGAAATTGCGAGGGCATTCCTGCGGTGGGGTGAGAGGAAGTGGTGAGCTGCGGGTAGGAGTGGGTGAGATGGGACACAGGGAGTTTAAAAACTGCATGAGGGACAGCTGGAGAGGAAGCTTGGCATGGCCTGTGAGATCAGATGTGGTTGTTTGCTGTGCCCTTGATCACAAGGCCTGTCATGTGCCTGATGATTCTAGTTAGCATTTAGCATCCCCAGAGGCCTCTTAGAGGTTAACAAAAGAAAACTAAAAATTTTCTCCCCGTATTCCTCATTCATCTCTACTTCCCTACTGTTCTTTATTTCTCAACTCATTATGTTTTTAAAAATCTCTCATTTTTGTTTTTAACAAAAGCATATGTAATTCAGTGGTTTTTACTATGATCAAAGAAAGGGTTGTGTAGCCATCACCACCGTGAGGAATTGTCGAGCTGTTTTCCATAGTGGCTGCATCATGTTTTACTCCCACCAGCAGTGTATGAGGGTTCTAATTTCTCTACATCCTTGCCACCACTTCTCTAGTGGCTAATAATGTTGCGTATCTTGTCATGTGTCATTTGGGTATATTCAGAGAAATGTCTGTTCAGTTCCTTTGCCTGTTTTTAAATGGACTTATTTATCGCTATTATGGAATTAGAAGAGTTCTGTTAAAAAGCAAAATACAACTCAGTAAATTTGAAGATCCAGTAGACTTTATTAAGCGATTCATCAATCAGGCAGCATTCCATCTACCAACTAGAAGGGTCCTCTGAGTTGTACAAAATGGAAAGTTTTATAGGCAGAAAGACGGTGGGACTAAGAAATTAAGCATGGGTTATTTTAGGCAAGGACAGTTGAGAAAATTCTAGACTGATTGGTTTAAAATTCCCTTGGGAGAAGCTGAAACTGCAGTTAGATTAGTAAGTCTTGATTTGTTGATGTGGTTTAGCAAAAATGACTCCAGTTTGGCTGTTTCTTTTTTTAAATAGTTCTTTTTTCATTCTGGATATAAGCCCTTATAAGAAAAATTGATTTGCAATTTTTTTCTCCCATTCTGTGGAGTTGTCTTTTCATTTTCTTAATGGTTTCATTTTCAGCACAAAACTTTTAAATTTTTATAAAGTTCAGTTTATCTGTACATATGAGAGCTATCTGCGAAGTATCCAACCAATGTAATTGTTCTTGCTATATTGACAATGGCTGGAATTTGTCGGGCAGCCCTCGTATGTATTTGTCACTTGTGCTTTTTGCGTCATGTCTTAGGAAGGCTTTGCCTAACTCATGATCATGAAGGCTTACACCTTTGTTTTGAGAGTTTTAACGTTTTATCTCTTAATGTTACGTGTGTGATCTTCTTTTGAGTAATTTTTGTGTATGATATCAAGTAGAGAGTCTGTTTTATTCTTTGGCTATCCAGTTGTTTAGCACCCGTTTTTGAAGACTATTCTTTCTCCCTTTGAATTATTTTGGCACCCTTGTTGAAAATCAGTTCGCCTTAAAAGGAAGGGCTTATTTCTGGATTCTCAATTCTGTTTCATTGATTTATTTGTCTATTCATATACTAGAACCACACTGTCTTTATTACTGCAGTAGTACAAATTGAATTTGAAACTGAGTTCTACAAATTTGTTCTTCTTTTTCACGATTATTTGGTCTATATTGGGTCCCTTGTGTTTCCTCACCAACCTGTCAATTTCTGCAAAAAAGTCAGCTAGAATTTTGATAGGGATTGTGTTGAATTTGTAGATCCATTTGAGCAGTATTGCCATTTTTAACAGTACTGAGATCTGAGTCATGAACACGGGATGTCTTTCCATTTATTGTCTTTATTTTAATAATGTTTGTAATTTTCAGAGTACAGATTTTACACTTCTTGTGTTAAATTTATCTCTAAGTATTTTTTTGTGTGTGTGTGGTATTTCTAATTTTTTGTCTCACTAAAATTTGGCCTCAGCCCTGACCATTATACCAGCATTTCTCTTATTCTGGTAACCATTGATTGGCCTTTCCTAATTTTCTCTTTCTGATCTTCCAGTTGGAGAAACCTATTTATTACACAGCAAATGTGCTAAACATCACTGCAATGTAATTGGACCCACTTTTTCATTTTCTTATAAACACTCATAATGCTTCCTGTTATTTTAGGCAATTTGAGAAACTGGTTTGTATGAATTGTATGGCTAATCTCTTAATCTGATATCCACAGGTCACAGTGTGGACTAAAGTAATTTTGGAGGGGCACATTGCCTCTCGAATCACTACCATTTGCCAAGTGTTTAGTAGTTATGTTACCAACAAGCTGACCATATCCCACTTCTAAAACATTAATCCTTTCTTTCTAATATTAGGTACATATAAATGCCCTACCTTTTGGCTATTTGTCAACATTTTTTTTCTTTTTCTTTCTTTCTTTCTTTCTTTCTTTCTTTCTTTCTTTCTTTCTTTCTTTCTTTCTTTCTTTCTTTCTTTTTGTTTAATGTTTGCTGGATAGCATAATCCAAAATCACTAATAACATATTTAACTGTTGTGTTTGCCTTCTTTAAAATTTCATAGTGAAAGGAAAGTATTTGAGTAATTTCAGTCATTTTCCTCAGTTTTTTTTTATGTAACAATTTTATTTAAATAATTTTTGTGTAATTTTTTCTTTTTTATTCAGCTTATTTTTTTATACATCTGGTTTGTGTTAGTGCCCAAGATATATATGTATGTATTTTAAGCCATGAATTCATTTTATTTTATTTTTTAATGATTAACTTTTGTGTTGTTTTTTGTCTTTTTTTTTTTTTTTTTTTTTTGACATAATTTTGGACTCCTTAGTCTTTTCTTTCGTGACCACAACACTTAAATTATTTTGTAGACTGTCTCTTAATTTGGGCTTTTTCCTGGTGTTTTCTCATGATTAGATTGAGGTTATATAAATACATTTTTGGGAAAGATACCAAAGGCCTTCCTGAAATGTCATATGGGGATGTATGACTGGTGATAGTAACCTTGATTGCTCAGTTAAGTAAGGTATTGTGTGCCAGGATTTCCCATTGAAACTTGCTATTTTTCTCTTTGTAATTATTGAATATTTAGAAGATATTTAGACAAATGTTTAGAGATTATGCAAATACCCTGTTTTTGCTTAAATTTTTATTCACTCACTTTAGCATCCATCAGTAGTAGATTTTGCATGTGGCAGTTATTACCATGGTGTTCTAATGGTGATTTTTCTATTTTCCTCACTCATCTACATTTATTAATTGGAATTCCTCTGTAAGGAAGAGCTGCCACTTCTCATCCATTTTTAAAATTCATTCATTTATTTATTGATCAGTTATTTTTGTCAGTATGGGCTTGTGGATATTTATTTTACTCTGTGGGTTATAGTGCAGTACTGTAGTTATTTTATTGCTCAAGTTGTTCCAACTTTTTAGACCTAAGTTTTGAGTGAATTTGTCAAGATGAAGACACATGTGTTTCAGATACTTGGAGTCTGTTCTTTTTCACTTAACCTCTAGTAGAATGGAGAATAACTTAATTAAGACGTTTCTTTTCCATTCTTGAGTCATAATTTGCTGCTTATTATAATGTCTTTCTCTGTTAGGATTACACTAGTGAATCTCCAAATTCATTGTTCTCAGAATTGAATAATATGAAATATGAACATTGTTTCTGAAGACAATATGGATTCCCTTTGTTAAATGAGAAAATTAGAGTTTTATATGTTTAAAAATGTCTCATATTGAAAACATTGGTTATTGTTGTAAGTTATTTCACAGTATAAATCTTGTTTTTAGGAAAAGAAGAAACATGAAACTCTTCAGAGCGAAGAGTCTGATGAAATTTCCCTTCCCAAAACCTCCAGAGACCTGGAAATCCCTCCTCCAGCTTGTGAACTCAGAGGACACCCTCTGAAGGTGTTAACTGATCCCCAGTTCCAGAATGATGCCAGTGGACAAAATGAGAGTGAAATGTTTGACGTATTACTCACCTCCTTAACTATAAATAATGAAGGGTCCCTGACATGTGACACAGAGACCCTAAAGGAAGGGGAGGAGGTCAGAGCCTGTGTTGGGGGCAACACAGTCAAACTGAAGTTTGACCCTGGAGACAATCTTGGAACCAAAGTAGAAACCCCCAAGAACTTTACAGAAGTGGAGGAAAGTAAATTGGTACAATGTGGACCTTCCGAAAGCACACTGCAATCTAGTTTTTCTTATACTCAGCAGGAAATGGAAAATTTATCCATCAGAGAAGCTCAGCATAGCAAAGAAGACAGACAAGCCTTGGGTCTTTCTTCACAGGTGCTACAAAACGTTGGCTTGCAGAGTTCTTGTGAAGCCACGGACATTTTTCAGCCACCTCGGGTGAAAAAACTGTATCCCCAGTTGCCGGCTGAAATTGCTGGAGAAGTGCCAGCATTGGTGGCTGTGAAACCCTTGCTTCGTAATGAGCGACTCTACCCGGAGCTCCCATCTCAACCAGAGCTAGTTCCATTTACTAAAGAACAGCTAAAAATCTTTGAGCCTGGTTCATGGCTGGAAAATGTTGAGTCATATTTAGAGGAATTTGACAGCATGGCTCATCAGGACAGGCATGAATTTTATGAGTTGCTTTTGAACTATTCACGATGTAGGAAGCAGCTTCTTCTGGCCGAAGCTGAGCTACTTGCTCTGACGTCTGACTGCCAAAATGCTAAAAGTCGACTGTGGCACTTTAAGGAGGAACAGTTGTCTGTACAGGTATTTTGACCAGTGTTCTATAAATCTCTCAGGAGCCTGGGGAACTGCTGTTCCTGTGATGCCGTCCTGGCCTGGAGTCTGTTCCTTATACCCACGCTGACCCTGTCTTAGCTCAGAGTGTTACAGTGTAGGAATCAGAAAGACCGGTGCCCACAGGGGCCATGCAGAGAACTGAGAAGTGAAGCAGGCTGAGTGGGACGGTGGTCACTGGGTAAGCTCATGCCCGGCCCAGTGGTGGCAGCTGCTCTTGAGTCCTAGATGGTTATTGTTGTGAGGTTGTGTTGGGCCAGCATTGCCACATCTAATAATTTTTCCAAGAGATGCTAGAAATCTGGATTTTTGGGGATCTTGAACTGTAAATGTTGGCAACTAATTCCATACATACATAGAGGCCGAGCAATTCATGTCTTCAGGTCAAGTTTAGCCCATGGACCTTTTAGTTTGTGACCTTGGCCGTAATGGCAGGAATATCCATTGGGTAGAGAGTGTCAGGGAGAGCATGAACCATGGAACAAGGTCAAGAGGAGATGAGGACGTGGGGAAGGCAATTAGATGTGACCCTGTAGAGACCAAGGTGACCACCAGGTAAGTCATTTCACAGTGGCTTGGGAGGGATGGCAGAGGAGAGAAGCCCACTCTCAACAAACTGGTATGGAAGGGAAGCTGGAAGAGCTGTCAGGGAGAAACACATGATTTCCCCCACCCCTAATCCTCTTTCCCTGGGGGACCTGTATATTTCTCTTTGTAGATAGGCAGGAGTCTGGAGAGGGAAACATTTGGAAATACTGAAAAAGAGAGGCTAGCATCGAGAACACTTTTGGCAGTGTTAGTATTGGAAAGGATTTGAACAGAACCACAAAGAATAATGAGGGTAGGTACAGAGATATTTTGAAGTCCCTTGAAGTTAAGGGGATAGCACATTGACCTCAGTATTTGTAAAGGAGAAGGAAACATGGTCAGTCATGAGAGAGTCTTTAGAAACAAACTCATTTATTTTCCTGCACCTTTCTCCACCTACTTCTTAGGGTTTTATTTCTAAATAAACTTGTGATGTTTGGCAATTGACGTTATACTCCTTGGCGCCTGATTATATAGTTGCTTTATTGGTCTTTGTATTGTCCCCTCACCATGATTTATAAGCCTTTGAAGATGGTACTGAAGCCTGTGCATTGTATACCTGCTACCTGATTATTTCAAGTGCAAAGAGTAACTGGTTTTATATTTTCCACTGCTAGGGTATCTGTGCAGATCAAGTGAAAGTTTCAGGCTATCATCGCTACCAAAGAGTAGAGATGAATGAAAATGCACTGGGGGAGCTAAAGAAGCTATTTGATGCCAAATCTGAGCACCTCCACCAAACCATGGCTCTGCACTCTTACACTTCTGTGCTCTCAAGGCTGCAAGTGGAGTCTTACATCTATGCATTACTCAATAGTTCGGCTGTTCTGAGATCTTTAGCGATTCATCAGCAAGGCCGAGGTGTGTAAGTCACTCCTGTAGTCTGAAACAAAAGGAATGGAGGGGTCTGATCTGGTTGATTTGATTGTGTATTACTGGGTATTACAAGGTAGCCTTTGTGCTTGGTGTTTTACCTTACCTCCCTAGGATAGGATTGAGATCTGCCTTAGCAACATTTCTAGGAGGCCGTGCCAGATCTCTCTTCCCCATGGCTGTCATTCTCTGCTTCTCTAAGAAGCCAAAAAAATTCGCTCTTTATCAGTAATGTCCTTTACTGCCCTAGTTTATATGCTTGTTACCAAGTTGAGTCCAAATAGTTTTTGATTAAAAATGGTAATCAGAATACTTCTTCATCCTCTTTCTCTTGCACTTTATTTTTGCTCGTCCAGTTTGTTAGGCCGTTTTTATTGTATTTAATTTTCACCAGAGGATTTGTCATGTTCTGAATTTTTCATTTTATTTTGGGTTTTAAGCAAGTAAGCTTTACTGTATCATGTGTAAAGTATTAACCATGCTAAATGAATCAAGCAATTTTTATTTGAAACTAGGATTATTTAAAGTAACCCCCCTGCCCCCCTGTGCTGTTTTCATAATTAATCAAAGAGCTGAGGCTGGGCCAGAGATCTGCTGACTTTTAATAAAAATTTTGATGAAGTTAATTTTCCCTTGCTTTGAAATGCCTCACAAAGTTAAATACTTTTTTGGTTTATATATTTAATATAAATTCTCCCCCAGACACCATTTACATGGGATTCATTTAATTCTCTCTGTAACTCACAGCTTCTAAACAGGCAGAAAGCATTCCCTCTGATCTGTGTCAGCTGAAGGAGTGCATCAGTGTCTTGTTCACGTTCACCAGGAGAGTTAATGAAGACACTCAGTTCCATGACGATGTTCTTCTGTGGCTGCAGAAATTGGTAAGGGAACAGAAATAGTAGTCATTCTTTTATTTCCCTGATAATTTAAGAATTCTTATTTTTTTATGATTTTTTTCTTCAACAGTTTCTTTAGCTAATTCATCTAAGGAGTTAGTGACATTGTCTTATATCATGACATAGAAATAAATTATACTTATCTAGTGCATTACTAAGCACAAAGCAGTTTTCTCTCTGATAAACTGTGTTAAATGATCTCTGGCTTCAACTTAGGAAGAAATGGAAATGTGGGAAGCATGCCGCATTTAAGACCAGATGCATATTCAGAATATTGGTATCTGATCTAAAATTTTTCTATTATATTTCTTTTTATTGTGTTATGTTTATTGTTTCACTTAGTCATACTTTTAAAATTATTTTTAGGGGAATAAAGAAAGATATCAGAAAAGTGTAGGAAAGATGTGTCACAGGGCTGGTTATTTATTTATTGGTTATGTTTCCCAATGGGGCTGCCTTGGATCCTTATTTTAGGTTCATGCTACAGTTCATAAATATGAGGTGACATTCTAAGCATGTTTATTAGGATTTGAGGAACTGTTGCAAACTGAGAATAAATTAAACCTCTTGAATTCTACCTATGCACATATAGGCACGCACGTTAGTGATTTGTGATTTGTCAGATGTGAAAAACTGGGTTTGCAGAGAAGCTACTTAAAATACGTTTATTGTGCTACTTGTAGATGCACAGGACTCAGTGTGCCTTTGTGGTAGAAACTCAGCTGTCAGTAGTGTATTTTATGTTTGATTACTCTTTTGAAAGATCCCATGTATTTAAACATCGGGTAAGTTATTTCACTAGACCTCCAGATACATTCTTCTTTTTAAATAGTGAAACTGTATGTTCTTTGTTGTTCAGGTATCAGTGTTACAAAGAGTTGGCTGTCCTGGAGATCACTTCTTCCTTCTGAACCATATTCTTCGATGCCCGGCAGGTGTTAGTAAGTGGGCTGTTCCTTTCATCCAGGTATGGTGAATAGTCTGGTTTTGAGGGATATGTGAGAGGGAGGTTTTGTTAAACATTTTTCCTCAAGAAATTGCTTTTTTAAAAAAAAAAAAAAAAAAAAAAAGTCTACTTAAAAACATTGATATTGAAAATAAAACTTTAAAAATATATCCAGTATGTGTTTATAGGCATTTTATGTTGAAACTTCCTTGGGCCAACCATAATTGTTGAAATTAAGGTAGAATTGCAGAAGTTTAGCTGTAGTCCGGCTTGGTGGGTTCAGTAGTATTTAATTCTATAAAATTTCTATGTGGGAAAGCTTGCTAGGACTTTTTTTGGTAATACCCAACACAATTTCTTTAAATTAATCCACCTCATACCTTAATTGAGGTATAGGTAAAATAGAAACCACCAGCCTCAAAGTTCTTTAATACTGGTGGAGATTCAGGTATGTATGAGCACCTCTAATATACTCAGGTTAGGTGTTGATTATAGGGTTTATAGATTCTCCTCTCTGCTGCTCCCTGTGGGTTTTATTATTCATTGCAGCTGTTCAGATGGATAGAAGTTCCTTGTATGCCAAGTTCAACTTCTTCCGCATTACCTTTTTTTTAGTATTTTTGGATTAAAATAGTACTGTTGTCTTTTGCCTTGTGTTGTTCCAGCCAGTTGATGTAAAGTGCTCAGCTACCTCTGCTCTTTGAGTACAGCTGAAGCAGTACTGGTAGGTAATCCATGAGCTGTGTTCTCTCGTGGGTTAGGTGCCAGTTCCATCTTTGCTCTTGTGACACCTCCCTTTGTCAGAATGCTGGTGAATGAAGATTATGGATATTTGGGTTGTGGTTTTCTACAGTATGCATTTTCCTTTTCTGATTTCAGATCAAAGTGTTGAATAACCCATCGGGGGTTTTTCATTTTATGCAGTCCCTTGCCCTGCTAATGTCTCCTGTCACGTAAGTGTGGAAGAGCTTTTTGAAATAGAAATTGAAATGCTTCTTTCTATCAAATGATTGGCTTCCTAAATTGCCCACACCCAAAGAACTGCTAAGGGAAGAACTGCTAAGGAAAGTGGTAGCATTCTAGAACATTGCAGATTTTCTTTGGATTTGATACCCTTTGTCCCAAAGTGACCCTATTAATTGCTTATGTGTAAAGGTTAACTTTTTTAGGCTCCACTTTTAGTGGCTTTGCTTGTCATGTCATATATGTCACTGTGAAAGATGCTATGGGGAGACAAAAAAGATTCTGTGTTCCTGAGAAAAGAGATTTAGTGGCAGATGAAAGAAAGAAAGATGGAGATTTAAGTGCTGAATTGTGAAGCTATGAGTGATGCAGTGAGGAGAATAAAGAAAGTAGAGCTCAGTAGTCAGAGAGGGTTCCAGGTGGATCAGCCGGGTGGAAGAACGGAAGGGATTTCAGTAGGAAGGCATAGAGGGCACTGTAGGTGGGGAGAACAGTCAGCAGTGGCCCTAAGAACAGGTAAGGCTAGCTGGCCAGGTGACAGGTAGGTCAGCTTGGCTGGAGTGAAGGGGTATGTAGGAGATGATAAGAAGGGTGAAGAACTAGTTGTGTTGGATTATAGAAGGCTGTGACATTAAGACACAGGGATCTAGAGTTTATATGGTCTGGTCTTTGGAGCAGTTGAGGGCTTTTGAACAAGGGTTAACATTGTTCTTAAAGGAGTTTAGCTTGGGAGTTCCCTGGTGGTGTAGTGGCTAGGCTTCGGCGCACTCAACACTGTGGCCTGGGTTCGATTCCCAGCCAGGGAACTACTCCCTCCCCCCAAAAAAACAAACAAAAAAACTGGATAAAAAGAAAAGTTTAGGCTCAACTGGATGCAGAAGGTATGCTTCTGCTTAATTGAATTACAGTTACAGACATCTGGTTCTGGTTCTGGAACCCAGCCCATCATCAAGAGGATACGCATATCCTTACCTGGGGGAGAAGGTAGAGTCTGTGTGTAGGTGACTTGGAACAGTGTTACTACCACTGGTTCTCAGTCCTGGAAAGCCTGTCGGCCTCCGAGTCTGAATTGGGGTAATGGTAGTGAGAAAGAGAAAGAGGGGAAGCTGAAGGTCATCGTCCCAGGAAAGGATGAAGTAGTGAACTAAATAAAGAAAATGTGGCAAAGGTGTAGTTCAGACACAAGTGTATAGACTTCTGAATTCAAGTAACTGAGAAAGTATTGGCAGCCCCAAGAGACAGGAAAGACAGAAGGGAGCTGTTTTGTAAGGAGGAAAATGTGAAGTCATCGAGGCAGATGTAAGTGAGAGATACCAGTGGCTGCATTTGCAGCTTCAGGATTGGAGTCTTCCCGTTGAAAAGGCAACACTAGAGCTGCAGAGCTGGAATCCTGGAAGAAAGTTCCTAGTTAAAGGGAGGAATGGCTGCATTTTCCGGGTCCGGCCAAAGAGGCAGGAGCAGGGGACTGAGAACTGAGTTGTGGTCTGAGAGAAGAAACTTCTTGTTACACCTACTCACCAGGCCCAGCCAACACTTTGTGAAAGCCCGGCTGGCAGGAATCCCCCTGAGTTATTTCTCTCGCTGCTTGAAGATGGGTGGGCGGTGACTTTAAGAAATTTTTGGTGCTTGCTTCAGCAGCACATATAAAAAGATTTTTGCATTTAGATGTACTTTTTGCCCTAAACAAACTTCTGCATTACCTGTCAATTATCCTTTCTATTCAGTAATGCATGTTATTTTAGTCATCTACCTGGCAACCCGCTGTAAGCCTGGCTAGTTAAGGTACTACAGCAGTCCATATGTGTTGAGGTCCCACTGTGTGCAGGAGAGGTGCCAGTATAACTGCTTCTCTGCAGTTACTCACCATTACTAATGCAGAAGGGTCGTGGTCTCTGCCCTAAAATTAGTGACATTTTGACCTTGAGTTTTAGTCAGTTCTTAGTTCTTGCTTACTAATTTAAACCATTTGAAGATTGGGTCCATGTCTGACTCTTCTTCAGGGTGAGTAGATGATCCAGAAGGCACGTGTGTGGGCATTCTTTGTTTGTGATTGGAGTGATTACACTTGTCCTTTAGAAACCGAGCAGAATTCCTGTGCCACATGAAGCCCAGTGAACGGAAGCCATCCTCCTCGGGGCCTGCGTCTGGGTCATGGACCCTAGTGGATGAGGGAGGAGAAGAGGTAACTCATTGTGCCTGCATTGTTTTGATTGATCATTTTTGAGCTCTTACTATTATGTGCATGTATTGTTCTAAGTACTTTCCAAACATTATCTCATTTAATTCTGCCAACAGCCCCATGAGGCAAGTACTGTTATAATCCCATTTGACAGATGAGGAAACTAAGGTGCAGGGAGTTGAAGGACATTGTTCCAAATCATATAGTCATTAAATGGTGGAGCCTCTAGAGCCTGTGCTCTGAGCCAATGTGCTATGCTGTCACCCTTTCCTAGAATATCTCCCTGTTGAGCTAGGAGAAAATGGAATCTGGAAATATCTACATGTTGTGTAAACTTTATATTAGGATTGTCTTTTATGTGGTAGTAACAGTTTTTCTGGACTTGAGATCTCACCTACAGATTATCTGAGTCTATATGCTAAAGAGCTGGAGCTTACCAGGGTTCTGCCTTAACCCTTACAAACATGTCCAGATCTTCTCATTTGAAAGGTAGAAGCTGGTTCTCTATTTTTGGTGAGAATTTAATGATCAAAATTGAGTTTCTCAAAATAATACGCAGACCTTCTGGTGTGCACATGCTAGTGCACTTGTAAGGAATTTTCCCTCCAGCAAGTTATCAGACCTAGTACTTGTGTATGGTCCAAATCTTGATTTGATGTGTTTGCCTGGGATGGCCAGTGACTGGATTTGCTCAAACTCCTTTTCTTGAAAAGGGGTCGAAAGTTTGCAGGAAGGACAGAAAGACAGCCATGGCAGGTATGGGGATCATGTCCGTGTGACCACCCACCCAGGTGCTCCCTGAGGCATGGGGAGCTCTTCTCACTCACTTGCTCTTCCTGGGACTTGTGGGAGATGGTGAGCTGGTGGTAAGTGATGTGGAAGTGCAGACATCTTTCTTAGGTTCCAAACAGCCATCCTGAAGAGAGCTGCTCAGGTGCTGGTGCAAATTGGTCTTTTAAATATAATGGTAGAGCAAGTTGGTTTTGTTTGTTTGTTTGTTTGTTTGTTTGTTTTAATTCCAGGAGTGGTCTCTCCTGAGAGAGAAGTCGTTTTTGGGCTTCCTGCCAGATAATGATGAAGGTCCCTGCAGTGGTGCCTGTCTCCTGGTTAACACTCACTGAATGTTGAGTGAACTCAAGAGTTTGGGGAATAGATGAGAATATTGGGAGTGCTGTTGACTCAGAAAAGGCTGTGGGGAGGAAGGTACTCTGAATTACCTGTAGCAGTGGCTTCTTGACACTAGCTGTATATTAGAACCATCCTAGGCAGGCCCATATCCAGACATCCAAATGTTTAAAAGCCTGGCTGGTGATTCTAGTACATAGCCAGAGTTGAGAACTACCACTTTAAGAGTTTCTGAGGCTCTTGTTTATTAGCCATTCAGGACACATAAGAAGGTAAAAATGTATGGCTTAGGAAATTATGAATGAATTACATAAGTTCCTTATTGAAATTGAGGTGATAAATTCTTGAGGATCTCTGGGTCTTTTTACTGCAATTCTCTTTTGAACATAGGATATCTTAGGACTCAAGTCAGTTTGGTTTTTAAGAGACTTTAGTTCTCTGTATCAAAACTCACAGTGGTGATGCACAGGGATTAGATACAAAGATTCCTGTATTTAATCCCTGTGCATGACCACTGTGTTTTTATTCTACTTTTAACAGCACTGATTGACAGCAGAACTTCAGTCATCTGAGGCAAATGCTAACTGCTCCTTGATAAGTCAGTTGAGTACAATAGTAGACCTTAATTTGGGGGTAAGAGACTTGTAGCTAAAATAACTTGGACTGTAGTACATGGTGCTTTAATTGATGTTGTTATAGCACTAAGCTTTATAATAAAGATCCGCACTCCAAAGAAATTTTTTAAAAATCTTTCTAGGATGGCAATTTAATAAGAGCAGTTTTAGCCACTGAAGAACGGACATGGCCCAGATACACACACATAAAATTGTACTCTCAATTTCAGGGAATTTATAACATATCTCTGGAACTGATCGTATAAATCTTTGTCCTGGAGGAGAAGTCCATGAAGAGTCCTGAGAATACCACATATGTACCATTGAGACCTGTGACAGTTTGGCTCTTGTAAGACCATAGTGTGATCTGATCAAATTAGCTGACACGATTTTGCATCTTTCCCTTTAGGATGAAGACCCTGAGACCAGCTGGATTCTCCTTAATGAAGAAGACTTGGTTATCCTTTTATCACAGTTTCCATTTCATGAACTCTTTCAACATCTTCTTGGGTTTAAGGCAAAAGGTAAGCTAATTTCTTTTGTCGTATAAAACGTGTTAGGGGCAAGCCCAAACACTGGAACTCAGCATCAAGTCTTACACCTTGTGCAGGTTCCTGATTCAGGTTTCCAGTGCCTGGCCATACTCTACAGAGATGATTGCATCACACCTTGATAAGGCTTCCTTCCTTCCTTCTGTGCATGTAATTTTTTCCTTAGTTCTTAAATGCAGAAAGGGTGACTAGCTAGCACATTGCCCAGCTTGAATATCAACTTTTAATTTTATACTTTGTCTCATGTTTTCCAGTTCACATTGACACAGGAGCCAGAGCAATGGGATTGTTAATTCTTCTCCAGCTTGGCTTTGTTTCCTCATTGAGACAGCTTTACTGTATCGTTCATTGTTTTTCCATAGTAATTACATTTTTTTCCTTTTCTCTGATTTTGACTTCCAGGTGATTATTTACCTGAAACAACAAGACCTCAAGAAATGATGAAAATTTTTGCCTTTGCTAACTCATTAGTGGAACTTCTGGCTGTGGGGTTAGAAACCTTTAATAGAGCACGTTATAGGCAGTTTGTGAAGCGGATTGGTTATATGATCAGGTAATAACTGCTGTGGGTACATCGTTTCTATTGCTTTCACCCTGGTCAGACACAGATAGTGCATAATTGGGATGATAGACATTGTAGTGTATACTTCAGGTCTTATTTATCATAAAAGTAGGTTTTTTTCCCCAACATCTACCAGATGAGATTTTGTAAATGCTTCCAGTCAGAATATTTAATTATCTCAAATGTTACTGGTTTGCTAGATAACTGGCCTTGGAGTCAAGCTCCTTAAAGTAGCTGCTCGGTTGAACTTGCCAGATCAACTGAACTTGGTCAAGAAAATGCACGCTCTTTCCCGAAACTTCTCTGGCTCTATTTTTTCTTCTGCCTCCTAGCTTTTGCTTGGCAGTGGTCACTTAGCTATGGGAAATCAGCGGTAACTCTTTTGCATCATTTTCCCTGCCTTTTCTCATTCTTACTCCAGTTTCTGCTAAATGCCATGTAAGGAAAGTTGCAAAGATTTCATCAGTGGCCACTGTATTGGAACTGGGAAAGCATCATTTATTTGAGTGAAAAATGGGATTATTATTAAATATAAATTCTGAGAATACATACTGCTTTTCATTGAATTAATTTTATATCCTCTTTGCTGCATCATCAAATTTTCTATCTCACTGGGTCATTCCCTACAGCATATAAATACTCTTCAGCCAGGGTTCCCTGTAAATTGTGAATCAGCTCATGTCATTCCTCTGCTCAAGACCCTACTGCTCCTAGTATCATTCAGAGTAAAAGCCAAGGTCTTCACAGTGGCCTATCGCACCCTTTCTGATCTGGTTTCCTGTCATTTTCCTGATTCCTCTCCATCCTCCCTTTCACTCATTGTGCACACAAGCTGCTTTGCTGTTTCTCCAACATTCCAAACACACCTTGGAGCCTTCACACTGGTTGTTTCTTCTACCAGGACGACCTTCCCTTAGATAGCCCATGACTTCTTTCGGTCTTTACGTACAGGCCCCTCTTCAGTGAGGACTTTCCTGCTACCAGCTAACTGCCCTCCCACCAAGCGCCAGAGAAACGTTATTCCCCACTCCCACTTCTTTTTCTCAATGTCACTTGTAGCTTATGACAGACTATATGTATTTATTTTCTTTGTTGTCTGTTTACCCTCCACTAAATGTAAGCTCCATGAGGGTAGGGTTCCCCCTCGCATTGAACCTGGAAGGTAGTAGGTGTTCAGTAAATATACGTTGAATAAATTAATGCTTCAAATACAATATAAAGCTGCTGATATTGAGCACATTAGTAAAGCATGCTGTACTGTCTCTCCTCATGCTCAGGATGACCCTTGGTTATGTAAGTGACCATTGGGCACAGTATGTGAGCCACAACCGAGGCTTGAGCTTGGCCCTGGAGCCGTATTCCATGGAGAAATTACAGGTTGAATTTGATGAGCTGTTTTTGAGAGCTGTCCTACATGTGCTGAAAGCCAAAAGGTAAGAAGTGTGATAATTGTTGAGAAATGGCTCTCTGGCTAGTGAGAAAGATTGACATGAAAGTATTCACTCAAGTGGATCTCTTGTAATGTCTTAGTGTATTTCATCTTTTTCTTAGCTTTTTGGCAAACTAATGGGCTTTTAGTTTCTTTATCTGTTGACTGAAATTGGATTCTGATATCTCAATTTTACGATCCTTAAACTTTTGGGGTGGCCTTGAGCAGGGGATGAATCCTATCTCACACCCATCTCTGGTACCGACATTGAGGCAGAGTAGGTGCTCAGAACATGGTACAAATGATTTGCTGACTTCGTTGTTCAAGTTGTCCTACTGCGAGGGTTTTCAGGTCCAGGATGGTCATGGTTGTCTCGGCTGTGTAAATGCTGTCTTCTGATCATGCTGTCTTTGCTGCTGCTTACAGCCTAGGTTACATTTCAGGTGGAGGCAGGGACACCAGCATACCCTGAACTCTGAGCTTCTGTCCAGGTGTAGGAGCAGGTCCCTAGCTAAGAGACAAGGGACCGCCTCCATCCTTACTTGTCTCTACTCATGAACTGCCAGGTCTCCCTCACCTTTCCTTTCTTTTGAGCTTTCTGTACTCCTTTGCCTCTTAGCCTTAGCCCCGTGTTTATTATATATTGTGTAGTGGCTTTGTGTCTTGGTCTGCCATTTACTGTTACCTTGGGCAAGTCACCTAATATTTGTGGTCTCACTTTTACCACCTATGGAACAGAAATGATGAGAATGATACCTGTTCATCAACCTTTGTATGTGTTACAGGGATGAAATGTGGCAATATGTGGAAATACTTTTTAAACTCTAAAGGACTTTTCACATGTAAGTGGTAGTTCTTTTGTGGTTTCAGATGGAGAACAGAGTAACTGCTCTCTTGGTGAAAGATCAGAACTCCTTGACTAAGTTTAACTACTTTTAAGCACTCAGAAGGAATGGACCTAAGATAAATAGAACTTGGCCATAGAAATTTATCTTTAAGTTGCTCTTGTTCCACATTGTATATTGTCCATAAATTTGGAGGTCTCATGAGGTGCACCATATCCTGTGCAGAATCCGGCCAGGGGGTTGGTCCAGGAGCACCTGATCCCTGAAGCTGGCCTCCTCTATTGGGAAGAGTCCCAGCTCCGGTCTCCTGTCACTGGTCTTTGTGCTTGGTTAGCCAAGAGGGAAAGCTCTCACCACAGTTAATTAGCCTTTAGAGTCTGAGCTATGAACCATCTTGTAACATACTATTTGTAATTCACAAAGATGATAATGAGTTTAAACTAAAATATTGAGAACTGTTGTTTTTGAACTTAATTTATTTTCGGAAATTTATTGGAGGGAAGAAATTATATGCGAATCATATATTTAAGGCCATGAAATTTAAATTTATTTGGCACTCCAATGGAAATTTCTCGCAGTAGCTATCTCCCAACCTAAAAGAAAACAAACCAAAACTGAATGACAGACTTACTGCATGTCTGCTATATTGGGAATTTCATAGCCTGACATATACATACTCTTGTGACATTACTTTTCAGGCCTCTACAGTTTCCTCTAATTGTTTTGGGATCCATTACACAAGAATGTCAGGTCCCATGTGAGATACTACAATCATTATTTTAATAAGACGGAAGCCTGGCTCACCTAAACTTAGAGAGGTTTCTTCAACTTTTGCTTAGGAGTCTAGCTGGTGGCTTGGGTCACAAGCAGCCTGGTGGCCCATACATGTGGATCAGGCATGCACTATTTAACTTCTTTGTCTTTTCCTCTTAATAAGCTTTGTTTATTTTTAATTGGTCAGTTGTAGTTTTACCTAAAATAGAGCAACAATTTTGCGTACCTCTCTGTTTTATTTAGATTTTTTTGAGATAAAGTTCACATAGCATAAAATTTTAATAAGCATTTATTGAGTGTTGATTGTTTCCGAGATACTGGCTTAAAATTAAATTAAACTATAGGACTCTAGATTACATACCTGCTTTTATACAAGAATCAAGAAAACCTGGTTTCTGCTCTCAAATTGCTGTGGTTAAGATGTACAAGTATACATAAATTACGGTAACTGGAAGTGTTTCTCACTGTGGTCTAAGGATGACTTGAGTCTGAGTCACCAGGGGTGACTGTAAGAAGAACACATGCCTGGGCTGCAGATGTGACCTACAAAACTGGGATTTCTATAGGCAGGCTTTCGGAATATGCATTTTCCACAAAGTCTGCAGGTGATTTTTCTGCTACCTACCTCTGTGTGAGATAATGGGAATGATAAACAGGAACAATAATGCCATGGTCAGCTACGGATGGATTTCTATAATAGTGCTGAGTAGGAAATCAGAGGTGGACGGATGGGGCTTGAAGGTAGGGCGTTCTCTCAGGCTTGTCCAGGAGTGGTCCCATTCTGAATGTAGAGAAGGCTCTGGTTGGAAATACGGGTACGAGCTGTTAATATATTGTGGAGGCCTTTGAAGGCAGGGCAGAGGGGTTTGAATTTTGCTTGGTGATGCATGAGGAGTCACTGGAGGGCTTTCGATGCCCCTCCCCCCCACTACTTGGGTACCTACCTGCACGTGTGCACAGACACTTAAATTCACATCTGTGCAGCCTATCTGTCACTCAGGTCTTAAGAGGATCTTTGGTTCAAAACGCAGCTCTGCCTCTTACTACCACCCTCTCTGTGCCTTAGCCTCATATGTGAATTGGGGTAATACCAGTAATAGTACTTGGCCTTGGTTTTGGTGAGGATGGAATGCGATGATGTATACATGGTGCAGTGATTAGAACAGTGCGTGGCACAGGCTAAGTGCTTGGTGAGTATTCCTGTTACTGTGATCCATCTTTGAGGTGTTTATGACCGAAGCATGTTAGAAAACTTGCTGTAGTGGGTTTGAAGAATTGTGTGTGTGTGTGTGTGTGTCTGTGTATGTGTGTTGTGTGTGCGTGTGTGTGAGTCTGTCAGAGCTGAAGTTTTGTCTGCTTTCTCAGTGTGGTGAAGTTGACCGATAGATAAAATTATTCCTGCTCATTTTAAATCACAGACTTGGCATTTGGCTATTTATGTCGGAAATGCCCTTCGGGACACTCTCGGTCCAGATGCTCTGGAAGCTCTTCTACCTCATGCACCAGGCAGAGAATGGGGACCTGGGGACACTCTGCGCTGCCCTCTCGCCTGCTGAGTGCAAGAAGCAGCTCCAAGGTACAGCCTCGCCAAAATGCGCCACATCCATCTTTTTTTTACCTGTATGCCTTTTCTCTTCATTGCTTTCTTTTCTTTACTTGTAGAAGAAGTAAGAGAGAATGTTTTACTCTGTTTACTCATGTGATAATTTTTAAATTCAAGAGTCTGATTTGTGGGTTTTGACTTATTAGAATGATAGTTCTAATTTTTGTTATTCTAGAAATGCACTGGATGGTAATTCCTATTATAAACCCAATCTGGGGATAGGAAATGAAAACTAGGTTGGTAAATGCCCCATGGAGTTATTTTGGAAATACAGAAAATGTGCCGTACCACCTTTGATTTCTTAAGTGTGTAAACATATGAAAAGAATGGTTGGCTTGTTTGTTGCCTTCTTGCTGTGAAAAGTTCCATCAGGGAGTGTATTTCCTGAACAGACTCTTCTTTTTCTCCCTTTGTGTAATTTGCCTTTGCAGCATTTAGTTTTGTCATTTATTGAAAAGCTGTTTGTCAACACTGTCCCCTAGTGACAAAATGTAATATTGCTCACATGGCGTCCTCTGAGAAACAGGCAAAACAAGTGTACTGTCTGTCCCATTCGTCAATACTTTAATAATGGTTGTAATTAATTTCTTACCCCAAATTTTCATTTATAATACAGTTAATTTTATTTGGAATGCCATGTTTGTGCTGAGTAGTTGCCAGTCTTACCAGTTTTCATCAGTAGGGTTGTCATGCATTTTCTTGACAATTACCAAGTAGCTTCAAGTGTGCCTTGAAGATGTCTCACCTAGTGACAGTAGTAGTGCTTTGAGGTTGACAAAGCACTTCACGAGTGAAATGTTATTTAATCTTAAATAATCTTTTGAGACAGATGAGGAAACTGAGGCTTGGAGACACTAAATGTCATCTCTAAGGCTACATTATATTTAGATTTGAAATTTTAGCTGGCCTACCCTTCTTCCTGATGCTTGTAGAAATCCTTTTGGGAACAAAGAAAGAGTCTTTCTTTGTTTATCTTTTAGTGGGAAAGAAGTTAAAATTTAATAACAAGTGTATCTCCTGTATACACGGGAAAGACCCAGGAACACTTAGTAACTCCAAGAAAGAGCTTTCGTATCTTTAAATATTCTACATGTCTTTTAATTTTATATTTCCATTCTCTTTGGAAGAGTAATTAAAGTGATATGTATTTGTTCTTTCCCCCTTTTAATTGCCTCAACGTAAATTTGCAGATCCAGAACATTTTGTGAACTTTGCAAAGTGTCTTTCATCCATGAATAGCTCGGAAGAGATTTGCCTTCTGACTACATTTGCTCAGATGGCTCAGGCCAGAAGAACTGATGTGGATGAAGACTTCATAAAAATTATTGTTCTGGAGATATATGAGGTTAGAATATTAAGTTTTAGAAATCAGCTAAAAAATTCTTCCTTTTGGATTGCCTACCTATTGAGTCTTTTGGGATTGCTTTTTAAACATGTGACTGCCGTGTACTTTTACTCTCTGCACTCAGGGAAGGACACAGAATCCAGGGAACGTCATTTTGCTGCTATAAGGAGTATTGAAAATACGCATCGTATCCATTCCATTTCCCCGACTATCATTGACATTTGATACCTGAGTTTTGGTAAAGAACAGACAGTCCTGCACAGCCTGACACTTGTAGTGTTTATGTTGTCTGTTGTCGTCTCCGTCCTCCCGCTCCAGCCTTGCCTGTAACATGGAAAACTGGCTTTTAATCCAGTTTAAATGATGATGAGAAGAATCTTAACCTAGAGTGACAAGGCCTGGGTTTGTTTTGAATCTGTTGTTAATTACCCATCTCACATCAGAAAAGATACCATAGCACCCTGGGCTTCAGTTTTCTCGTCTATAAGATGACAGGCTGGGATGAGAGTCTTGCTTTACTCACTTTTCCACTGAGCCATCTCTCACAGTGGAGGGGAGTAAACTCTGGACCCCTGAGTGTCTAGGTACATAACCCAAAATGGTTACCGAAACATCCATTAGATTTTGTGTATAGTAATAAACCATGCACATTTTCAATTTAGGCTGCTGCTATTTATCTGTTTAGCTTCATTAAAAAAACATTTCCTCCAAAATACTCGGGTGAACTCAAGTAAAATTATGTTTGAAGAAGATTCTCTGAGTTTATTATGCTTTACCCAATACTCTAATTTGAGAATGACAGAACTGGATGAATTCGTTTTCAGGATCAAATACTCTATTAAGCTGTTTTTGTACTTCTACTTTGTAACCTAATGCATGAGGTTAAGGCCTGGGTAGATATGAAATTCCAGACTGTCTTCATGGTGTGAAAAAATTGTGAAAATGAGGTATATTTTCACATACATAAAATTGCATTTCTTTAGCAATGGATCCTGGCATTCTCCAGATCTATTGCTAACATAATTTTTATGTTCTTGAATAATGTTTCAAGTGTTTTGACCAGTACTCACAGTAAAAATTATGTTCTGTATTACATTCTGATATTGTGTGTTAAGTACACGTGTGGAATTGGAGCAATACTTAATCTTATGGGATGCACTTGCATTTTTTTATTCTAGTTTACTTTACTATTACTTTTTTGTTGTATTACATTGTATTATAAAGTGCTCGACATTGGCATCAGTGGGTTGTAACCTGTAGTTTGGAGGACATTATTCAGGAGGTGTTGGTAAATGTTGGTATTCTAAATGCTCTTATAGTTGGGGATCTTATTTTGTGGGAGTGAATAGGTATTGCCATGAAATACATTCTGATTTTCATCATATTAGTGATTTCCTCAAATTTAGAAAAGTTTTAACACAAAAGAGACTATTTTATTGCTGCTTTGGGATGTACTTTCTGAATTCAGCACTTGAAGTCATGGTTACATAGTATTATATTAATAGTGGCCTTTCACCTCCATTCCTTCTCCTCCCACCTGCTAGCCTCTGGGTAGACACTGTTCTCTGAAGTTCTGACATCTTTTTAAACATGGTGTAAACTGGGACTCAGTGTGAGATTTCTTCTACTTTAAGATGTCCTAAATAAATCATAGCAATGAATTTTGACTGGTAATTGGTATTAAAAGTGCTATCTCCATGCCTTCCCACTTTCAGGTATCTTATGTCACCCTGTCTACCAGAGAGAGTTTTTCAAAGGTTGGCCGAGAGCTTTTAGGGACCATCACAGCTGTTCACCCTGACGTAATTTCTATCCTTTTGGATAGAGTTCAAGACACCATTGACCAGGTTGGAATGGTAAGAGCACTCATTTTGTTTGTTTTCCCCTATTTTCCTTTTAAATCCTGGAGTAATGGAACAGTGGGGAAATGAGTAAGGTTGTTAGCAATGACTCAGTCATGAGCCCAACAGGATGAAGAGCCCATTTATTGTGTCTCAGGCCCTGTGCCATTCACCATGCCTACTTGGGATAATCTGCTGCTTATAAAAAGCTGTGATTGTTTTTCTTTGATCTCCTCAAAGTGACTTTAGTGCCTCCTTCAATAACAGGTTTTTACTTTTAATTATTAACTATAAAGCCTACAATTATCGATAGTTTTTATTTCATAATTTTGTTTGACTTTTATGATTTTTATATTTTATACTTGGAGGAAACAGCTATAATTAAGAAACAAGACACTATTTAAATCAGTCAAAAGCAATGTTAAAAGCAGTAATTTGAGTTGAGTAGGACACATCGTTTATTTCTGTCATTTGTAACTATCACTTACAATGTTTTTGTAGCTTTTAGTAACAGCTTTATTGAGATTAATTCATATATCATACAATATATTTAGAGTGTACAAGTCAATTGTTTTTAGTAGATATACAACTATCACCACCATCAATTTTAGAATGTTTTGATTATCTCAAAAAGAAACCACATACCCTTTAGTTATCACACTTTCCTTCTATTCTGCCTATCCTAAGCAACCACTGATCTTTATAGCTTTGACTGTTTCTGTCTTTATAGCTTTGACTGTTCTGCACATTTCATGTAACTGGAAGTATACAGTATGTGGTCTTTTGTGACTGGCTTCTTTTGTTAGCATGTTTTCCACGTTCAATCCATGTCGAAACATGTGCTTCATTCTTTTTTATAGTATTCCATTATATGAATGTACCATTAAAAAAAGTTTTAATGAAGATTTTCCTCAGTATCTGTAATAAGGCTGTAATATGTGAGTTTTTCTAGTGGCAGATAGTCATGTGTTATAATTTTAAGAGGAATGTTTAAAGTGATAGTATTTTTCTGTGGGCCTTATATTTATAAAAGGCCCTTCTATCTTATAGTCACTGTAGGAGAGGTGAGTGGTAACTATCATTGCTTCGTCATGTTCATAAGTGGGCAGATTCCAATGAAAGATTGGTTTATGAGACTTTTTATTCTGAATGAAGAATAAATGATATGGGCACAGAGTTGTTGGTAATATTCCCTTGTTAGCCTTGTAATGTATCTAGGTTCTTTCCTGAGAGCCTCCTTTCATTCTTGGTGGGCAGTGATGTGCTATCCCATTATTTTAGGTAGCTGGGATGGATGCTTCTCTGGACAGCTCTCATTACTGTACTCACTGATCTAGTGCCATTATTTTGCTCTTTCTGTCAGATACTTACCAGATCAAGTAGATTTTTTATATTTAAAAATTACTACTTTATTTATGACATTCAAGACTTTTATTAATAAATCCTCATGAAAGTTGAACTACATATACATGCACAGGGAAGATCTCTTTAAAATTAATTTTTTGTACCATTCTTTCAAATTTTGTTTTGCATCCCATGTAGGAACCTGAAAAATGTTAGTATGTATGTTCTGGACCTGTGTTGTGCAATACAGTAGCCACTAGGCACATATAACTGTAGAGCCCTTGAAATGTAGCTAGTCCAAATTGAGAGTCACTGTAAGTGTCAAATACTCATTGGGTTTTGAAGACTTAGTATGAATAAAGAATGTAACATATCAATAATTTTTTGTTATTATATCTATTAAAATAATATTTTGGACATATTGGATTAAATAAAATATATCATTAAATTAATTTTGTTTCTTTTGACTTTTAAAACATCTGTTAGAAAAGGTAAAATTGCATATGTGACTTACATTATATTTCAGTTGAATAGCGCTTTTCTAGAGGTTATAAATGAAATGTTCTTTTGATCAGTCTCCCTTAAAGCAAACTGTATGAACTGAACCCAGATTTATCTTAATTTGCATACATGGATATGCTGTTTAAAAAGTGGTGCTGTAGAATTCTTGTAAACATGATTGAAAATTTTGTTTTGTTACAGAATCTTTCAGATATATATGAGAATAGTATAGTGAATTGCTGTGTGTCCAACATCCAGTTTCAGCAATAACCAGGTCTTTGTCCATCTTGTCTCATCTCCTTGCCCTTCCCCTCAGATGGTCTTTGGGCTGATAGAAAACATCTTTTAAATGTAGTGGAAGAAGGAATTATTTAAAGTGCTAACTCTTTATAAAATGAATCACCTACTCCTGATTTATCATGACTTAAAATGTACTTTTGGTGTATCATTAGTTTTAATATTCCTTTGATTTGATGGCCCATTTTATTTGTCTAAAAATCAAAACCCCACCTTTTTTTTTTGGAGAAAAAATTTTGCAAGCAGTTTAATAGTGTAGTATTGTGGTAATATAGGATTGTCTGTAAGGTTTGATTTTAATTATTATAATTTTTTTTATAAGGTCTCTTTATACTTGTTTAAAGAACTGCCTTTGTATCTTTGGCGACCTTCTGCCTCCGAGATAGCTGTGATTCGGGATTGGTTATTGAATTATAACCTAACAATGGTGAAGAACAAATTGGCCTGTGTTATTCTAGAAGGACTGAACTGGGGATTTGGTGAACAGGTATGTGTAATAACCTGTCCCTAGAGACTCTGGTGGTTCTACACCCATTGTTTTAAAGAAACATTTTCTTAAAACATTAACATTTCTGAGTATCATTGGCAAAGTCTGTGAATTCTTTTAGCTGTGTCAGAGTTTAGGATCTTTAATTCTGTTTTGCAGAGTTAGCATCCTCTAAATGAAGATAAATGGTTCCACACCGATAATTCTTCCCTTTTTCTTTATGGAGGATTTGTATCTGTTTTATCTCTGGCTGTTTCCTGCCATTCTTCCTAATTGCCTCTCCTGCCTCTGGCCCTTTTTCCTCCAGAATTTTATTTTGCATGTCTCTTCAGAAGCATTGGTTAAGAGCCTGAACTCTGAGCCAGCCTCTCTGGCTTCTGATCCAGCTCTGTCACCCTCCTGGCTGTGTGACTGAGCAAGCTTATTGACCTCTTCGGGCTTCAGTTGCTTATCTGTAAGCATTGATATTAATGAACTTGCTTCACAGGGTGGTTGTAAGGATTCAACAGTTTAGGACAGTGGTTCTTAACCTTTCTAATGCCGCGACCCTTTAATACAGGTCCTCATGTTGTGGTGACCCCCATAAAATTTTTGTTGCTACTTCATAACTGTAATTTTGCTAGTTATGAATCTTAATGTAAATATCTGATATGTATTTTCCGATGGTCTCAGGCAACCCCTGTGAAAGAGTCGTTCGACCCCCAAAAGGGTCGCGACCCACAGGTTGAGAACCGCTGGTTTAGGACATATAAAACAGTTTTTGGCACATCTTAAGTATTCAATAATAGTTTATTGTTATTAAGGGTTTGCTACCTATCATATGTCTCTAAAGATACTGGGTCAAGTGATTTTGACTGTTAAAACAATCCTGCCTCTTTACCCCTAAGCCTTAGTAGTTGACTCCTTGATCAAAATATTGAAATATTTTAAAGGGAAAAGGAGCGAGAACTCAGCCCTCTCCAGCTGTCTGCCAGCATTTGTTCTGAGCAAGTCACTGAGTCCTCACAGCCACTGGGTGTGGATCCCTGTTGTAATGATAAGGAAGTTGGAGCCAGGGAATTTTTGCCCCCCTAACCCCGTGCGCCTCACCAGGGGCTCATCAGGGTCTTCTCATGCTGGTGGGTAGTGCTGCAGGGGGCTGTTCTCCACCTTCACAGTCTCTGACTTGTGACCAGAATGCCCAGTTCCCTCTCTCCCAGAGAGATGCATGAGGAAGACTCCCCTGTGAGAGTCTCCTTGCTCCTTCATGAGAGTTAGAAAAGTCATCTTCTGTGAGAGCGCTAAGGAATATATTTCTTCAGGCTGCAGAGGAAGGCTGTGTGGGGAATTTGATACACAGCCCATGCTCCTGGAAGAATTTTTTGCCTGTGTTGCTGAGTATTTTTTTATATTTTCAATGATGATAGAACAAGAGAAAGGAAAAATAGACTTAATTCATTAAGTATCTTCCTGTTTAATAATAATTAAACATTTATTATTAATGAATAATAATTAAACATTTTCCTAGTTCATGGCAGTGCCCTTAAACTTATAACCCAAAGTCTTTATAGAGATTTTAGAGTGGGGGAGGGGGTTACCTTCAAAGATACCTTTTATGGCTGAGGTCTGGGATATCTTGGGTTCAAACCTTTGTAGGTGCAATGTAATGGTTCTTTAAGATTGCATTATTTTTCTTATTATTTTATCATTTCGTTGTTTGGTGATGTGATTTTTGGAAAATTTGGCTTCTATATCTAAGATTATTTTTTACTCTTCAGCCTACTCTTTTGGTTCAGGGGTATATGAGGGCTGTCTGGACAGTGTCCAGTCACGTAATATGAAAAATAGAGGCATTTATGGCTGGATTTTTTCCAGACAGCCCTCATATATTTAAAAATATCAAGGTGGTATGTTTGTGATTATTTTTCTCCTTATTAGGATACCCTTCATCTGGATCAAGCTGTCCATGCTGATGTGGCTTTAATGATTCTTGAAGCATACCAGAAATACCTCGCACAGAAGCCATATGCTGGGCTTCTTTCCGAAAGTATGAAGCAGGTATTTCCTTCTCTTATGTTTTGAGAACGCGTGTCTTTATTATAAATGACCTGGGGGGATAAAGTTGCAGTATTTTTACCCTTAGATTTCCTAATAACATTTCTAGCAATTTACTTATAAGATACTGAAATTCAGTTCTGTGGTTAGATTAAGACTTTTCAAGGGGTAGCCTGCATATAACCATATCAGTAGTGTGGAATTTGAGTTGAGCTGCAGTTGTGTGCTGGAGCTGGCTCAAACTGACCCAGGAGAACTGACTGAAAATTTCAGGAACTTTGCATGCCAGGTTTTTAACCTGTTGTTAGTAGCCTGAAATTAGACATGGTGGGAGTTTTTTTGTACCACCAAAATTGGCAAATGTTATAAATGAGCTTCCTGCACTCCAACTAGTTGTTAAACTTATTCACCAGCACACCATGTGTTGTGTAGCACTTTTATATTATGACTCTTGCTTGAGCTGACTCAGATTGACTAGCAGGTAAGTAAAGATAGTCCCTTTGAGTGAGAAATGGCTTTACTTTAGTGTCACAAATGCTGAGTTCCGGTGAGAACGTAATATGTTCTCTCTTTTGAGGGCATTGTTGATCACAAAAGGAAATGGGTGGGTGAGCTTGCTGATTTAATGTGTATGTGAATAGTGTCATCTAAAATAAATAACTGTTTTAGGTTTCATATTTGGCCAGTATGGTTCGATATGGAGAGACGCCTGAGACCTCATTTAACCAATGGGCCTGGAACTTGATCTTGAGATTAAAACTTCACAAAAACGATTACGGAATGCAGCAGAATTGTCCGACTGTTCCCTTCTCCAGCACTGTGCCTGACATGACAGACTCACCCATGTTTCATCCTCTCTTAAAGGCTGTTAAGATGGGCATGCCCATTGGCTGTTACCTGGCCTTAGCCATGACGGCCGTGGGCCACAGGTACATTGTTTGGGCTGAACCTCTAGGACTGCTGAATCTTGTACTCTGTGATCTCATCTTTCACATGCCAAGGTCTGAGGCCTCCATCAAATCTGTCGAGGGGGAATCAGAGCCAAATCATAAGGCTCGATTAATAGCTTTATGAAGGGGAAATGCTGCCCAAATTCACACAAGACAGATTTGTACCAGAAAAATCACCTTGTTACATAATGATGAGAGTTATACATATCACCCAGAGTGGAATGAATGTTCATGTCAGCATAATGTATTTTCTTCCTTAGAATAATGGTCAAAAAAAATAATTAGTCACCTGTACCGAATTTTAAAGTGATAGCAGCCCAACTCCAGTTCCTCAGCTAAAGGGCTAAACCTGCACAGGGGAATGAAATGCCTGATGAGGTCACATGCCTCTCTGGGAGTGAGTGAGGGTGAGGATAAGCATTTCTCTTCAGGGCTGAACTCTCATGTAGAACTTGAGCGTGATCATCTGGGATGTGTATACCAGAACTAACTTAAGGCACTTTTATGAATGGGCTTGAGGTTTGGGGTAGAGTATGCAGTGATATAAGTTATATATGAATATAACATCACATATAATTCAAAAATTTACCCAGAATTGTTTTTTTGTTTGTTTTTTTTTGTTTTTGTTACTTTATATAACATTTTTCCTTTGATCTTTTTTAGAGTTATGATATATGTACAATTTTATATATCTTTTGTTTTTCACTTTTCATATTGTAAATGTTTCCCTTATGGCATAATCTTTGCACTGTTACTTTTACTTTTTGAAATGATTTTTTCCCCCTAGAATTAAAGCAGTACCATCAAATTATAGAATTAGGAAATGGAGTAAAAGCCATTCACTCATACCACTGCACTACAATGAGCATTTTGGTGTTTTTCTTCCCTCTGAAAATATTATGAACTGTTAAGTTCCTTTATACTTCCAGAGTTCTGATCAGCTATTTCTGTGAGAAGGTTGGGTATGTAAAAATGATTTGGAGACCTAAGATGACCCTGGTAGCATGTAGGCTGGCAGCTCACTGGAAGAACATCATTTTAGGAACTGGCTACCTTGTGTGCTCATTGCCTTTTTCTTTTTCCATAGCATCGAGAAGTTCTGTGCAGAAGGTATCCCACTTTTGGGAATTCTGGTCCAGTCAAGGCATTTGAGGACAGTGGTCCATGTCCTAGATAAGATTCTGCCTCTGTTCTACCCTTGTCAGTATTACCTTCTGAAGAATGAGCAGTAAGTAGAGAACAGCTTAGCAAGTACACGTGTTTATGTCTTCTGGTTTCTCAAGGAAAATAGGGAATGATATTTCAATAGGGTATTTTTTGTGAGGCAGAAAATTTCCTGCCCAGTTTAGAATGCAAGTTGATGAGAGTGATGCTGATAATGATTCCAGTTTTAGTATCATGAAGATATTTCTCTTCCTCATTTAATTTTGGGTTGCTTATAGCTTATTAGTATTTGAAATAGCAGTGATTGTCATGAAACTCTGGGAATAGTGCTTTTGAGGTAATTACAAAGTTATGAAGCAAAATATTGGCCATACCATTGCTATTGTATTTAGATTGCATTTGCATAATATAATAAAAATATACAGAATTTATGGTAAAAGAAATGGCAGCTTGGGGAGGTAGAGAATTCAGGATGATGGGAATATTAATTAAGGTTCTTAATTGCATACGATGAAAACCCAGTGCACACTCGTTTTACCAAGAGGGGGGTATGTTGGCTCATGTAATTGGGAAAAAGTCTCATGATAACATCAGATCTGTCTAAAGTGGTGGTTTCTCAACCAGGAATGATTTTTGACTCTCAGGAGTATTTGGTAATGTCTAGAAATGATTTTGGTTGGCAGGGTGAGAGGAAGGTGTTGATTGGGGTGGTGGGAGTTGGGGAAGCTCGCTACTGACATCTAGTGGGCAGAAGCGAGGGATAGTGCACTTTGGGGGGTTTTATCTCTGATACTCTTAACTTTCAGGTGGTTGTGTGTCTTGGGTCTGTTCATGATACCCAGGTAGATAGAGTTCTTTTTTAACCCTCATTAAATTGGAAAAACTTTATTCTTCTGAAATTCCTGAAGATTTATCAGAACCTCTAAATAGGGACCACTTTAATATTTTTCTGTTTTATTCTTAAGTAATTAGCCATTGGAAATTCTGTTGACTTTGAATAGAAGGTGAAGTGTGTCATCCTATGTGCTTGGCAGGTTTTTGTCATATCTCCTCTTGTTCCTGCACTTGGACAGTGGCGTCCCTCAGGGTGTCACGCAGCAGGTCACCCACAAGGTGGCACAGCACCTGACTGGAGCCAGCCACGGGGACAATGTGAAGCTTCTCAACAGCATGATCCAGGTCAGGACCCCAGTAAGCCCCTAAATACACCCTGGCCCACCTTTCCAATCAGACACTCCTGGTGCTCGCACATCTATGTGTTGGTCATTTCAGAGCATTTGGCATAGTGCTTCTTTTTTGGCCAAGAAAGTCAGAGGATTTGGGTTTTGTAGTGCAGTAGGTATTATTCTGTTAGTGTCTTCAAAATGGGAAGTTGGTTATTACCTTTGACCTCACCTGACTCCTTTCTCGATAGGCCCACATATCTGTAAGCACTCAGCCCAATGAAGTGGGCCCCGTTGCCGTGTTGGAGTTCTGGGTTCAGGCTCTAATAAGCCAACATCTTTGGTACCGAGAACAACCCATCCTCTTCCTCATGGACCACTTGTGTAAAACAGCTTTTCAGCTGATGCAGGAGGACTGTGTGCAGAAATTACTGTACCAGCAACATAAGGTAAACCTGTTAGAGAATTTATCTTTTAGTCATCCGCTAGATAGTAACTTCTGAAAAGGTTCCCCCAAACGCACTGTTCTCATTCCTACTCTGTGACCACTTAGAACACTTTTTTCTTTTTAAACCTATGCCTTAATAGTGTCTTATTCCCGTAACCATAGTCTGCTAGTGCAGACCCCCATAATGCCAAAGAAAAGGATATTCCCTGACCCCTCACATCCACCCAGGAGGAGCTGCTCATTACATTTTGCTATAAGACACTGCCTGGGACTGTCACTGCTGATGGACTGATTATTGAAAACTGCTCTCACCATAATCTTCTATTGTACACTATACTGATACTCTTGAAAAGGTTACTAATAAGTTTTTAAAACCCCTTCTCTCTCCTCCATATCCTGTTTCCGGTATAGAATGCTTTGGGTTACCACTGTGACCGGAGTCTGCTCTCTTCCTTGGTGAGCTGGATCGTGGCAGGCAACATCACCCCTTCCTTCGTGGAGGGCTTGGCCACTTCCACACAGGTAGGAAACCCTCTCAGCACCATTTGCTATCATCCTTACTACTGCATTATGAATACCCTAAAATAACGAGCATTTATTTAGCACCCACTATGTAGAAAAATACTGTTTCATTCCGTTCTCGCAGTCCCCTGTGCTGAGTTGCACCGTTGCTGTGTCTCAGAGAGGTTCACTGAGGTTTAACAGAGTGAGTCGCTGTCTCAGGATCACACAGCTCATGGCCAGACCAGTCTGCCTGACCACACAGCCTGCCCAGCCCTGTGGCTGAGTGGTTAAGAGTGGACACTGGAGCCACAGGGCCCAGGGTTCAATCTCAGTTCTGCCATTTGCTAGCACTATGCCTTGGGCAGCTTGCTTACCTCTTTGTCCTCAGATTCCTCACCTTTCAAAAGGGCATAGTGATTGCACTGACCTGTAAAGCATTAGAACAGTGCTTAGCATTTAGTCAAACAGGGCTCACTAGTTGGTGGCTGTTACTGTTGTCAACATTATCATTAGCATTATTTTCATTATTATAGTACAACCTCTTAGACTTTGTGTTGAATTACGTCCCTGTTTTATCACTTAAACCAAGAGTAACATCCTTCAGTCTCGTATCACACAGTCTCACCTCCTGCCTCTATGTCTTGTGATCCAGCTGAAGCCACCTCCTTGCTGCTACTGCACACACCTTGGCCTTTGCCTAGCTGATTCTCTTACCAGACATGCCTTCCCCTTCAGTCTCTGTAGAACCTTCTCTGATACACCTCCCCTCTCTGACCCTGACCTCTGCCCTCTGGCTTCCGATAGTACTTTGCCTTGGTTCAGCAGTCATCACTTCTCACTTCACATTTTGGTTACTCATTAGTCTTTTCTCCTCTAATAGATGGAAAACTTCCTAAGGGCAGAGGTCATGTCTGGCCCTCTTTCCTGTCCTCCTGCATGCAGAAACTGCCCATGAAATACTATTGAGCACACACGCATCCTCTTTTACTAAAGTAACCTTTCCAAAGGAATTTACCATTTTTCAATGATCTGTTTATCTGAATTTATATCTGTGATAAGAATATAGATAGGTATGAAAACTGTGTGTTAATTTTAGAAACTATAAATATTTGTTGAGATCTATGATAGAAAAGATATTAGTTTGTGGAATGTCAGGATGTGTCTCGTCTGAGCAAACTGCTCATTCTCTTCACCTTTACCTGGTGTCATTGTAGGTCTGGTTTGCATGGATAGTCCTGAACATGGAATCTATCTTTGAAGAAGATTCTCAGCTCCGAAGAGTTGTTGAAGGGGAATTGGTTATAAACCCTGCTTTCACCCCTGACCAAGCTCTGAAGGTGCAAATAACAATTCTGCATTTGAGTGGGAGAAGGTGGTTTACACTTCGATGCCGATAGGTTCACTTGTACCTTTTGAACTCCTGTGTTTCCTTTTGCTGTGAATGTTTGGAAAGCATAGTAACCAAACCAATGCTGAAAAGAGTGTAATTGAAGTGTATACTTCCTTCCCTAGGTTCATTAACACCAAGAGTCACAACCTAATCACTGAAGGCCATGTTCACTGTATGTGTGAAGGGGATTGTGTCCTGTATGCATCAGAATCCCCTGGAGAGCTTGTTAAAAATTGCATTCTTGGGCCCCATCTTCTGAGATTCTGAGTTTCCGAGTCAGGAGTGGCACCGGGAATTAATTTTTAAAAACTCCCTTGGCGATCTTCAGGTTCACTAAAATGTGAGAAAGACTGGAATAAAAGATCTACAATTAAAGACCTCTTTATGGGTCCCCTAATTTGCTTTGGGTTTCAGAGCCTGTCAAGGGATTTATAATTCTTGAAATTCCTTTTAAAATCTAAATTTTCAACAGATTGATAAAGTTTGACAGTAGGCTTTACTTTTGGCTTTCATATCATTCTACTTTCTTGCACTGTAAGTGTTTTACATGCCAAGGAATCTCAGGGCATGGAAATGAGATTAGACTAGGTGACATGTAAGGCCCATTGGCAGTTCTGGGGTCTTTGAAATGTTTTGACAGAAGAAAAGCTACCCCATATGTCTTGCTACTAAGGAGGTTAAAGGGTTAGCTAGTGGGTTGAAGAGTAAGTTTTACTTGACTTTTTTTCTTCCTGAATTGAAAAATGTTTAGCATTTTATTTGGATCATTTAGAAAGAGCACATTGTTTGCTGCAGTTGTGTTCATTTCATGGTTACTCAAAGGCCCCCCAACTCTTTCGTAGAAAGCTCAGGCCCAGCTCAAGCTCCCCATCGTCCCGTCTCTCCAAAGGCTGCTGATTTATCGTTGGGCCCACCAGGTGCTCGTCACGCCTTCTGATCACCCTCTTCTGCCACTCATTTGGCAGAAGTTCTTCCTCCTCTATCTTCACCGGCCAGGACCACAATATGGGTATGTAAGTAAGTTCAGTAGGTTTCTGTGAATGCGCTCCTGCCTTTGCACTGCTCTGCTGTCCTGTGGTGGGTGAGTTAGAATCATCTTCTAGCTAGAGGTCTCTCCGCCTCCTTGTTTCCATTTCTTAGACTAGAACTTTTTTGTGGCAAATCTCTCTTTACTGTCTGCCATGTACAACATTGTGAAGACAACACTCTGGAACCCCGCAAGGCTTGGCAAGAAACCTCTAGAGATGCAGAGGGAGAGAAAGTGTCCCAGACCATGTGACCCTCATGGGGCTCACTTGAGGGGTCTTGTGATGGATAGTGCAGGTATGGATAAAGGCCATGCTGTGTCTGGCAGCCTTTGGGCTGTGCCAGGGGGTGTCCAACATTTCCTCTGGCTGTGAAGGGACTCTGGCCAGTTGTTACCAACCGTTGCTCTCCAATTCTAGCTCAATTCCTCGCTTACCCTCACTCCCTTGAAACATGTAGATACCAATTTGTTAATTCTTTATCACTTCTGTTTCCTACCAGAGAAGTTGTTGAAGAGCAGAGACTGTCTTTATTCCTTACCTCTAAATCGTGATACCTTGAATTTTCATAGCATTTCATTTTTTTAAAAACTGCTTTCATAGATAACACTATCTTGTTGGAACCTCACAGTAACCATTAAGGCAGAAATAATATGTATTAATTAAATGGGGCATATGCACAGCTATAGCGAAGTGACTTAATTGCGGTTTTGTGTCATATAGGAAGAATATTTTATGTTGATCTTGTCGTGATCTGTGCTTGCATTTTCTAAGGTTACCCATAGATGGTTGTATTGGACGAAGGTTTTTCCAAAGCCCTGCTCATGTCAGTTTGTTGAAGGAAATGAAGAGACGCCTGACTGAGGTGGCCGACTTCCACCACGCTGCCAGCAAGGCCCTCCGTGTTCCAGCAGAGGGCAGCGAAGGGCCGCCAGCCACCCCGGCTGGCCCTTCTGGTTACCTGACTTCACCAGAACTGCACACAGAGCTTGTGAGGTGACACGTGGTGGTTTGTCCATTTACATTGTCTGCAGCACAGGTGCTGTGCTGGAGCAGTTATTTGGGTTATAAACTGCAAGATGTTATTTTCTTGTTAGATTGAATAGAGAAGGCAGTTTTGACTATAGATTTACATCTTGTATTGTTCCTCTTTTATGCTCCTTGTGAAAAATGAATCAGCAGTTTGGGTATGTAGTACCTCTGTTGAGTACCCAGAGTCTCTGAGTGAAAGATCTTAAACCAGAGGGCTGATGTCCTCTTATGTAAAAGCAGAAATAAACCCAAATATTGGTTATAGCATGTAAACAACTAGTAAATCTTGCTAGGATAGTTCTCTACGAGCAGTAAGTGACCAAGGCAGGATTCTATAACCCTTTCACTGCGTTAATTGACTTCAAGTGTTTTTGTTTTTTTTTCCCCAAAATGTGTCAAAAAGCCACAAAAAATAAAAAAGTTGATATTTTCACTATTTTATGCATTTAATAATAGCATTTTGAGCTGCTTTGTATATAAATGACATTATTTTCATTTTAAACTTTTGTTATATGGTAATAAATTACCATTATATTGAATTTTAGCAAAAAGTACTCAAAACACACTGTCATTTAATTAGATTATAGTATAGATAAATTAGAATCTAATGGCATTGATAACATAAAAATGTATTACAAAATGTTACACAATATGGCATACAAAACATCTTTGTCGTTGATAGCGCAGGCCACAAGAAAACATATTTAAAAATCTCATAAATAGGGTAAAGTTTTTTTGAGCTCATGAAGTAAACTCTTAACACTGCAGTCAGCACATGAAGTACTCATTCGGATGTATCGGAACATCATAGCAAAAGCATTAAGTGGGGGGTTCATGGACCCTCTAGGGGAACTCTAGGATCCACCTGGGTCAGAGTGGGATCTAGTAGTTTCCCAAAACTGCTTCTAAAATCAAGCACAATATTGATCTCTCCAAAAGACTGAGAACTCTGAAGTAAATCTGAGTCCTCTTCACACTACCCTCTCAGCTTTCATTTATAGGCTTGTTATAAACCAGTTATTAGTCTTACAAATAAGACTTAATAAAAATGGTTCTTTGTGTTTAACCCTGAATGCAAAATGTCCTGGTGAAGAAAGGTATCTGGTGTTTGGAGCCAGGACTGAGGCTTTAGGCTTGACCTCCGAGCCTTTAAGGTTACTTCTCAGCCTCCAGAATGATTTGTCTTGCTTGAAGGAAAACTTAACTTTTAACCAGGCTTAAACAGTGGGAAGGCTTTATCTTTGAGCATTTAGATCAGCCAAGAAAATCTTTGCTTTTTCTTTCTGCCTCTTAACTTCCCCTTCCTCTGGCATGTTGGTAAAGTGGGCATCTAATTGAATCAGAAGCTGGAAGAGAGGTCCATGCCAGCCTCGTCCCTTTAAGAGCCTCCAAGCCCTGTCCCGGAGGTAATGGAGGTGATTTTCCACTTTATTGAGCAAAGCCAACCCATGCCATCTCCACCCAGTCCCCCACCCAGTCATTTGTGTACCTGTTACTACGAAGAGCTGCTTAAAATAGGAGTGATCTTAGCCAAATGGACTGTGTTTCTTGTAAAAACAAAACAAAATGAATACAAAGGAAAATCATTAAAATTTTTAAAGTTAGTACTGGAAAATGGAGATTTTATTTTTAGCTTGGTTTTGTTCTTTTCCTTTGTAATGCAAACAGGGCGCGCACATGCTGCCAGTTCCACTTGTGAGTGACTCCGTGAGGCAGGAGATGGTCCATGAGCCTGAAGCTGGCAGTTGTTCCAGTGCAGAAGTTGAAAGTGATGTTTAATGTTTTCTCTGAAAGTTAGAAAATATGTTTATTTGAATGTTATTTAAACTTTTCAAAGCACTAAGGTCCACTGGATTGCTCGGGAAAGAATAGCTCCAAATCCATTCCCTAGGTCTGTGTTAAAATCACCTTCCTGGTTTTTTGTTTGTTTTCTTATTTTGTTTACTGTATTTAAGCCTGCTTTAATAGTAGAGTTCTCAGGGCCCTTTTACACACCTTTTGTTTTAGCAGTTATTGTAGCACAATTATCTGTTAACATGTGTGTCTCCCCTGCTGGCCCATGAGCTTCTCGGGAGGGTGGTGGTTGATGGAAACATTTTCTGTATTACGTGCTTTCTTTTCCTCTATGCAGCGGTGCGAGTGTTCCTAGAGTTGTAAGAAACTTCATTTGCCTGCACATCTTTTTATGTTTTATACAATTCTGTTTTTTTTCTTTTAGGCTCTTCAATGTATATATATTATGGCTAGAAGATGAGAATTTTCAAAAAGGAGATACCTATATCCCTTCTCTACCTAAGCACTATGACGCTCACAGGCTAGCCAAAGTGATGCAGAATCAGCAGGTGAAACTATGGCAATGTCTCTTTTAGCATATCTGACTGTAATTTGAATTGGTCACATTCATAACCTAATGGTAAAACCACTTATCGATATGGAAATGGGCTCGCTTGGATGGTCATTGTTTCTGTGGATTTCGTCAGTATGTAAGTGATTATACTGATGGATGTTCCCTTTTGAATCTCCAGCCCCACTCTGGCCTCACCTGAGGGCTTGAAACTCAGTTCTGGGCTTTCTACAACCACATAAATATAGCCTTCTTCTGATTGTATTCTTTCTTATTCTGAATTATTAGAAGCTGAACACTAGAAGCAGTCATCTCTGTTCCCATTAAAAGTATGGTGTAAGAATGTGTTAGCATCCATGTTACATAGGAAGTTAATTGCATGGAGTAGACAAAGAGCTCACCTTTGTTTGGCTTTGGATGCCAATCACTTATAAACTGTGATTTAGTGTCACAGTTTTGGTTGCCTTTCTGGAGATACTCAATTCTAGTTTTCACATATTCGAAGCTGTTTTCTCCCTGGCATCCAGAGATGTCTGTGATCTGTTTTGAGGCCCAAACCTCTAAGTGTTCTATGAGCTTCTATAGGGTGTGTGTGTGTGTGTGTACGTGTGCGCGCACGCGTATGCGCGTGCACATCTCTCTCCTATTCTGATTTCTTTTTTCTAGGGGCTGAACTTTATTGGGCATTGACCCATAACACTGGGGTGGATTTAGGAACCTCTAGTATTTGAGAGGCTTTAATTTGCATCTTTAAACCTACCTGTTTACACACTGTATATAGTATTTCATCTCCAGTAGGTGTCTTTGATTTTCCTCTGTTTTCTTTCTGTGTTTCTTTCCTCTGTTCCCTTCTTTCTTCTTTCTGTCTCTTCCTTCCATAAAAATTTATTAAATCCCTTTAAGGTGTCAGGTATCATATGCCAAAGATATAAAAAGAAACCTGACAAGGTCTCTGCCTTCAAGAAGCTTACTATCAGATGGGGGGCTAAGCAGTTATTACATCTGGTGATAGATTGTGTGTGTAGAATGCACAGGATGTCGTGAGGAACAGTGTTTGATTCTGATCAGGGCTGGCGTGACACCCTTTGAGCTAAGCCCCGAAGGACAAATGGGAGTTGGTCAGGTTGACAGGAGAGGCATGGTGGTGGAGAGTAGCAGAGAGGCTGTTACCTGCAGGAAGACCAGTATGTACAAAGACATGGCGGGTGGGAGGCCTGGCGCACTCGGAGAGGTGCCGCATGGGGCGTAGCTGCTGAAGGGGGTAGATGACACCAGAGAGGTGAATAAGGGTCAGGTCTCTAAGGGCCCTCTGTGCTTTTCTAAAACATTTGGATTTTGTTCTGAGGTCTTTGGAGAGCTATTGAAATAGCAGATGTGAATGAAAAAAATGGATGAATTAGAAATACATGGAGGAAGAATCAATAGGATCAGTAGGATTTTAGATACTCGGTAAGATTGGTTAGATGTACAAAATTTCCAGCTTGGATGGCTAGCGATGCTATTTACAAAGATAGGAATTGCTGGAAGAGGAGTGCCAGGTGGAAAAGGGCATGTACAGGTCTAGAATGCAGGCATGAGGCAGTGTAGGAAATGGGGGTTTATGTAATAGAGCATTTAGATTCAGAAGGCGGAAACCTGAGGAATACAACATTTAAGGCACAGAGAAAGAAGGCCGAGTGCATAGGGCCAGAGAAATAGGAAAAAGCAGTAAGTGAACAGGTGTCCTGAAACCCTCCGCCTGCAGTTCATTCTCTTCTCTTCTTTATATCACACACCAAGGCCTTGTCCAAGATTTTGCATGGAGTGGGTACTTGGTCAGTGTTTTAAAAAAAAAGTAATCGTAGCTTTCTTGGTTCTTTGCCCTTTGTCTTGACTCTTCAGCATGTACAGAATTAATTGCTTGCTTGCTTTCTTTTTTTTTTTTTAATCTTCGCTTGCCATTTGATTTTATAGCTTCTATTTTAGATCTGTGGTTTAAGGTCAGAGTTATTGTCTTGCTGTGGTTACTGAGACATCTCTGCTTGCCCATCATTAACTTTCAGTATTCTTCTCTAATTGTGAGCCCCTGTCAGCACACAGTAGGAGGGTCTGGTAGAGCACCTTCACTTTGGAGTTCCTCCTCTGAGTCTGGAATGCTTTATACCATGGTCAGTTTGGCAGTCATGATTTAAGACTTCATGGCATTGTGCTGATTGAGAAGCCAGGGACTTTTTTAGGTTTGGAGAATTCTTTAAAACATCTAAAAATTAGAAAAAAAGAAAATCATGGGGCACAAATCTATAGTTCTTATCTGATCATCTGCTATTGCTATGGGAAGTCGTGTTTAGTGTTCATTGGTGGTTGACTTTTTTTTTTTTCATTAAAGTCAGCCCACCATTCTAATATGTAATGATCACCAAAGGGGGAAGTACATAGAACACGCGGGAGAGCTCACTGGAGTGTGGGAAAAGAATGCTATGTACAAGTTCTATTTTTTTCTCACTTTATGTAGTTATTTCACCTTTTCCTGTGGAAGATTCAATCATACAGAAAATAGAATGTAATGGACATGCTGTGTACCGTGTGTCTAGTTTCCTCTATAGTCCATCCACACCCTCTACCACCTTATCTTGCAGCTAATCCTAGAGAGCGTTTGATACGTAATGATTTTAAAAGACGAGGATTAAAAAAAAAACAACACATAATCCAGTAGCATTTACGTCTGAAAAATATTAGCAGTAGTTTCTTAGTATCCAACATCTGGTCAGTATTCAAATTTCCAGAGGTCTCATAGATGTCATAGAAATTTTGTTTTTACTTTATTACAGTTTAAATCAGGATACATATTTTGTAATTGGTTGATAGCTCTTATAAATCTATTTAATGTGTAGGCCTTCCCCTTTTCCCTTTTTTTCCTTGCAGTTTGTTGAAGAAACTGGTAGCTTGTCTATAGTTTCCCCACAATCTGGATTTTGCCAACGGTATCTTTGTGGTATAGTTTAATAATGTTTTTCTGTCCCCTATATTTTCTGTAAATTGTTATTGGGACTTAGGGCTTGATCTAATCCAGATTCAGTTATTTTCAATACATTAATTTTTTTATCTTTTTAAAATTTCTGTTATTTGCCCGTGTCTTATAAATTTCTTAGCTCAGTAGTATGTGTATATAATGTACAAGGTCAGACAGTTAATTTCGCAAACTTATCCTAGAAAAAGTGCTACATACCTCACCACGAAATACCACGATGGTCACCTTTGTTGTACTCCCCTTGGGAAGCTATGCACCGATGCCAGCGCCTAGTCCACCCTTCATAGCAGATTTGGAGCTCTTTTTCTGGAATAACTATCAGAGCTGTCGTCGTATCCCAAATCTGACGGTTAAATTCGCGAACTTGCCACTGTGCATTTATGTTGGCAGCACTGTACAAACAGCTCGGTAAGGTGTCATACAGTAGCACTTTTTTTAGGATGAGTTCACGCAATTAATTGTCCGAACTTCTATAAATACATATTTAGTTGGGCTGTTAAAATGACTTTTTCTGATTGTGGCACATGAGATTCCTGCTAAGATTGCTAGAGTATCCATTTTGAATGTGATTCATCCTAATGCTGGAGAACTTGAGACGAACCATTTCGTGTTGAAACTTACTGGTTCACTTTATAGTTAAATATATAGTTTTATATTCAAGTACATGATTCATCTCTGAAACTTAAAAGTCCTGTGTTTCCATTCTAGGATCTGTGGATGGAGTATTTGAACATGGAGCGCATACATTATGAATTTCAGGAAACCATTGGTCTATGGATGCAGGCCAAGCTTGAATCCCATTCCACACCCTGCAGTTTGTCAGTGCAACTGGACTTCACTGATCCTTTGTTGGGTGAGTCATATAAACGTCAACCCCATTGAATGAATGAATGAATGAATGAATCAGAGCCTTTGAGAGTTAAGGTATACACAATATATTCCTTCAGTGAGAATTGCTTTTTTAGGAGTTCATAGTTATCTACCACATAGGGTTGGGTTAGGCTGTGAGTTTGAGAAAACTCTAAAATAGTAATGGCTTAAATAAAACATTTCTGTTTTCCTCATATAAAAGGAATTTGGAGGCAGGCATTTTCTAGCCGTAGCTTCATGACCTGCAGTTCTTCAAGGACACCTGCTCCTCCTATCTTGCTGTCCCAGTATTCTGGCACGTGATAGTCACTTATGGTTCAAGGTGGCTGCTTAAGCTTACATTGTCACATTAACATTTCATTCTGCAGAAGGGGAACCTCCTTTTGTAAAGGACTCTGTGAAGAAGCTACTCACAGACTTTCCCATTACATCTCATTTGCCCAAACTGAGACACATGGTTCTCTCCAGCTGAAAGGAGGCTGGAGAGTGCCTGAGCATGTTGTGGTTCATTTTCTCTGTGATGCTTTCAAAAGACATTTCAACTGACAATGTGTGAAGTGCAACTTTAATTATTTTGGATTTGCGGCTTTAAATTTCAGAAGTCTTCTTTTATGAACGCTTTTTCTCCATATCTGGCACTATTACCATGCAAACAGATCATATTCCCCAAGTTTCTAAGTTGGTTGTTTCTCACATAGTGCATTTTTCTAGAGAAACAGTTTTATACATTATCAGTTAGTTTTCTTTGCCAGGCCACAAAAACTCATTTAACCTAGAAAGTTGATGACATATTTTATAAGAAAAAAATAACAGAAAACAATATTTGGGGTTACTTACTAGTTTAAATTACTAAACTATTTTTAAAATGTAGGACACATAATAAAATTGTGAATATAATTGTCGGACACGTAATAGATAGAGTAACAGAATACTGTTATTATGAAATGATTCTGAGAAAGGCAAGAATACCTTCTTATTCCAGCTCTGCCACTGACGGATAGTTAGCTGTGTGATCAGAGAAAATTTGGAACCTCTCTTGGCCTCAGTTCATGTATCTGTAAAATGAAGGTGCTGGACAGTGTCACCTAAGGCTTCTTTTCCTCCAACATCTTTCTCCCTGCTTTTTCCTTTGAAACAATAATAGTATTTCCCCCAAAATTAGAAAAAGAAAAATTGAACAATATAGAAGGGCTATAAGGGAAGGTATAAAAGTTGTCCTCAACCCAGCCATATTGATTTTTAATTTTCTATCTCTGAATGTTTGTTAAATGAGAAGGAGAAATATGGTTATGGATCTGGAAGCTGTTGAATGTGCATCTCTGTCCTTATCTTCCCATCTGTGGTGCTTTCATATCACCTTAACTCTGCCCAGAAAGGCTTAATTTCTCTGGAATTAAGCTAGTAATTTATTATGCCTTCAGTTTGTTCCAGGCACTGTCCCAATACTTTATGTGCTTTAACTCAGTCCTCTAAACAACCCTGTGAGGCTCATCACATTGAGCAGATAAGGATCCTGAGGTGATGAGGTAACTTGCCCCAGTCACAAAGCTGGTATGTGGCAGGGCCATCTGGTTCCAGAGACCCTGCTCTCCATCACTTCTTATCCTGTCTCCTGTTTCTGGTGGTCGGTCCAGGCTGCAGTTCTAAATAAAATTAGGACCTACACTTTTAAATAAGAAGTTTTAGGTTTTTCTCAGATGATATCATGTTAGACGATGGTCACATCAAATGATGGACCTTGGGATGGTGATTGTAGGGGAAATTTTAGCACTACTTCACAGGATATTACACACTTATCACACCAGTTTCCTTTTCTTGAATTAAACTTGTTTTGTTGGCTTCCTAATTTTTGTCACTTGTGGTCCAGAGGGGTGATTGCAGTGCAGTATGCTCAGAATTTTTCCTTTATTTTGCATTTAAACTTTATCCTTGGTTTTTCTTTGAAGGTAAGTAATAATTGAATTTTAAAAAGAGCCTCCAGTTTTCCTTTAGAGTCGTGGCCTAAAATGTTGCTTGAAAGAAACCTGGACATAGTCAGGAGTCTTAGCCAGTGATGAGTACCTAACTTTGGTACATTCTATGTAGAGTGATAGTTCTAGTGGAAAAACCCCAGCTGGAAGGGACGATCCTGTACTTGACTTGTTTGGAATGTTAAATTCCATTTGCTTGGGGGGCAAACAATACAAGTCTGCTTATGCCAAATAAGTCATGGCTAGTAAATCTTCTCTATTTTTTCTTAATAAGAATAGAAAATTGAATGCTATACCTGGAATGAAATCGGAAGTTCATAGTAGTCCCTTGAGTACTTGTTGACTTGACTTACTGATTTGAAATTTCCTTGACCTCTCTCATCCCATTAGCTTAGTATTGAAAAGAATCTGGTAAGTGGCAGCTTTTTTCATGTTCTTCAGTCCCCACCTGCTGTGTGGTATTGTGTATAGTGCAGTTAAGAGAGAGGGAGGGAACATAGGAGTTTATTGGACACCTACTGTGTGTTCAGTACCATCCTAGGCGTAGAAATAGAATCGTTTAACTTGGATTGACCAATATTAGACCATATGCAATCTAGTGTAAATTTGGATGGTACAGATTCATGTTTGTCTTTCTTATATGGCTCCTGATCTTTTATTTGGACTACATAAGTGATTTACTAAGTGAATTAGTAAGTAAATGAAGGAATGAATGATTATCTGACTACATAAACATAAGTTCTGTAGGAGTTTATGCCCATGTGTTTATTCATTTTAACCCTGCTACTCTCAGCCCTTCTCTTTAAACCTTGGCCTAATTTAAGATTTTTTACTCAGCTGTATTTCATACTGCTTATTACTCCTTTTTCTCCTATTCCTATGAAGTTTGTCTGGAAGATTGCATTAAACTTTTAAGGGGGCTGTCTGCCCCCGCCCCCTCCCAGTCCATTGTCTGGTGATATCGACCGTCTTTCTCAAGCTTCTGAGAGTTGTTCACTAGATCCCCTTTGTACTAGTGTTGAGTCTCAACACCTTAGTCCATCATGCAAGGCCGTCTAGGGTAATAATTTAAGATGGTGAGCTTTAACTTTAAATAGAATTCCTGTCCTCAAAAAGTCTTAATGATAGGTAATCATACTTCGTGTTCCTGATCTCCTAGCTCCTGGTAGAATATTGTTAGGATTGTGGGTGCTCCCTCAAAACTTACAAGTCATAAAAGATGATTTTATTCATTTAGGCCTCTGGTGGATGAAGTAACTATTCTGTAGAGCTCCAACATCCTTTATAAAGATAAAAGGCCAGGGCTTTGCACCCACTTTTGTGTGTTACTATGTAATTATAGCTATTACTTAATAAATACGGCTTTATTTTCTTTCAGCTAAAGAGAGGGTCCTAAGTAACTTGCGGAAGCACGAGGCTCCCCAGCCTCCCCTCCCTCTGCACCCAGTGAAGCCTCCTGTGCCCGTCATTTCCTCTGCTGTGCTCCTGAGTCAGAAGGGCACCACCCAGCTGGTACGCACAGACCTGAATCTGTTGCAACAGCAGGCCAGGTAAGACCATGAGACCTTCGGGATCATGCTTTCGTGCCTGCTGCCTTGACAGCCTGGGTGATTTAGTACCTGAGAGGGCTTCCTCATCAGCTTTCTCACCAGGAGGGTAATTGGATGAGACCAGCCCAAATGGTTGTTTTAGTTAACCAAGTTGTAACAAGTCTTTTAATTTCACAGTGAAATTATGTGGTGCTTTCATGGACTATAAATTTTGCATGTTTCCTGTGGTGGAATTTCTGAGTGCCAGCACTGCCAGCTAAGTGGTGCTTAGGCTACTCCTGAAGAGACCTCCTGATAATGGAAAGATTGCGTTTAAAGGGGATGAAATGAGGTTTACTTCCTTTTGTCACTGCTTTGTTCTCTTAACTCTTCATATTCTTTTAAAAATCAGCACAGGCACTTGATCAAGGGCAGGAATGTCATTTAATGTTCTGAGTTCACAGGAGATACAGAATGATCTATTGTTTAAGGTATTCATTCTAACTAGCCATCTTGTGAGAAGGAGCCTGTGTGGAGTAAGTCTGTTTTATAAAGGAAAAAGGTGTCAATCTCTTATTGGCCTTTATTTCCTTGGCTGTTTTTGGTCCTGGCATTTATTGTGTTTGTGTGTTGAGCGTGCACACAACATATACACATAGGCACACATAAGCTTGCCTGCACATCAACAAAATAACTACAATTAGAATAGTATTGAAAGCCATATAAACAATTAGCTTTCTCCATTTTGACAGTTCACTTTGAGTTGCTGATCCCTAAGAAATCATGGTACTTACAGTAAGGTACCCCTTCAGGATAGTTAAATTAGGATGAAATTCTCATTTGTTCTTTTATATTTAAGGGTCCATTTAAAAACCATTGTTGATACAACGCAGATTCCAAATGGAGCTTTATTTCTGGCTAAAACACTGTTCCATCTTTCTTCCTTTCTTTACTTCCTAGTTAGCCTGACTGTCAGGGAGAGGATGTGGGTAAGTCTTGGCACACACATACCTTTGGTGTTGTTACTATGGAATACTTGTATCTTACCATTTTCTCATGCAGACTGGGGGTAACTGGAAACCATTGTCACTATCATGAAACCTTTCCTAAGACTTCCTTTTACCTCCTGGTGATGTTTTTCAGAACTGCTGCTCTTCGGGAATCTCAGCAGGTTGCCCTGGATAGTGAGCTGTTGGACACAATGCCCAAACAGTATGTTAATCGAGAAGAACAGACCACACTGCATTTGGAGTGTAGGGGCAGTAGTGGTAAGAAATGCCAAGGAGCAGCAGTTGTAACAGTTCAGGTATGATTGCTTCAGTTTCTTCATAATTCAGATAATTTTAATTGAATTTTAACTGAAAGAAATATATAGCAGATGAGCCATGTCCCAAAACATTTAATAGTTTTTGGGGGAGTGAAGACAGACACAGAGCTACTCACATATTTCCATAAGTGCTGATGAATCCTATAAAATAAATATAAATTCAGAAAAATTCGGAATCATTGAGAAGATTCTTAGAGAGAGGGCCTTACATGGATCTTAAAAATTTTTGTAATGTGATGTTAGTTTCAATTCAGTTAGAAGCAATGTGCGAATGGTGTGACCATCACTTCATCTAGGGGTCAGTGGCTAGATCAGTCAATTTCAAGTTGTTTTTGGAGGTGATGATAGGAACCTACATTGCAAGGCTGGATTTCACGTTGCCAAAGGATGATCACTGGGGAACTCTGGCTGTGTGCTGCAGACTGTGGGGAGCCCCTGAAGACAAACTTGGGAAGGGTGCAGGTCGGTTGAGTGGAGCTTGCCAACAGGTTGAAGGAGAGACATGCAACAATATGGACAAAAATTTAACTGCCTCTCGAGTCACTTTTCTTGAGTTAGAAAAATAGAGTTAGGTTGGATCTGTGACTTCATAAGGTCTTCAGAATGGACACTAGGCCTCAGGCAGCGTGACATAGCACTTAACTTTATGCCAGGCAGTCTCTGAATACTTTACAGAACTTGTAACCTCACCACAACACTATAAGGTGCATGTTTTCATTATCTGCGTTTTCCAGAAGAAATAGAGGCAAAGAGAGATTAAGTTGCATATCCTAGGTGACACAGCCAGTAAGTGACAAAACCAGGAAGGCCTAGGCAGTCTGGCTACAGAGTACATGCCTCTTAATCATTGCACCTCACTCTTTCTACACGAGAATTCAGGGTTCCCTGAGAATTCAGGGTTCCCTGAGCCGGGAAAGAAGCTCTTAGAGATAAGGGCTCCCTGCTGCATGACTACATTGGCACAAAAATAGCTCCTCTTTTTTTGTTAGCTTTTACAAACTGGGGGAAATTTATTTTACTGACTCTTGGTTGTCTTTCAAACATTTCTCTTCTTGGTGCTTAGTCCACACTTAACAGTTCTAATGTATTCTTCATCAGTCTCCTTGGGATACTGTTTTCTCTAAAGTGTCTTCTCAGAAGTAACTTTTATATTTGTATTTTTCATTACCTCTAAAATTTATTTCTGATAAAATAACATGTTTGTATGCCTCTAAAGTTAGGAAATTTTAAAAATCAACCTCATGAGGAATGATTTTGTATTTTAAATATAAATTTTAAAATTAAAATACATAAAGATGTTTTAATATGATTTTAATGGCTCATTTATGAACATTTCAGATTATATCATGAAAATATTTTATTGTTTACCAGAATATTTCTGGGACGGAAAGGCTTGGAAATTTCCAGCCATCTGCAAGTGTTTGAACTATGTATAGCTTATTTGGGGTATACAAAGTCCAAATATATTTTATGGGAATTGAGACGTGCTTCTTCTGTGGTTGCCTCTCCTAGTAGAAGTCTTTACTAATTCAGTGATATTCCCTGAGGAAATGGGGTGATTTATAGTAGGGTTCCTTGTATTGGACTTTGGCATTGTGGGGCATGTTTGCTGGACCCAGAGTTGATTTATTGTCATGTGAAAAATTTTGTTCATTCCTAGAAATGAAAGATGGAAAAGACCCACTGAGGGCCTCACATTATTATAAAACTTACTGGAGGGCATGCTGTGTCCAACTTCTAAGTTTCTTTGTCCACTTAAAATGACTGAGATGGAGGGGCTCCCACCATGCTGCTTTGTTCTATTGTCTACAACTTCTGGTGATTATGAGCTGAGTTATTCAATCACTCCCACCCTGTTCTAGTAAGAAAAGAAAACTTTGAACAATAGTGGGAACAGTGGGCAAAAATCAGTAGACTGAGAAATAATGATAATTTTGGGATATTTTCAGTGAATGCTCAAACTTTCCTACACTAGTTGGTTTTCTTTGATTCTTTAGCATTAGTTTCTATGATGTGTGGCAGTTTTAATGTTCAAGTTAAAATGTAGTTTTGGTCTCATCTCTGCATTTCTGAGTCAAGTGAACCTTGTCTGTTCTTTTTCTCTTGCTGTCTTTGCTCTTCTCTTCATTCTCACTGTCTTCCTTCCTTATCTCAGTTTCTTTCTTTTCTTCTCTATTTCACTAATTTCTCTCTCCGGGCCAGCCAAGGGCTGTGACCCTCAAAGACCCAGTCTGATTGTAGTTGGTGACATACTGGGCAGAAAAGCTAACTGCATGTACTAATCACATTTTTGGGTATTAAACATTGGCCTATTATTTGAAAGATTTGAAAATAAATATTTGTATTGATTCAGTATGTGGGTTAATGGAAGTAATTTAACTATCTATCTTTTATTTCTCCAGTGGTCAAAATTAAAGCAACTATTGTTAACATATATTCTTGGATAGTCATTTTCTTGGCTTTTGATTCATACCAACAGCTTATTTTTTCTTCAAAACAAGAAGTTTTGTAAAGATAGTTTTGTGGTAAAAATAACACAACAGCAGTGCATTTTATAGAAGGAGGTGTTCAGGGTGCTGTCAGAGCTGTGCTGTGCTGGGATGCCATGGAAAGCAGACAAGCAAGACTGTTGCCCTTCAAGAGCTTTTAGTTTGGAATTTATCACAATAACCTTGACAGGGACCTAAAGGCCTTGGTTAAATAAGTTTGTAAATCCAATGTTTACATTATTTGCAAAGGATACCTATAATCATTGCAGGGGTGGATGAAGACGGGATTTAGGCAGTTGCATGCAAAGGGAAATGTAGACCCTACTGGTCACCTGACTGATGTGGAAAACCATCTAAGGAGAATGTAGGATTTAAAACTCCTGCCTTCTAAATGTTCTGGCCTTTTCAGCATTCTCTGCCATGCCTGTAAGATAAGTTCTCCAGTGTGCTTTAAAGGCCTCTCCAAGATGGGACCCCCTGCTCCCCTCTCTGATTGCACTGTAGTCTTCAGCCTTGCCCCCCGACCCTGTATCAGCCTGGCTAGGCTCCTCCTGACTGTCCCTTCATCTTCTGTCTTTGGTTCTACTACATTGGTTCTGTCTTATGTTGCAGCCTGGGCCTAGGATATTCTCTGCATCCTTCCACATCCAAAAAAGGACATTAAGTATATACAAACAAAGCAGCTACATATGTAGGTCATTTAACATCAATTGGTTAGAGAAAGGAATGTTAACAACCCCCTCAAATAAGAAAGACATAATCTTAAAGAAAGGATAGTCTTTTAAATTGAGATAAATTTAGTTTTGTTTTTTCTTAAAGCTCAATAAATTCTCCTAATTTTTTACATCTGTACTGAGAACCAATAAATATTTTATCAAAGACCAGCTTTCAGGCAACGCAAAGTTGATCAATGGCTCTTTACTGGACATGTTGATTTGGGTACTTCCAATATTTTATCTTTTGTTTTTTGCTTCATATAAGGTCTGACAATTAATTTCATTAACTCATCTTAGAGAAAGTGCTGCATACCTCATTGCTGAATATCACTATGGTCACCTTTGTTCCCCTTGGAAAGCTATGCACCAATGCTAATGCCTAGTCTTCCCTTCAAAGCAATTTTGGAACTCTTTTTGTGGAATGGCCATCCGAGCTGTCATCATACCTGCCACTTTGCGCTTACATTGGCAGCACTGTGTAAAAAACTTGGTATGACACCTTGCTGAGTTGTTTGTACAGTGTCATAACCTTGGCAAGGTTATAATACTTTACAGAGTTGTTTATATAGTGCTGCCAGTGTAAGCTCATGATGGCAAGTTCTTGAACTTAATTGTCAGATTTTGAGGATGATGACAGCTCTGATGGCCATTCCAGAAAAAGAGTTCCAAAATTGCTTTGAAGGGTGGACTAGGCGCTGGCGTCGGTGCATAACTGCTCAAGGAGAGAACTTCGAAGGTGACCATAGTGATATTCAGCAGTGAGGTATGTAGCACTTTTGCTAGGATCAGTTCGCGAAATTCACTTTCTGACCTCCTATGTCTTTTTTTCCTTTCAGAAGGGCCAGTGTTCTATTAACAACATCTGTGTTCTCATTTTTTTAATGTTGGGCACATTTGAGATGTACAGCTCAAGTGTTTCGAGTCGAATCATATGTGCTATTGGGTTGGGAGGATGGGGAGTTAAGGCTCTGGGGAGAGATGGCCAATGGAGCAGGGGCTTGACATGCTTCAGGAAAGGCCTCAGTGGTGGGAGACCTTGAGTCTGTTTTTGATGAGGATCAGGATATTGAAATGTAAGTAACAAAAAGCATATCTGACGAAAGTCTTAGAACCAGTGATAAACTAATTTGTTTGATTCTTTATGAAGAAACCTGAGATTCTTGAATAATTTTTTTAGTTTTTTTCCCATCCCTGCCAGACTCACCTAAGAATTTTGAGTTCTAGTATTAATTGTAATAACAGTCTGTTCATCGTATGCCCAGTATATATAATAAGTATATGTAATAAGATATCTGTTCTAGAAACATGTAGGGGTAAAACAAAATCTGCTGACCATTTACATTTTTGTTAGTTTGAAGGTATGCATAAGAATGAAGCAGTAAGCCAACAGCTGCACGCTTTGCGAAAAGAAGTGAAGCAGTTGCAAGCGGAAGCTGCTACACCCCCACCACTTAATGTCGTGGAAGCTGCTGTGCATGCGGAAAACTTGATTACGTAAGTTTGAGGGCATTATACTTGAAAATGCTTTTTTTTTTTTTTTAAATTTTAAAATTGATAAGTTTAATGTTGGTACTGTATGTTTTCCAGCAGTTGGTACAACTAACATTAAGTTTTATACTTACTCGTTTTTGCAAAGACATCATTATACAGAAAGACATGTATTCAGTAACTAGGAAATCATAAAACTTCTGATCTATACTCTCAGGTCTGTTCAGTTGTGATATTTCTGATAAGGATCGTTAGCATACCAGTTTTGCCTCTTCCAGGAAGATGTCATTTTATCTAAGAGTTTACTCTGGGTTTTATTGCAGAACACAAATTCTCAAGCGTCTTTTTCTTGCAGTCGTCATTTTCCATAATTTCTTCTTATAACCAGCCTTCCTCCTTAGCCAAAGGCTGGAGTGAAGTCGAAGAAACCTATAGATAACAGCTTTCACAGGCTTCCTTTTGCCTTTTTGGGAACTGAAGTATGTCACCGTTCTTACTGGCAGCTTCAGGACATTTGGAAGCAAGGGGGTCACTGTTGAGGATCGTTGCATTATGACCACATGTCAGGTTCCTGACAGATGTAATAAGTCTGGATGCAGAGGAAACAACTGAAGTCTGAATGTGACTAAAATGTCGGGTGGACTGTGCCCAACTAGGACAGGCATTCTTGGCCCAATCGCTATAGGCTGTAGATGCCACAACATTCAAGGACCTTAAGATTCCTGTTGCTTCTCTCTCGCAACTAGCAAAAGCAAGGGCCGCCATCTTGCCACCCTGCCCTACAGCCTAAAATGCTCTTTTGTTGTTATCGATAGTAATCATACATGCTGCCACACTCTCCAGACTCCCACTAATTAAATTTGCACAGGGATTGGTAAACTGGCCTTTGGGCCAAACCTGCCCCGCCACCTATTTTTATAAGTCAAGTTTTATTGGATCACAGCTATGCCCATTTGTTAATGTTTATGGTAATGGAAAGAGAACTGACTGGGTGGTAAACACACAATGCAACACATAGACGATGCACTGTAGACTTGTACCCCCGGAACCTATATAATTTCTGCTAACCAATGTTACCCCAATAAATTTAACAATAAAAAATAAAAGAGAGAGACACTGATGAATCTGGATTCTTGTACTGTAAACCAATAGTCTTCACCTGCATTTTCCCTCAGGGCCTTAGTGAATGCCTACAAGTTGCAGCCCACTCCTGGAGTTCAAAAGGTTGGCATTAGCCTTTTCTTCACTGTTGTGGATTACGTCAGCGATGAGACCCAGCGCCATCCTCCCACAAGGCAGTTCTTTACTTCATGCATTGAGATTTTGGGACAGGTAAGGTTATTCTATGTTGTTAGTCTTTTTCAGGTATAATGAGTCCCCACAGTGTCCTCAGGGTTGACTTCAGACTTACATTACAGGTTCAAAGTCTTAACTTAAGTCAGAAGCCCTTGTGAATTATTGGCTTCTCAAGATTTGATTAGAATTGTTGCTAATAGGATTCTGCTTCTCATATTTGAAATAATAAATTATTCATATTTGAAAGCCTCTGGGGAGATGTCAGATTCCATCATATGCTATTGGTGGTGTTACCAGCAATACCACTGAAGCTCTTTATCACTTATAAAATGTTTTCCGGTTTATTTATTTCATCCTCATAGTGACTCTCTGTGATTGACATCATTCTCACAGTAAAGATGAGAAAACTGGGCTCTAAAAGATCAAGTGACTTGCCTAAAGAATGTAGCTGGTGAGTGCTGGAACCAAGACAGGGTCCCAGGTCTCCTGACTCAGTGTTCAATGTGTGCTCCACCTCCCTCCTGCTGCCTCCTAGACGCTATTCTCAGCGACTTTATTTGACTTACTGTTAAAATAAATGTAGATGTTTAATAAGAGCATGGGCAGTGTCTCCATGCAGATTTAGAAAGGAAAGCTATTGGTTGGAAAATATGTAAACACTAATTATAACCATGTACTTCTATCCAAATTCAATTGATTGAGTGCTTATTTATTGGATATTTGTAAGTAGGTGATGCTGAGCAGATATTAAACTATATTTTTAAGTAGTTTTTTTCTGATTATAAAATAGATGTGTGCTTATTATAAGCAATGCAGACAGTATAGAAAGTACAAAGAAGAAAAATGTTTCAGAATCCTAACTACCTGGAGATACTGATTACACAGCTAACCTTTTATTATAGTTTGTCTGGTATATGTATGGGTATTAGTATGTATATGTGTGTATATGTGAAATTGATATATCATCCCTACATACAGATAAATAGGTGGACAGATAGGTATAGATACACACTCAAAAACAGGCACGTACTATTTTGTAACCTGCTTTTGTCATTCACACACATCTTTTAGACCTTATTCCATGTTAATAAATACAGACCTGTGTCATGGTAGTTAATATGTACTGTTTAGTGGTGTAGATATTTTGTAATGTATTGAGTGGTGCCCTCTGAATGAATATTTAGGTAGGTTGTTTGTTTTGCTACAGTAAGCCTGAGATAAATAATCTTACACATCTTTGTGAACTCGTTGGACTTTTTTTTTCTAGGATAATTTCTTAGAAGTATGATTATAATGTCATAGGGACTGGGCATTTCATGTATGTTGTCACACTGCCCTCCTGGGAAGTTTGTACCCATTTACATTGTCATTGTAGGGTTTGAGTTTACTTTTCTCCTACAATAGGAATAATCATCCTTTTAAGTTTTACTAATCTGTTAGGGGAAGTGGTACTTTATTATTATTTTAAGTTGTATTTCTTTAAGTATTTGTTAAGTTGAATGACTTTTCATATAATTTGGCCATTTATATATTTTTTGTGATTTGCTGGTTATTGTCCTTTGCACATTTTCTGTTGGAGAATTTCTTGTTTTTTATTTTTTTCTTACTGCTTTGAAAGAGCTCCTCAGACTTTTAACCTGGTATCTGAGTTGTTATCAGTTTTCTACTTTGTCATTTTTCTTTAATTTTATGATACCTTTTTGCCTTATAGAAGTTAAAATTTTTTATTGAATCACATGTCAGTCTTGTTCTTTATTATTTCTGCCTGTGGCCAAGTTTATCAGAGCCTTCCTGACCCTGAGATTATTTAAATATTCACTTATATTCTAGTACTTTTAAACATAAGAACCAAGTTAAAACAAATGTGAAGTTATCCTGATTATATATTAGTTGTAAAAGTTAGCATTTAAAAAGTATCAGAAGCACATCTCAATACAATCTATAACCTAGAAGTTTTGTTTTCTTGACATAATGCAGAATCACTTTGGGTAGTTAGTAATCACGGTAGTAGGCACATTACAAATTTCTGGATTCAAATTATTCTAATAGTTTTAATCCTTTAAAAGTTTTCTAGTACAATTAATTGAAAATTTTCTACATATAGCCTGTCTAAATGAAATTAATGGGTTATCCATAATTTTTTAATATCACCTACAGTGGAAATAATACAAGGTTATCTATGATTGATTTTTAGATTTCTTTCAGTTGTTTCACATTTTCATTTAGAAAAATTTTGTTTGTCTTATATACTACCCCCTCAGACTTGGTTGCTTAAATAAAGGTTGGGGAGTGGAGAATTTGGTGACATTTTCCCCTTTTGTTCTTTCTAGGTGTTCATCAGCGGCACTAAATCAGAATGCAAGAAGGTGCTTGAGACCATTCTGAAGAACAGGAGGCTCTGCTCTCTTCTGTCTCCTTTCTTCACCCCCAGTGCTGCACCCGCAGAGTTCATACCTCTGTATGAGAAAGTGGTGAGGTTTCTAAGCGAGGACACCAGTGACATGATTTTCATGCTGCTGACCAAGGTGAGCTGTGTGTGATCCAGTCCTCATGTTATGGCTGCAATGTAGGAACTATTGCTGTTTCCTGCTCCATAGAAGTGAAAGGCTCTCCGGAGTTGTGTTTCCAGGTGGACCAAAGGCTCCCAGGCCCTTTTCACATTTTGCGTGATCTTTAAGCAGCCCAGTCGCATAGCTTCCTGTCAGGGGACTTTGGTCGTGTTGTGTGGGACAGTCTTATTCCACTGTAAAAAGGAGGTAACTGCCAAGCCCTCTTTAAGAACTTAGTACAGTTTTGAAATATTCATCATAATAATTTAGTACATCCTTCTTTTGAATTTATCTTAAATTTATGCCTAAATTGTGTTTGAATAATTAGTTGTAATGTGTCCAAGTCTCTCATATTTGGAGAAAAATGGATCTAAGCAAATTGCCTTTGTCCTCATTCCGAGTAGAATGTTAACTCAGACCAAGGCAATGAGTTTACTTAGCCAACTGAGAATGTTAGAGCCTTAGCTATTTTGCCTTCAATTGTATTTCTCTGGCGTTTATGAGTCATGAAACGTGGGAAGTGTTTAGGGCCCATAGACTAATCCCCATCTGTAATTGGGGAGAATGTATCTTTTAGTTTGGGATTCTGGAAGGTGATATCAACACCCTGAATTTTTTTTTTTTTTTTAATTTTTTTGTTTTTATGTGGGTAGTTCCCTGGCTGGGAATCGAACCCAGGCCACAGCGTTGACAGCACCGAAGCCTTAGCCACTACACCACCAGGGAACTCCCAACACCCTGAATTTTTAACTGAGGTGACAGGTGCAGACTCAGAAATGTGGCCATTAGATGGAGAGTTCTATAAAGTGGTAGCTTGTTTGTGGCACTGTGATTAGTGAAGGAGAACTACAAAGTTTCTGAACCTTGGCTTTAAGGGAAAACTTACCAATAAGACTTTTAAATGATAAAAAAGCACACGGAGCTGCAAAAACTCCGCCTCTACAGTCTGAAAGTGAGGAAGTGATAGAGGCGTAATGGCAACCATCCCATTGATCCCTAAACTGCCCAGATTCTTTTAGGTACATAAACTGTAGTTTAAACCTTCATGAAAAGTGAAAGGCTAGGTAGTCTTTGACTTTTAAACTAAATTTGTGTGCTCTACATCAATTGATTTTCATTTTTAATTTTTTTTAATATAAAAGCTTTCTTATCATTAGACATCATTGGGGGTGCTCGATTGATTTTCTGTTGTCAGTAATACTGCTTCTTGTTTTTCTTTTTAGTTCGATCTTAAGCAATGGTTAAATGCCACCAAGCCTCCTCTGTGCGATCGTACCAGGCTTCTGGAGTCCATCCATTTGGCACTTACTGCCTGGGGTCTTGAGCCAGATGAGGATATTTTGATGCCATTTAATCTTTTCTGTAAGCACTGGACTTACCTTCTTCTCTACCAGTTCCCTGACCAGTACAGTGACATTCTCAGGCTGCTGATGCAAAGTAAGTGTCTTTTCATTGTGACTGATTAGGTTGTACTCAATTTTAATATCACACTTAAACCATTCTGCAGATATCACTCAAAAATGTAAAAATAATACAAGTGTGCAGGACTTTAGAATGACTAATTTTCACCTGAAATATTAATACTAAGTGAGTAGTCCCTTAAAGGTTGCTACCTGTAAAAATGGTCATTTATTGTCCTCTTAGAGCAAGGCAGCATTTAGTCTTTGATGTTGAGCCATCTCTCTACCTTGACTTAGCAGCTGTCTTGAATGGAGTGGGGTGGAAGTAGGCCTGCTTACTCTGCCAACTACAGATTTGGAAAGAGAAGGAAGTTGCTTTCTATATGCCAGTTGGTTTCGCTGTAGTTCCAAATAGCGGATAAATGCTTTTTCCCCTAATTTTTGACTCTTATTTTTTGCAAATGAATTTTATCCCTATGTAACAATAGACTGTACTTATATTTACCAAGGGAATGAGCAGCGTTAAATTTTCCACATTCCCACCATTTCTGTCTCCTCCCACCCCCATAATTTTTCATTAGAGTGTGGAGATTAGAGGAGAAATAAAGGATGTAGGTTTTTTTGTTTTTGGAATTTTACCAGGCAGGGATTCTGTTGAAATTTGAAAAATGAGATAGTATTTACTATTTCATGAAAACTTCAGACTATTTACAGATGTAGTGGAAAACTAAATTATGCTTTCTGCCAGATCTTTGTGTTACTTAGTAGAAATTGTTTAATTAATTAGTTAATGATCGTATGTATTAGATTTCCTGAAGGATATGTAAATGTATGGTCTCATTTTCAAAGTACCTCAAGCTTTTATTGCTTCCCAGAGTTGCCTCTGGGTAGGTGGAGAATAGTGATAGGAAAATGTACAGTTTTTGATGCACATTTGCATAGCTAATATTTGTTCTGCATTTTCAAAATACGATCAAGATTATGTTGTTTTTTTTACCCCCCGAAATCTTTTAAAGAGTTTGTAAACTGTTTATGTAGATAACCGTTGACTTGTATGGAGCAGGAAATTTATACTTCCCAGGAGAAGTAATTTGGTTAAAGGCTTAAGAATAACAGTGTCACCTCTGTCAGATTGTAGGACCTCCAGCCTCCTGGTGACCCATCCTTCTCTGACCACCATGTCATTGTTCCCCATGGTTCCATCCTTTGCTCGTCTGCTCATCTGCTCTCTTCATTCGCCCGGGCGAACCTGTTTTCCCTGGCTTCATGGCTGCCTTCTAGGTGCAAATGACTCCCACACTTGTGGCTTGATTCCAGGCCTCTGCCCTAATATTCAGACCACAGTAGCAGTTGGACTCAGGACCCTTCCCTGTCCCTAGACATCTCATACTACACATACAGTGCAACCGACCTCATCATCCTTCCGCTCAGACTGACTCCTGTGAGCCTCTGTTGTCCTGTTTGATCCTCGTGCCTTCTCTGGGTGGAAATGCCCTGAGGAGACATTATTCCTGCCCTCTAGGATGTGATGTTTCTAAGTAGCAGAGTGCTGGCTGGTGGTCTCTACTTGGGCATGCTGTCTGTGTTGCTTTAGGTTTTGCCCATTGTGGGGTCTGCCCCCAGTTTCCCTTGTCCTGTCACTATCATTTCTCTCACATCATCCAACCAGGAAAAATGGCTCCTTATCATATCCCAGTAAAGGTCCAATAGGTGGGATTTCCCTCCCAGATTCCAGCTCAGATGGCTCTGCTAACTTAAGCAGGGTTAACAGGAACAAGGAAGGTCAAGTGTTCAGGTCCATAGTTGTGTTCAGGTCCATAGTTCTTTTAATAGGTTCTCTTTAGTTTATTCACCACAGATCTTTATGAATTTGTTTGGGATTTTTATTTAATATTCATTGCTTTGTAAATACATATGTCCTTTGATTCAAGTTAAAAATTTTAGTTCGTGAAAGATGCTGACATTCTGTCCTCTGTCCCTGCCCTTTAAGGCTCTGCTGAACAGCTGCTGAGCCCTGAGTGCTGGAAAGCCACTCTGAGAGCCCTGGGCTGCTGTGCCCCAAACTGCCAGCAGGGGGCAGCTTCTGCCGAGAGCACCGTGCTTCAAAGCTCCCGGGAAGTTCTATCAGACAAGCAGGTGTGTAGATTTCGGTGTCTGACGTTCTTGTCTGTGCGTTTCTTTTCCGTTTCCTTTGCTATTTAATCAGTTGGAATCCATTTAAAATTTATATCCAAAAAGCTACTTTTTTGTGCATTGTCTTTAATAAGAGCCCCACGGTTTTGTCAGTCACTTGCTCCCCCATTCCCCTTGCCTCTGGATCGCCTCTCTCACACCTCAGTCGGACTCTTGCCCATCTGTTTAAGAGCAGCCTGGACCTACCTCTTCCACACCTGAACTCACTTCTTAACCTTATACCACTGGCTCCTTCGGTTAGAGCTTCATGCACTGTTCCACAGAGCTCTCAGTTTCATCAGTTTTATGTGATGTGGGTCCACATGAAAATTTATTGGAAAGAATGGTTCCTCTGCTTTAGGGAAAGTTTGGAATCAGTTGACTTACTTTTCATGTGCTGTGTACCTTTCCAACTCTTGCAAAGTCAAAGCCTTCCTTCACAGTCTACGGTCACACTCTACTGAAAGTGGGTAGTCGGTGAGCATTTTTTAACCAGTCGTTCTCTTCCAGGTAATGGAGACCATACAGTGGCTCTCTGACTTTTTTTACAAGCTTCGATTATCCACGTTGGACTTTAAAAGTTTTGGTTTGTTCTCAAAGTGGAGTCCTTACATGGATGACATGAAGACACTCTTGGGCTACCTTGTAAAAAGGCTGCTTGGCTCTGAAATAGCCTGCTTGGCCCAAGACCCATCTGCCAACAGCAAAACAGGTAATATGCCTTTAATGCCACCCTGAGCTGGTATTCTGACCTTCCATTAGAGGAGAAGAGACTTGACTACACTCATTAAGAGATATAAATCTTTGCAGTAAAACTATGTATCTGAGTGTCAGGCGGAGGAAGCAGGAGATATATAGCCTAGGTTGAACCCACATATGTGTCATAGACAGTGGGTGCCTGCTTCAGCTTGTCTCTGCCCCTCCTTCATAGGGTAGAGTACAAAGAGATAAGTTTCAGCCTCTGCCTCTTCCTATTATTTATCTCAGTAAGGAAAGGGTCCTGAATATTTAAGCATTTATCTTTAAAAAATATATATATAGTTAAAAAATTATCCATGACATTTTGTAATAAGAATTTTAAATTCAAGAAATTCCATTGTAGCAAATGAAAGCATAAGCATGCTTACATTAACATGTTGTTTTTATATGAACATAGTTAATGGGTATATAGGTAATAAGTAGATTTTTCTATGTAATGTTATCAATGATATTGACAAAGGATATACTTGTTTTCTGTCTCTAAAAATTTTGTTTTGTTTTAGTCCTGAGATCCCTGCATTCAGTAATCATCCAGCTCTTTAAGCCATGGATCCTGGTTTTAGAGGACAATGAAAGGTAAATTGTTTTTCAGGTACTCAGATTCCTTTGAAATTTATAGACTTAAAGTTCGATGGTGTTTTGGTCAAGTGATGCATTCACAGATTTAATTTTTTTTTTGAAGTGTAGGTCCATATTTAAATTTAGAAAATGCTTCTTTGCAAAGGAAACTGAAGACATTTTCTGTTTGTGGAATTGTTAGTCTGGTCGATCAGAGCTATTATCATGATGACAATTTTGAAGCAAAATGGACATTTTTTCCTAGTTTTCTATAATAAAGAAGTTGACTGAGTTTTTGTACTTTCAGAAAAATGGATGCTGCTCTCCTTAATTAGGTTTGGGTGATTACACTAAAAATATGAGACTAACTTGGTCTTATCTAGCATCTCAGATGATTTTTGGAGCTAAGTTGGCTCCAAAAAAGGGTGGAAATTACTCTTTTAACATGAACTCAACAATCAATTGAACTCATTCTTTCATGAGCATTTAAGACAGAGGTGTAGAGCTGTCCAAATGACTCCTTATGCCCCCCTCCCCCCAAAAAAGTATTCAAACAAAAGCCAGGTGAACTTGAAAAGAATTTTGTAAAATGCTGCACATCCCATTATTTCAGGTGTTTTCACCAATATTGATTAATTGGTCCTGAGACTCAGAAAACTTGAATGTCTTACTTCTGTCCCATAGCTGGGGAGAGTCAGAGCTGTGACCAGAGCCCAGGGCTTTTGAGGCCCAGGTCAGGACTCTTTGCATTAACCCATGCTACTTCAGGAACTGCTTGAGAAAACTAGAAAAGATCCTAGGTCTTTGCTTTTGCTAGAGAGCTATTCTTAAACAATCTGCAGGCCTCAGAATTTTATAGTGACTCCTGACCATAATACTGGCTGTCTGTTTATTAAGAGGAAGAATTAATGGAATTTATTTTGATATTGAACTTTCTGGACCAGATTCAGACACTAAAATTTTCATATAAAGAGGTTTTTTCTTTAGTTATTTCCTATTTGTTGATTTTTGGATACCCTTTCGTTACATGGGCTTTTCTTCCTCCCCTGCCCTCCCTTTTCCCCTCCTCTCCCATCCCTTCCCTTCTCACTATTGAAGTTTCCTGATGGTGTATTTCTCAGGCATTTGAAATGTAATCAGGATGCACCGGGGATGGGCTCAAAGGTGTAAATTGGATGTAAAAACATCTTAATTTGATAATTAATTTAGGTCACACTTCTGAAACTTAATTGTGTTGAAATAGAGTTAGGAAGGAAAGTAAACAAACAGATATGGTTGATATTGTAAGCTGCAGTTCACCTGCCAGGAGCGGACAGCCTTTGAAGGGGTCTAAAGGCGTCTTAGGGCTGTGCAGTGCAGCATTTTCTCCGACTCCGGCAAGTCCTAGACTCCGGGAGCTAGAGTAATTTAGTCATGGCACTTTTCTAAGCACATGTTTCGTTTATTTAATGCAGCCACCGACATTACCCCTGGCTGGAGAGTGACACCGTGGTGGCCTCAAGCATTGTGCAGCTGTTCACTGACTGCATTGGCTCATTGCACGAGAGTTTTAAAGGTAGGAAGATGTTACGTCATGTCTCTGGTTGGTTTTCACGTTGTCCCTAAGTCATTCAGTTACTCTTAGGCCTCTGCTTTCCTCCTGTCATTTTATTTTAGTTGGCCTTTCTTTGACCAAAGAAAAATCACTCATGCAGTGACGTGGTGTGAAGTTTGTAACTTCTTACCCTGTTCGGGAGGTAGCTCGGCATTGCATCGGTTATGGAAAACGTGCAGCCTTCCTCTTTCAAATATTGTCTGTCCCATTCTAACTTCTGTGACTTTGACTTCTTTTTCGTGTTTTCTGTCTTTTTGTGTTTCATTTTGAGCCAATTGTTGAGGTCTGTTTTCCAGTTTACTCAGTCTCTCTAGCTGTAGCTATGTCTAATCTACTTTTAAAAATGTCCACTGAGTTTCCAGTTTCAATTTCTAGTAGTTATATTTGTTTTCAGGTCTACCCTGATCCTTTTTGATAGCATCTCACTTGTTTTGTTTGTTTTAAAATTTCAATTTTTACTTCTTTAAAATATTTAAACAAGCTTACTTTCTTTTATGATCTATATGCAGTAATCCCATTATCCGAAGTTCCCGTTGCGGAATATCTTGGGCTGCCATTGGGTATTCTTTTGGACTCTTATTCTTAGAGGCTTAGTTCCTGTGTATTTCGTAATCTTGTACTCGGAGCTCGTATTTAGAGAGACATTATCTAGGGAAATTCCGTGAAGACCAGGTTGTGGGTGTGTGTCAGGAACATCTGCATCTGTTGCCAATTGCAACCATGTAATTTCTTGGCCTAGGGTTTCCCAAACCATGCACTGAGGCGTATGTGAAATCGAAGTCCAGGCTGGCAGCCTCAATTATCACAGTAAACTATTTTCCCTTGCAACTCTGAGTCCAGGCAAAGGTAGAGAGGGTTCCTTTTCCCCCTAGTGAGAGTGTAGTCCTTAGAGGACATTGTCTTCTGCCTCCTTGTGCTGTGCAGTATGGGGGCAAGGAGCCACAGGAGGCAAGGGCAGCCTTCAGACCCAGTGCAGGTGTGATACCTGTGCCTGTAGAGTGGGAAGGAGGAGCTACAGCCTGCAGTCCGGCTCTGAGAGTGCGGGCCAGCCCTGCAGGGAGTTCCAGTGCAAAGGTGCCCCACCGAGGAGCCCCACATTTCTCACAGGTGTCCAAGCTTGTGCTCACTTGTTGGCTGCTGGCTGCCTGGGAGTGTGGCCTTGACTCAGGCACTGCAGTGGCTCCTGAAGGGGCTGCAGTTGGATCAGCAAGTTCTGCTGACAGGGAGATCTGAGCGACACCTCCGTGGCTGCCACATGTTCATGGGGGACCTAGTCACGGAGTTAACAATATGTCATCTGGTATTTTTATGTATGTGTATGTATATGACTTTATCTTCTTAGAGCAGTTGTAGACAACATTGAGCAGAAAGTATAGAGAGTTCATATACCCTCCTCCCCACCCCAGGCATAGCGTCCCCCATTACCAACCCCCCAGCAGAGTTATACAGTTGTTACAATTGATAAACCTGTATCGATACAACATTATCAGTGTCATAGTCTCAGTTCTGTTGGATACATATTGGTTCAATAAGTAACACATTAAATCTTAATACTTTTTTTTTGAAAGGCAAATTCTTCTAGCTGCTTTTTACCATTGAAAATACATTTATTAGTGAGAAAAATACTAGAGTTTCAAATTATAGTCACATAGTCACAGATGCTACATATTTAATTTCTTAGTTTAAGGGGCAAGCACTCTCACAGGCTCTTGCCTGTGTATGTAAAATAAGCAAGTGGCTTAGGAACAGGAACGTGCATGGATAACATCAAGAACTGGTAGCTAAGTTCACAGAGAGGAAACCAGAGCTGTGCAAAACAAGATGAAGAAGTATTAAATCATAGTAGCCTTCTGGTGAAAAACGAGTACCTGCAAAGGGAAATGAATTTATGTGAAGTCACAGAATTCATTTGTGCCTGGACTGGAACTAGAAGCTCAGACTTGTCCTGGGGGACCACCTCCTAGCCATCTTCTACCTCCATATCCATCCTTATCTGAACAAATGCTGCCCTTCAGCCCTGTCTTACACAGTTGTTAAAAGCACGTGCTCCTGTTTCATGCTGTAGAATAAAGTAAGTGCTGGCAATCGAGGGCCCAGGAACGTTAGGTGTGAAAAGTTACCTGTGTTGATGCTCACCGGCCATTTTTGGAAAGTGGGTGCTAAGAACCGCCATCAGGTTTGTTCCCATGTGTGGCTCCCTGTCCCCTGACTGTGCTCCATTCCTTTGCCCAGAACCAGAGGCTGAAATGGTTTGTTGTAGACTAACTGTCCCTTACAGTGCCATTAGCTCCTGTGGCACTAAAGCAGTTGATTCTTGTGGGGATAGGACAGTGCGATCCAGGTTGCAGGCTGAAGGGACGCCTGGAATTGGTGGGGTTGTGGACGTGTGTCTGAGTTAAAAAGCCCTGTGTTCAGAAGTTTTGAGGGAAAACGGATCACCGCTATCTGCCACACACCAGCAGCTCACTCCAGTTACCCCAGTAATTAATGCCCCACTCCTTATTGTTAATCAGCCATCATCTGTTTTTCCCCCAGCATGTGAAAATCTTTGAAACTGTGTCATTATTGAGAACTGTAGGTTTTAAACTTTAGTTCAAATTTGCGTTTTGCGTTATTATTTATTTATTTATTTATTTAAAGATTAACCCAAGGGCTGTCCAACCCTTTGGCTTCCCTGGGCCACAATGGAAGAGGAAGAATTGTCTTGGGCCACCCATAAAACACACTAATGCTAATGGTAGCTGATGAACTTAAAAAAAAAAAACAAAAAACAACAACTTTAAAAAAAATCTCATAATGCTTTAGGAAAGTACGGATTTTGTTGGGCCGCATTCAGAGCCGCCCTGGGCTGCATATGGGCCGTGAGTTAGACAAGCTTGAATTAACCATAAGGCCTTGAGCTGCATTTGCTTTTTTAATTTTAGATAAGCTGTTGCCGGGTGATGAAGGAGTCCTTCGGTTACATCTGATGCATTACTGTGAAGCATGTACAGCACCCAAAATGCCAGAGTTCATCCTGTACACTTTTCATAGCGCCTACCGGAAACTCCCGTGGAGGGACCTGCATCCCGACCAGATGCTCATGGAGGCCTTCTTCAAAGTAAGCTGTTCGCTCTCCATGGCCTTGATAGATTTGGCTTCTAGGGAGCAGCCTGTGCTCCCTGCACTGTGGGTTGTAGGCAGTTGCTGTATGTGCCAAAGTGGACTGTGCCCTCATTCTGTGTGGCCCACATGGTACTTGTATAAAGCGACATCCCATGGGAATCATTTCATGGTACTGGTAGGCAGTGGGAAAACATTTGCAGGACCATTTTAAAACCCAGAGAAGGGCTTGTCTAAAAGATGACAGTCATTCCCTAGACTTAGTAATATTGTCCTGCGAGGACATAGTTCAATGACTTTGTCATGTTCTTCTGTGTTTCTGTGTGTGATGTTTTTCTTGGATAGTATCATTAGAACTACTTGTTGTTAAATGTTCTATTAAATCAAAATTAAATTGATACTCAAACTATTAGTTTCTTTTTCTTTCTTTCTTTCTTTCTTTTTTTTTTTTTCACTTCTCTCCATTAGTTTCTTTAAGCAGTTATGCAAGGGAGTAATTAGGTTGTGGGAGAGACAAGTGCATTGTAATACCTGGTGATGCATCATAATCATATAATGACCTGAAATGACCTGGAAAAGTGCCACTAAGTGTGTAAGAGTCTTTGCAATGGAAGCAGTAATTACAAAAATCAGGCACAGCAGTGTCACATACCAGTCACACATTTTTATTGTTCTTATTAAGTTTCTATTAAAAAAAACCAAAAACCTGTATAATCTTAGCCTTATGTGATTGTTGCAATTTATTTGTTTGTTCATAGTCATAAGTTATTGGTATTTACTCTTAATGTCACATTTATTATTGAGACACCTTAAGTGCTTTAATTGCTACAGGCGCACAATTATTTATGACAATTAGTAAAAGGTACTGCATTGTTTTAGTGCTTTAAATGGAGACTCCACCCAATGGCACTATCGTCAGCCACTCCTGTAGCTCTGAGGACGGTTGTCTTAGAGAAATACAAGGTTAAGAATGATTTTATAGCTAGCTGTCGTCTGGGAGAGAGGCACTAATTAGATATTCATTACCATTATGAACATGGAAGGGAATGTTTGTTTAAAGAGCTGTAAGATATCATTTAAGGGACAGCCTTTGCTATACGGCAGATTAAATAGTGGAATGGTCTATAAAGGGAGTCTGTACATTCTGTGTTTCTAGGAGTTTTAGTCTAATGATAGCTTACCCTGAGCTGCCCAGGAGCTGGGATCCTTTCATTTCTATGTGCCTTACTGGCATACTAAGGTAAATTTTGAAGAGGTTGAGAGTGAGGATAGAGAATAGATTATTAAGGATGATTAAGAATCATTTTCTAGAAGGAGAAAGAATAAGTAGTTAGCATGATATAATGATGTTAGTAATGGGAGGATGTGAATTATCACCAAGTTCCACAGATTGTGATTTAATAAATAGAGTAGAACTTTTTAATCTTTATTTTCAAAGGATAAATTTATAGCTAGCCATGTTTTATTTTAAACAGACTTGAGATAGGCTTATAAGGATAACTTTAACATTGATTATATACTTTATAATACATACACCACATACCCCAGTCCCTAATAATTTAAAATAAGATTTAGTTAAGTATTATGTAGTCATCAAAAATTATGAAGACTAATAATATGGAAATATTTTTATAACATAACTTTATACTACAAAGGCCATATAAAAATGCGTGTACCAATATTGTGGGTCTCAAAGTATGGTTCCAGGATCAGCAGCATAGTACCACCTGGGAACTTGTTAGAAATGCAGATTTCTGCACTCACTCTAGATGTAGGAAATGAAGAATTCTAGGGATGATGCCCCACAATCTCTGTTTTAACAAGTCCTCCAGGTGGTTCTGGTACACACTCAGCTTTGGGAACTACTAACTGGTAGATCTCACCCTTTGTCCTGTGCCAGCACGTCTAAGGACTGTGGTATGCTCACTTCAGCACCAGTGACTAACTGTGGCAGTGACATGCCGCCCTGCTTGGAGGTAGGGAAGCTTATTCCTCTCCTGTTAAGAATTAGTGAAATAAGCATTGAACTCCAAACAAGCTGAAAAATGTACACGCATACTCAGTATGGAAGGAAAGATATTACAGATTTAAGTTTAAATCTCTGGGGCTAGGATTATGGGTGACGTTTATAATCTGGTGGAAAAGTGTTGTTTTAAAAAATGTTATTTAGTAAACATTGACTTATACACATTTAAAAGATGTATAGACTGTTTAAAGCAAAACATTGGGATTAATTTGTTTCCTTTTAGGTGGAACGAGGAAGCCCCAAGAGCTGCTTCTTATTTTTGGGGTCTGTCCTCTGTGAAGTCAATTGGGTCAGTGTGCTCTCTGATGCCTGGAGTCCTAGTCCCCCGTCGGAGACCCGGAGCATGGTTGTCTGCCTCCTTTTCATGATGATTTTATTGGCAAAGGAAGATCAACTGGTAGACCAAGCAGTAAGTTTGGAGAGCCTGTGATAAAACTTGGCAAGGCCGCCTGGGTCCTCACTTTCTGTAAAGTTGTCATTTGTTAGTTGTCTGTAATTCTATGTCATTGTGACTGTGCCTGGCATATCAGATGTGTCTGTAACCAGATGCATGATTTTCTTGGCTAGTTCATAATCTAATTGTAGATTATGAAGGGAACCACACTGAGTCAGAATATAAAAATCCATTTTATTTCACATCTCACGAATTGCTAGTTCTAACATCAGATCAGAGAGTTCCTGAATCAGAGACACGTATTTCTGGAAAAATGGGAGCTTTGGAACTAAGGAATATGTCTTTCATTTTTAGGATTCATCTCTACTTAGTCTTCTTGGACAGACAAGTTCACTTTCATGGCATCTTGTGGATATTGTGTCATATCAGAGTGTGCTAAGTTATTTTAGCAGCCATTATCAGCCATCCATCCTCCTGGCAAAGGAGTCTTCTGCTGAATTAATCGTGAAGCTCCTAAAAGTGACTGCAGGCCTCTCTGTTCCTGCGGACAGCCAAAAACATCTTGTAAGTTGAATGAGTGCTTTAAAAGGCAGAGAGTGTTCTTCAGGACTGGTAATAGTGTGAGTGCTACTGAGAGCATCTTGAACCCTGTGATAACTTACCAGAGAAAATGGGAGGGTGTCTATCGTGGGTACTCAGATTTTGGCCTCTTGGACCTTTTAGTTTTATTTCTCTCTAGTACGCTCTCGTTTACTAGCAGTATCACATGCTAACAAGAGGCCAAAGGATTATAGGCCGGCAGTGCGCTGTTTGGTTTAGTGGTCTGAATGTCATTAGCAGCAGAATGGCAAAAAAGTTATGAGCATGAGTTTGAGTTCAGAAAATCTCAGGTCCCCCAACTCACTGCCATTCTGACCTTGATTTTCTCCTCTGAATCGGAAATAATACTTTGCCTCAAAGTAGTGTTGTGAGGATTAAATTAGATGATAAACATAAACATTTTTGGAAAAGTTCCTGGCCAGTAATTAGTGTGTAGCTAATGTAGTAAAAAAGAAAGTGTATGTTCTACTTGAATTTAGGGGAACGTGGGCTCTAGTCTAAGAGTTACCACAGATTTGTGTATCCTTAGAGACAGGGCCTTGCCATACACCTGTCTTGTGACTTCCTGCTCTGTCCGGTCCACCCCCTCCGAAGCAGTCAGTGCGGTGCCGTGCTCCTAGGGAATGCTCAGTTAACACTGCTCACATGGGTTTGTTTGAATGATCCTTCTTTTATTGTCAGGATGCAGTTCTAAAATGCCGAGCCTTCACTCATCAGATGGTTCAGTTCCTCAGCAACCTGGAACAAAATGGAAAAATCACTTTAGCAGTCCTAGAACAGGAAATGTCTAAGCTCTTAGATGATATCATTGCCTTTAACCCACCCGGTAAGTGACCACTGGGAGGTTGTGTGATTATTCAATAAATGAACTCCTGTTGTCTGTAAGGCATTGTGACACCAGGAAGATAGTTGAGACACAGTCGTTCCTGTTTCCAGAGAAGCAGTGGTGAGAGAGATGATTGGACCCTCAGCACTGGGGCAGGCGTGAACATTAGGAAGAGTTGCTGCTGTCAGATGCTGCTGTGACCTTAACTGGATTGAGGGCTAAGTTAGAGGACTGATAACCCCACTGGATGGCATCCAGCTAGGGGGTAAACCTGCCTCTGGGGAATGAAGGCAAAAGCAGTTAGTCATCTGTTTGACCTTGCTATTGGATCAAAAATCTGTGTGATGGGGGAAAAGATACTCCTTTGAAAATAAGAAAGTATAGGCTGACCTTCATGTGGGTTTGAAGTAAGAATTCATACTTACCTAGATTGGCTGAAAAAACCCCTTCAGCCTGAGAAATTAGTTAAAGCACTTCTGGCTTAGCAGTGCCGCCAGATGCCCGGCAGAAAGCCACCACAGATCCTTTTTGTGTCAGAGAAACCCATCTTCAACTCAGTCCTCAGAATTCCAAGGAATATGAACCCACAGTCAAAAAAGAGTCATATAACTTACAAGGAAACAGGTACCACAAGCAAGTCAGCAAAGAACGACAGCCAGACAAATCAGACATGTAAAGACTTAAGCTACTGACATAATTAACATGGTAATGTTTTACTATATTTGATGAAATAAGAGAGGGTTGAAAATATTAGTAAGGAATAAGGGATTATAGAAGTATGCAGCTTTGAGAGAGAATCAGATATGAAATGAAAAATAAAAAATTTTTATAAAATAAAAATTGTAATAAAAATTTAATGGATGAGTTTAACAGCACTGTCTAAAGAGAAAACTAGTCAGCTGGAAATAACCCAGAATGTAGAACAGACAGAAAAAATATCGAAGTGAGGTTAAGGGGCATAGACAGTAGACTGAGATGTAACATACAGCTGGTCATCTCATCAGAATTCCAGGAGGAGAGATACAGATTTAGGGAAAGGAGTAGCTGAGGAGATAGCAAGGCCGAGAACTTTCTAGGACTGATGAAGATAATAATCCTTAGATTCAGTAAACCCGGCCAGTCCGAAGCAGGATAAATAGAAAGCAATGCACATTGTACATGCTATAGTGAGGCTGCTGAAGCTCTGGGGACAAAGAAAGAACTTCTCTATCCAGGAAGGAAAGCCAGATTACCTACAAAGGAACAAATTTTATGTTGTCAGCCTACTTCTTAGTAATAGCATAGTGCTGGGAGGGAATGCCTGATAACCTGGAGTTGTAAACTAGTATAAGAAAATCCATCTTTCAAGGAAGAGAGTGAAGTAAAGATACTTTCATTGAAATGGAGGGTGTTTGTCTCAGTAGACATCTCTGGAGGAAATACTAAAGCCTGTTCTTTAGGTAGAAGTAGAGGGATCACAAGTATAAAGCTTGAATTGCAAGAAGGAATAATAACAGAGAAAACGATAAAATGTAAGTAAAAACTGCCTATATAAAACTATAGTAATCATACATTTAGGGGTTTAAAAAGCAAGGCTAAAATGAATGATGTGACCACAGTATACATGTTAGGAAAGAGGTTGAGTTAAAAGGATTCTAATGTGTTGTTGGTATTGTTTGAGACAGTCAAGAAATTTATTTAATTTATACATATTTTAATTAAATAATTAAATTATTATTAATGATAAATATAATAAAAATAAAAATAATAAATTAATTCCTATTTTGTCAACGTTAAAAAATTCTAAGAAATTCACCAAAGAATAGAATAAAGTATATAATTTCTGAGCTGGTAAAGGGAGATAAAAAGGAATGGCTAAAATACATTCAATCCAAAAATGGCAAGAAAAGGAGTGTGAGGAAGGTGAGAAAAGAACCAAAATAAGATGTAAAATTCAAACATATTAGTAACTGTAAGTGGACCAACGTTCAGGTTAAAAGATCGAGATTGTCAGGTTGGATTGATAAGCAGCAGCATCCTGCTTTAAGTTGTTGGAGAGAAGTACATCTGACTCACTGGATGTGGGAAGCTTTCCATGAGGCAACTACATCAGGCAGATGAGAAATAGAAAGCTGGCATATCTACGTTAGTATTAGACAGATTGGACTGGAAGGCAGAAAGCATTTCGGAGCCAAATGCAGTCAGTGTGTTTCCCGGCCCTGAAGTTGCATGACAGTAAGATATAAGAAGCATTAGTAGAGGTAAAGAGTCATCGGAAATCGGTGAAAGGTTCAGTTCATCAGGAGGATATAATAATTCTCAACTTATTTGTACCTAGTAACACAGGAGCAAAGGCATCAAGTGAAAATTGACAGAACTAGGAAGAGAAATGTCAGATTCACTCACAGTGAGAGATTTTGACATGTCTTACAGCAGTTGATAGATCACGTAGACAGAAAATTGGCACGACTGTAGGAAGTCTGACTAGCACAGCTGATGAGGAACCTGTTTCATACAGTATTGTAAGTATGCAGTGAGGTAACACACCTAAAGTTTAGCGCCAGCTTGGCAAGTCACAACAGTTAGTGAATGTTAAAATTAAAAAGAAAGAAGGAAAATCAGCAGGTAATACTTGGAGATACTGTTTTGGAGTTGATCTTGTGATTGGGCCAAGAAATGTTGAATAATAGCTGACCAGGCAAAGGAGAATAAGGGTGTTCTAGAACAGTGGTTCTCAACTTTCCTAATGCCGCGACCCTTCAATACAGGTCCTCATGTTGTGGTGACCCCTATAAAATTATTTTCGTTGCTACTTCATAACTGTAATTTTGCTACTGTTATGAATCGTAATGTAAATATCTGATATGTGTTTCCTGATGCTCTTAGGTGACCCCTGTGAAGGGGTCATTCGACCCCCAAAGGGATCACGACCCACAGGTTGAGAACTGCTGCTCTAGAAAGATCTTAATGAGAAGAATGATGGGGTCAGCTCTGATTTCTGAGAAAACATTTGTTGGCTGTGTTGATGATTAATAGGAAGGGCAGAGGCTGAAATCTGTTAGGAAGCTTATTGTATTCATTTTTTGTTCCTGAGTTCATCATTAAAAGCTATATTCAAATTAAAATTGCTATTTGACTGAAATTCAGAGATAAGCCTTTAAAGTCCTTGCTTGATAATAAGTAGGTCATACCGTGACATTAAGTTAGGGTGTATTTAATGCTGTGCAGGTGGGTGAATTTGGTCTGATGAGTGTGATGAGTAAGACTTCCCTATTTGTCTAGACATAACTAACTGAAGCCTTGGTGTGAGAAAGCCACAACTCTATTCCATTCAAAACATGTGCCCAAAATAGAGTTTCTATTTTTTAATATAAAGGGGTCTGCCTTAGAACCGGTTCATTTGCAATTCTCTTGTACAATTTCCTCTTTTTCTGGTATAGTGTCCTCTTTTCATATCTTACTTTGGAAAGACCCATTTATTTATATTACCAGTATGTTTTCTTATTAAAAAAAAAAACACAAAAATAAAAGAGCTGCTATTAGGAGCCTTTAAAAAGGTTTTTCCTCCTTTTATATTTCATTCTAAACAACAACTAGTCTGTGTTGTTCTAGAATGGACAGCTTTGGCAGTGGTGGGGGTGGGGTACTGTTTCTAATTAGTTTACCAAATGACGACTGAGATCTGTGTATTTGGTTTTCCAAATGCGCAAAGGTTGGAAAACAACTAATTAAGCATGTTCTGATAAGTCACTTTCATACCAGTTCGATCTGTTTATGAAAGTATTGCTCACTCACGCTGCTATAAGGAGAGATCTTGCAGTAGTCCCTACTTTGTTCTTACAAAGTACTTATAAATTGCCACATTCTGTCCTTAAAAGCTAAGTATTATCCAGAGTTTTCCTTCTGGTCCTTTGAGATCAGCTGCAGAACTATAAGACCTGCATGGAGAGCAGCTAAGATTAAAGCACTGTTGTCGCCTTGATCACATTCTTATCACCGTTCTGGTCCCCTTTCCATGGGTGTGTGTCTGTGTTCCCCTTCAGGCATGGACAGCCAGGCCCGCCACATGGCTCTCAGCAGCCTCTTCGTGGAAGTCCTGATGATGATGAACAACACTGCTGTTCCGACAGCAGAGTTCCTCCGGGGCAGCATCCGGACCTGGATTGGGCAGAACGTGCACGGGCTCGGGGTGCTGCCCCTTTTGACAGCAGCCTGCCAGAGCCTGGCTTCTGTCCGCCACATGGCTGAGACGACAGAAGCCTGCATCACTGCCTACTTCAGAGAAGGTAAGAGGACGGCCATCTCGTGCTCTCTGTAAACATTTCAGGAAGGTATTTTGTCCTTTTCATGAAGACCTGCAGTTAGCATGAGAACCCGTGACCCATGTGTGCTGGTACGATCGTATTTCACTTTACATTGGTTTTGGGGTATCACACCAACCTGTGGGTCACAGGCCTAGTCATGGTTCTCAAACCAAATGTTCGAAGCCAGAATCTATATAATCGTTACCCACTCTATTAATTTTCTCTATGTTGTCTCTTGTTAAAATGAGTTTTCATGGAGTCTTTTTATTGCTTCTTGTCACATCTTTTAACCCATTTACCATTTGCTCCAAGAATACCCGCCATTGGCGCTTGCGATTATAGTCCTATCCTTATCCCCAAAATTTGCCACAGAATATCTTGCTTTTATTATTATTTTTGCATCACTCTAGTATGTTCATAGTCTTTGGAAGCAAATGATGTGCAAGCTGCACTTTTGTTTTCTAAATAGGAAATGGAAATTATGAAGAGATCACCCCCCACCCCCTACAAACAACCCCACCACCACCACCTTCCTTTTATCTTCCGTACTCTCTGTCTTTAAACTCTCACATTCTGGAAACGACCTGGCTGGTCAGGCAGAGTTGCTCAGAAGAGCACTTCCCAAATCCGACATGAAGATACACATCGTAATGCACACACTAGGAGAGAAAGGGGTGTTAGCAAGATTGCCAGGAAGCGCCTGGATTCGGCCCATTCTCAACAACCCATGAATCCACATGGGAGCTGCTATGCATGTTACCACATCACCCTACCCTCATTCCCCTGAAGAATTGAGAACTACTAGGGTAACGCCCCTGTTCTAAATTTTTGTGTGTTATTACAATGAAATCGAAATTGTTTTATTCAATTTGTGAAATGGATAGAGTAATGTGGAAAAGCGTAAGTGTTCATAGCATACTTATAAATGATACCACAGTTAAAACTTCAAGGTGATTGGGACAGGCATTGTCTGTCTACCTGTGATTTAATGATCATAATATGCTGAGGAAGGTGATTTATGAAAACGCAGCACCGAATCCTGACTTCTTACACCTCTGTGGAGGCTAGCCCAGGGCACAGGCGTTCAGCAGGAGGGCCTTCCACTCTGCGCTGGGAGGCATGTTTCACTTCTGTGGGCTCCAGGGCCAGCGTGCGCAATGTTTTCTTGACATGAAGCTTAATGTGAAGAGATGCATTAGAGTAAAGAATTTGAATCTGGCTTTTATCTTGCTGTCTCCTCTTACTGTTTGTTTCCTTAGGCTCACTCAGTCAGAATTTAGGATGGGGTCCCATTCTGGTGTCCCTTCAAGTTCCTGAGCTCACCATGGAAGAGTTTCTGCAGGAGTGCCTGTCGCTTGGCAGTTACTTGACTCTCTATGTCTACTTGCTGCAGTGTTTAAATAGCGAACAGACGCTAAGGAATGAAATGAAAGTGCTGCTCACCTTAAGCAAGTGGTTGGAGCAGGTGTATCCAAGGTGTGTTGCACTCTGGCTGCCGGTCAGCCTCACTGGGTTTGGGAAACTTGGAATGTAGGGTTGAAGTAAGTGTTCATTTAAGTGCACAGAACCAGGTGACACACAGCAGCAAGCAGAGTTGTGAGGTACAGTGACACTTGTTTTAGAAAGATTTTTACTTGCATGGACTAATTTTGTGAACATATTTTTTATTTCCTAAAACATTTATTTCCTAAAACAGGCATTTCAAAGCATCAACCGTTAGCTTCCTTGTCATTTTAGTGGCCATAACAATGTTTATCTATCTCATAGGGTTGTTAATGAGGATTAAATGGAAGAACATGAAGCGGACACAATGTCTGACATATACAAGTGTTCAGTAAATGGCAGCTGTTATAGTCCCTAAGTGTCCCTTATGCATAAAACTCAAATGTGGACTGTCAGTGAAATGGGGGTAGCAAGACTCGCCTTCTAATTGTATTTTCCGCCGGCCTGCCCCCAGGTCTGTGCAGGAAGAGGCAAAGCTGTTTCTGTGGTGGCACCAGGTCCTGCAGCTGTCCCTGATTCAGACAGAGCAGAACGACTCGGTCTTGACAGAATCTGTCATTCGAATTCTGCTCATGCTTCAGGGCAGGCAGAGCCTGCTGGCTGAGGAGAGACTCAGCTCCGGGATCCTGGGGGCCATCGGGCTTGGCCGAAAGTCACCCCTGTCTAACAGGTAAGGAAGCACCTGCCACTATTCTTCTCAATGGGCCTCAGTGTTGGCACCTACCTGGGGTTGTGATACTTCAGTAGGTTTTTGGCTTAGGGGTTGGGTTTTTCCCCCAAAGATTAAGCAAAAAAATAAATGAAAGCATTTAAATATAATGTGTACAGCTTTATATTATTAGAAAAACATGTTTTTCTAATTTTAAAACAGCTTTGTTTTTACATTCAAAGAATGTGTTTTTAGTTACTGTATTTTAGTAGTTGTACTTCGACTTTGTTATCTGGCCACACTGCTGATTCCTCTTTGGTGTGGAGCCAGGGACGGTGTGCGAGGTTAGGCTGAAGTACCCCCGCCAGCTGCCTCACTGCCTGCACTTTGTCAGGGCACTCAGGTTCTGGGAGGAACTCGGTCTGCCATCTGTGAAGTCAAGAAGAGTTAAAGTTAATTGATAGAAAGGACAAGCAATGAGAAACATGTCTAGGCTTTTGTTGCTAAAAATTACGGGATGTGAAAGAATTTGCCATTAGCCTCCCATTTTATCTCATAATACTTATTTGCATCAAGGCTTTCATTTAAAGCCCTTCCCAGCATTGAAAAGAGTTTTCGTACCATTCCGAGGGCAGCATTCGTAAGGAATAGCCCATCCTGCTCTTGCAACTTTGGGAGCCACCAAGTTCAAACCACTTAACATCAATTCTTTGTTTATGATAGAATGTATTAGATCTGTGTGATTCTGATTCACTTAAATTTGTGATAAAATACATACAATATAAAATTTATCATGGTAACCATTTTAAAACATACAGTTCAGTGGCATTTAGTGCATTTGCAGTGTTGTAACCATCACCACTGTCTAGTTCCAGAACATTGTCATCACCCCAAAAGGAAGTCCTATACCCATTAGACAGTCATTTCCCAGCCTCCTCCCCACCGGGTCTCTGGCAACCAGAGTTGGCATTCTGACCCTGTGTATCCTGTTGTGGATATCTCATAAATGGAGTCATATAATATGTGGCCTTCCGTGTCTGACTTCTCTCACTTAGCATAAAATTTCAAGGCTCATCCGTATTTTAATATGTATTAGTACTTCTTTACTTTTTGTGACTGAATAATAGTCCATTGTATGGATATACCACATTAATCAGTCAATAGGCATTTAGGTTTTCTCTGTCTTTTGGCTATTGTGAATAGTACCACTATGAAATTTCTTCTTTAAGTTTGTATTGGAACATCTGTCTCCTGTTCTTTTGCATATGTGTATATGCAGGAGTGGAATTGCTGGGTGATATTGTTAACTTAGGAGGAGCTGTCAGACTTTTTCATAGCACCTGCACCATTTTTTCCATTCCTACCAGCAATGTCTGAGAGTTCCAGTTATTCTGTATCTCTGCCACACTTTTCTTCATGAATCTGAATAATGCTTGCATTGTTGGGGTGTTAATCTTGGAAGGGAAGATTGAGTCTCCTTCTTGATGATATTTAAGCTTTTCCTGAAAAGGCTAAAAACAACAGTGGTCTGAAAATGTGTTAGTCTTGTTCTTTCATAGAAAATATGGTATTTGTTTTAAAATGCTTGCATTAATAGTCTTTCACTTCTTCCGATCTCTCCCTAACACCAAAGGTTCCGAGTGATTGCCCGAGGCATGGCTGCCTTCCTTTCAGTTCAGGTTCCTGCCGAGGATCAGATCCGTTTGAAGCCTGGCTCTGAGCTATATCTCACCTTAAAAGCTCAGCAGGTCAGTAAAAGCAGCTTTACAGTGAAGGGGCAGCCGTTTTCCACCAGGCCCTCCTTAGGAGGTGTGGAGGTGGCAGCTGAGGTCTTTACACATGATGATGTGATGACCTGCAGTAGCATGTCCTTTAGTGTGCTCTACTTCCTAGAAAATGGGGACCGCAGGGCCTGCCTCAAATTTTAAACCATGTTGTGTAAAGGTACTTGCCTAGAATACTCTGATTGCCATTGTAGAAGAAGCAAGGCCATAGGCAAGCCAGTCTGAGATTGAATTCGGTTCTGATGAGCATGACTATACGCTGATCTGCAACGTGCTGGTCTGGGGACTGGCACAGAAGATGTGACCACAGTTGCAAATAATGGAGGTTAGCTGGGCTTTAACCAGGAACCAAGGACACACTTCTTGTTTTGTGAGCCTGGAAATTGAGCCTGTTAGTGATGTTAGAATCACCTAACACAGACGAAATGGTAACTGTGAGAAATTACAGTTTGTTCTAAGGAATCACGAGTCCACACGGTAGTGGTTCCATTCCCGTAACTGTCTTCACCTGTAATCAGGCTGACCAGGTACAAAGGTATGCCAAACATCTAGTGATGGCTGGCATTCTTGAGTGCTTACTACATGCCAGGCACTCTTCGAAGTTTTAACTCATTTAATCCTCATAACAACCTTATGACAAAGGCACTTTTATTACCTGGTTTCATGAATGAGGAGATGGAGACACAAAGATTTGTCCCCGTTAAACAGCTAAAAGTGCTGGGGCTGGAATTCGGGGCTCCCTCCACCAGTCTGGCTTCAGACTTCACGCTCAGGCTTCTGCAATGCTGTCTCTGTAAGTGGTAAGTGCTGAGACCCCTTAGCCCTGCTCTTTTTGCACCTTTATAAGGCCTCAGCCAGCTACTGCAGGGCAATACCTTGACTATTAAGAACAGAGACCAAGCGATACAATCAGCAGGTTCTGCTCCAGCATCTCGGTTTATACAATGCCCAGTACTTGTCACAGACCGACTAGACAACTGCTGTTTGAGCCCCTATGTTGTATCGTACATTGGGGCTGGGCAAGACATTGACCACGGTCCACCGTGGACTGCCACACAGTTTTGGGGTGACCTGCCTGAAAAAAGTGTCATACTGGACACCACACTACGCCATTATTAGCATTATTACTACTAGTGGCCCCTTTCCTCATAAAAAAGTCACACTGTCACTGGAAACGTGTGTGTGTGCTGTTGGATTCTGTGACTTGCGATGGACTTTCTTTTAGAAAACACTTTGATTATTATGATTATTATACTGCATAATAAAATAAATAGCCAGTGGACTACAGCACTTGGAGAAAATTAGAAGTAGCCCTTGCCCTGGAAAAGCCTGCCCAGACCTGTCGTATACAAACCATCACAAGCAGGCAGATGCGTCCCCTGAGGGCCAGCTGTGAAGTCAGTGCAATGCATTTCAGTGTGTTTTTTCAGAAGTCTTCTCTCCGGTGGCCACCAGTACCTGCAGCATGGCTTTTGCTTTAACTTTGGCCACCAGGTATCCCAGGCCTTGCCTCTCTACCTGCATTCCTTTAGGCTGGCAATACCTGTCCATACTTGTCATCAGGATTTTCAGACTTGAAAAAAGTCATCTTTTTATGAAACTATTACTCAGGCAAATTGTTCCAGTAGACCATTTTGGGGATTAAATTCAAAAAAAGAAAGGGGGAGAGAGAGAGAGAGATGGACACTGTGGTTAAAGGGGTAGCTTGTCCCCATCGATTCCTGTTCTTAGGTTGAACTCTGTTCACACAGCAGTTAGCCTGGTACCAAAATCCCTTTAGCTGTTTATTTTCGACCCTAAGACTTCAGCCTCCTGGTAATTTATTTCTAAGCTGCCAGTTCGTTTACCATCTTCAAAAAAATCTTCTCCCTCCTTGTTTACCAAGCCAAGTAAATTTCATCTTACAATCTCGTATATTCTCTAGTGCAGTGGTCACCATAAATGTCAGGGGAGGGATGGGGACTTCACGGTTGACATCAGAATTCTGGGGTAGGTGGGTTTGTATAGTTGGAGAATAAAACTCCTCACCTCCAAGAACGTGATTATTTTGTTTGTTTTCTCAGTGCAGTCTTTTTCTTTTCTTGCCCCACTATGAGGGAAGGGAACATTTAAATTATGGAATCAAAAAACGTTTCATTTATTTATTCTTGAATAGAGGCCTGGGACATCATTGTCGTTTCTGCTGGGCAGAAGCTAGGGGAACTTGGTCCCTCCTTTATGCTTGTTGCTGATAGAACGACCTTATCACTTACCCTCAGCAGCACTGGGTCACTGGTTTCTTTAGAGTTTTCATTCAGTTTAATATGGCATTATTATGTAACATAAGAACAAACTCAGCCGTAAATTAAACAGACCTCACAGGCAGCTTGTGCCTGTGATTTCTAGTTAGGGCTCCGGGGAGAGAGGCAGGAGATGCTATGGTGTGGAGGGTACCACTGCTGGCACTGGGGAGGGGACAAGGCATTCAGGCAGCCTGGCCATAGCAGTGGCCCTCTGTGGGGCAGGGGTGGGAAGTGGCACAGGCCAGGAAGAGGGAAGACTGGATGTAGAAGGGTAAAAGTCCCACAAGCATGGGTGGCTGGGCTCCTCCTTCTTGCAGTTAATCAGTGCCTGCCTTTGACACTTCTTACTCCAGTTGTGTAGGCTTCCCCAGGGGCTCACAGTTATACCAGATGATGGCAGTAGGAGTATGACACCTGCTACAGTTACATTATATGCAACTAGGTGGTTAACCCTTTTCCTTCCATGTCTTTTAGGCTCTAAATGCACTTGAATCCTTGACATCAAGTAAGCAGTATATTGAATACCAGGATCACATTTTGCAAGCCATGAAATTTATAAAGCATCCTGGCCATTGTCTCCAAGATGGGAAAGGCCTCCTGGCTCTTCTTGTTAACCGGCTCTATCCAGAAGTGCATTATTTGGACAACATACGATAGCAACAGCCTCTTGAAAAACCCATTGCTATTTATGTTTACATTTAACATTGATGTTACACAAGTAACTGCTAAGTTTCACTGCAGAGCTCAGTTTGGCTGATGAAGTAGTTAGTTGACTAGGACACAAGTCAGAGGCACTAGGTAATTCTTTTGGGCATGTGTATTTGTGTGTGTGTGTGTGTGTGTGTGTGTGTTTTCTTAGCTCTTAAAACTTTATGGGGACTTTTCAGGTTTTTGTCCTTCCAACAAGAGAAACTTACTAAGTACTTCTTGGGGACAGAACTACTCACAGTTGCTAAATACCCCAGTCATCTCACAGGACCTCAGGGTGGGGTTCTTTGTATGTCTCCACTTCTGTCTTCTCCTGGTTTATTTCAGTGTCAAGACTCCTGTGCCATATCTAACTACTTTTGAAGCCCATTTGTGTTCCTGCAAAGTAAAATGTGCTTTGAAAATTTCTGCATTTTTCAAATGTGGGGAAATACATCAACTTAAAAGTACTGTGTTATTTCAGGAGAGAGGTGAGAATTCTGAATTTGAGTGAGTCGTTGTCTAAAATGTAACCACTTGCTCCTGACTATAGTAGACAGCAGAGATGGTGACAAGTCCATCTCTGTCTGGCCACGTGTCCTCAGTGGAGAAGGAGCCATCTATCTTAATTGTGGTGGTACGCTGACAGTCTGTGATGAGCAGACTGGACGCAGATGAGTATTGTTTGGTCCTTGTGGGTGGAGAGTGCAGGCAGGGCTTCCTCTCTCGCGGTCAGTGTAGACAGACATACATTCCCTTTCACCCTGTCCCAGCCCATCTCCTCGTTCATGTCACTTACTTGTTTCCTGTGGATATGTGAGTTTGTAGCTCTTGATAGATACCAAGTTAGATATCTGAGGGTCCTACTGGAAAGCGAGAGACAGAGAGAGAGAGGGAGAGAAAGCAAGAGAGGGAGAAAGAGAGAGAGAGAGAGAAGAGGGAGAGAGCGGACTTGGTTCTGTTTCTCGTGTGTTTCTGCGCTCCCTTTTGGAACTCACATGACGCTAGCAACCCTGCTTAAACACTGGTCAGTGGAAACTGGGTCAGGTCAGGAGACTTCCCTGAAATTGGGCTTGTTTTCAGTTGCCACGTGCCTCCTGTTAACAGTTCCTTCACTCCCAGAGCCTGTCTGTGATGTTGCCTTATTCTGCTGCCATCTGTTTCCCTGAGGAGTTAGCAGTTTGACTTCTGTTGTCATGTTCATCATTCTGCTGGCTCTGATTTGATTTTGTTTGTCTAGCTTGCATAATGAGTCTTTTGTTTATGTGTTATCTACACCCCAAGGTATTTACCTAAATGTCTAAAGTCACTGAGAGTTTTTAGCCAGAGATAGAGCTGTATGAGGGCGGGCTGATAAATGTTGCCTCCTCTTAAATAGGAAATGAACTGGAAAAGATATTTTAATGAAATAAAGAAAGAAACATACCTACATTATTTATTTTCAAAGCTGCATAATTATTTTTCTACAAAATCACCACACACTCGAGTCCACTTCTGCAATCCTGACGAAGCTGATCACTTACAGTCACAGGCCTTCCCCTCCGTGGTTTGTCACTCAGATCCGCGTGCCCCAGTCCTCCGCCCAGCATCTTCCTGTGCTCACATCAGCACACGGATTACACCACAAGCGGCTCGCAGTCGTCTGTGAATTCCAATTGGAGGAACTTTTTCCACTGTTAAGAATTCAGTAACAGCACGCTGTGTGAACTGAACGTCTCAACACCCTTCCATTTTGTTGTGCATCTGTGTGTGCAAGGTCAAGGTGATGGAGGGGAGATACCATGTGACTGCACAAAACCAGTTACATCCAGTGTAACACCATGTATTTCAGTGGAGGCAAAATTTATCAGCCTGCCCTCTTCGGTTAAAGAGTGATCATCTTTTCAGACATCCTTTTGGAATGCTTCACTGAACATTTCGAAGTGTGTAGAGTTTCCTTCATTTTGAACTTCTGTAGTTGGACAGGACAAGTCTGCCTCACAGACATGGTCTGATCCGGATCGTCCCTGTTCAGCCTCCAAGCTTTGTGGGCCACACAGTGTCCGTCTCGGACAGGCACACCTCAGAGCTGCTCTTGTCTTTGCTTCTCTCCATTGGCAAAATCACTCATCGGCCCATGCTGTGGATAAGGAAATTGTAGAAGCTGTGGACAGTTTAAAGGCTGATTGAAAACCAAGATTTTATGACAGGACATCTTTTGTGTGCTGTTTTCTTTGAGGAGGATGTAATTATTGATATCCTAGAATGTGAAATTTTTGAGTGACAGTATGTATATTTTAAAGAAAATTATGATTACTCTGTTAATTTTTGAAGGTTTATAATATTTATAATGTATTTGATCTGTAAAAATAAAAGTAAAATCAGTCTTTGGTTGTAGCTGGTAAGAATCTGATTTTTAGGGGTATCACACTATCTTGTAAAGTTTTTCAGTTGTTGAAGTTGATGCAACTTTTTATGCCTGATGCCTATTTTATTTGACAGTGTAACTTGATTATCGGAGATGGCTGGTCAGAGTGCTTCCTCTTTAGCTCCCTCATGTGTAACAGCAGATGGATCACTTACCGCCTGGGTTCCTCTGAGAGGCTCTGGGCTAATAAGGTGCCTTAAAGATACAGATAGTTCAGAAGGTGGCACAGCCTCCTGGGAGTGACTAGGCCAGTGTGACCATTTCAGGAATGATGAGCCTTTGCTGGAAGAAATAGTTGACCTCCAGAGAGCACAGGCCACAGTCACCCGGGCTGCATGTAGACACATGGATCAAGCAAGGCCAAGGCCACCGCTGTGCTGAGCAGTGCTGGAGGTGAACTGGTGCCGACTTGTGCACATGTGGCCATCAGGGGCGACCAGCTCAATTCAAGATGTCTGTCTAGTGGCTTCCTGGTCTCGATGAAGAGTCCCTCCTCGGCTTCTGCACGCTCCTGTCCCGACTGCAGTGCACAGGGGACTTTCAGAGGCATGCTTGATCCCCAGCCACCTCCACCGTCTCCTGGCTTCACCACCTAACTCTGTAGTAAGTGAACGCTGCACAAAGCCAGGAGGTACAGACACTGAGCATGGGTGAGAGGGTCCTGCTGATGTGCCTGCTCAGCCTGGCAGGAGCCAGGACCCAGCCCTGCATGTTCCCAAAGCTTCTGGGACTCGTTTCAGTTTACTGACCAGTGTGTTGGTCCCACCACGTCTGTTTCCCCGAGGTTGTGCCCGAGTCTCAGTTATCTGAGCTAGGGGAAGTCCAGTCCAGAAAATGAACGCTGCCCCCCTCACAGCAGCCCAGCCTCACTTTAGCCAGTGCCAACCCTGTTGCTCCCAGTCAGTCACCAAAATCAGTGTGTCCAGATTGTTCAAGTTACAGTGTTCGTGCTCTTGCTTTCTTTTGAAGGTGATAGTTCTCCACTGGATTTTTAATCCTAAACTCAATGATTCCTTCTGGAGCAGGAAGCAGATGTCATGGTATCATGACTTTTAGTCAGCAGGGACCTTTAAGCTCACCTAATGCCACCTCTCAGCAGACACCCTCAGCCCTAACCCTCTAGCCTCTCCACCCTTCCCTGTGGCCCCTCGTGTGCAGCCCAGGTTACCATTGGCTGGCTCTGTTTGTAGTTCTGCGTCACATCCTGCAAACACTGGTCATGGTTCTGCTGCAGCAGGCCAGGCTGGGCCTGCTCTCCCCCTCCTGACAGGCCTCCAGACACTTGGGGACCTCACAGACCTCCAGACACTTGGGGACCTCATCACACCCCTGAGCCCACCCGCCCGGCCCTCCTCAATGTGCAGTTCCTTTAGTCCCCCCCACTCCCCTCCGACTTTATCTTATCTCATCTGATCTGGAAAGGTGGGTGGGCTTGAAAACTCAGCTGCACTGAGTGTCATTTCCATCCCAGGGCAGGGCCTGCCTTCAGTGCAGACTATCTTTTGGACAGTATCTTTTTATGTAGCAACATCTTGATTTAAAATTTAATTCTTAGGGGGCCGGGAAAGTATGTTGGGCTCTTGGTGCACCTGGGTGACTGGTGCCTTTTCCTCTTGGTACCCTTCCCCAGCAGTCTGGTGGGCAGCCGAGAGTAGGGGGGGGAAGCCTGTGGGTTGTCAAGAAGCCCCTGTGGGAATGAATGAACGGGCTCCTGTTTAGAGCGCTGCACCGAGGAAGGGAAGGCCATGGCTTTGCACCCTGTGCCACACTGGGAAGTCTTGTCTGGAAAACACCAGGTCTCCTAGGTCACTTCTCTCCATGACTGTGGTGCCCCAGGACACTGTGCTGATGAGCCTGTCACCCATGTGCCAACCCACTACAGAGCCTGAGTGCTCTGAGGTTCGGCTGAGGACGGGGCTCTGCTCCACCCAGACCTCTCAGTGAGAACGCCAGGCTCCAAGGCCAGCCCAGGGGGTCTGATGATGGTCAAGTGCAGACCCCTCTCCTCTGCCTCTAGAGCAGCTGCTGTATCTGGAGACCAAGCAGAAGGCTGCCTGTGCACTGTAAACAATTTGTCACAGGGAGTGCCAGAGGGAGACTGCTCCCCCTGGCCCATCACTGTGTCTGGAAACACTCCATCAGATGCATTCCATTCAGGAATGCTGCTGCTTCCATTTTCAGGAACTTCAAGTGCAACTACCACAGGGAGGAGTACCACTGGGGAAATAGAATGTGGGCTGTAAGACAGTGTTACTGGATTATTAATTTTCTCAAATGTGATAATGGCATTGAAGTTATGGGGGAGAATTCTCTTGTTCTCAGGAAACATGGGTATTTGGGGTTAAAGTACCATGATGTCTGCAGCTTACTTGCAAATGGTTCAGCCAAACACACGCACACACGCATGAAGCAATTATGACAAAATGTTAGTAAAGTTGAATGTAGGTTGTGCATACATGGGTCATCAGCTGGCTTTTTCAGCTGTGTGTATGTGTATTTGAACATGATCATAAGCACAAAGTTAGGGGCAAAAATCACCTGGAGAATTTGTTTACAATTCCACCCCCGCCCTCAGAGCTTCTGTCTCAGGGGGTCTAGGGGGTGCTCAGAATGGGGATCTGAGCAAGCTCCCCAGGTAGTCCTGATGCAGGCACCCTCAGAACCCACTGGGGAAATACTGCTGAGTGCTCCGGGTTCCAAGGTGGAAACCCAGCCCCAAGCACTGTGGGGCTGGAGCAGGTGCAATAGTTGGATGGGTGACAGTAGACATGCTAGACAGTATAGGGAGCCGGCCCCGTGCTCAGCCTGTTGGGTGCCTCCTGTGCTCATCGCTATGGGAGCAGCACTTGCCACCATGCAGGAGTGTCCTACTGCTGCATCCTCAGCTCTGGCATATCCTGCCGCTACCCCCATGCTCCAGAATCTTCAGTTGCTTAAACATCATGACCTTGGCCTTGGCTCAGACTGTCCCTTCTGCTTAGAATGCCCTTCTTTCCTCCATCACATCCTCTATTCTCCCCCTTGGCCAATGGGTAGTATCTCCATGTTCCCTCTTCTAGGAAACCTTCCCAAGATGGGTCAGTCACCCCTTTCATGTGCTTCTAAAGCACCCCTGGCATCCTGTTGTCCTTTCATCATTTTCCACTTACTGGTCTTACTGCAGAGTCTTCGGGGCTGTTCCCAAATGCTTCTGGCTTTCCTTCTGCCAGGTACAAAGTGGGGTTGCCCTGCCCAGCATCTTGAGGGTGAGTGAAGTGTGTAGCTATAATAGTTCTGGACAATGAACTGGTCACAAATGGGAGATCCTCTGGAGCTTTCTTTTTATCTCCAACCCAGCAATCCACAAACATCAGAGATAGTGGATTGCTGGATAAGTACACTGAGCAAAGCATCTCTGCCAATCTATGATGGGTATGTATCTTTGACGAGAATAAACACTTAACTGGTTTTCAGCCATTGAAATTTCAGCATTTGTTACCACAGCACCACCTAGCCCAGCCTAACTGATACACACGTCTTACTCATTTTTGTATCCGCAAACACTTGGCCCAACTCCTAGCACAAAACAGATACATAAGAGGTAATTCCTATCACTGTTGTTCTGGGTGTGAAACTGGCCTCAATGACCAGGCAGAGGTTCCAAGACACATCACCCTGTGTCCTTCACTACTTCTCTGGTGATATAGGACTCTCCCTGGAGGTGTCCAAAAGTATCACCATACAAGGAGGTGAAAATGCCGTCTCCTCCGACCTTTTAACAGCTCGGCAGGCTCCTGGATGGGTCCCCAGTTAACCATGAGCCACCATCGCCCAGTTGGCTTGGTAAACTCACTGGCTTGCTTATTAACTTGTAGAGATCCCTCAACATTCAGGCCATCTCCTGAGGAAAGCACCAGATAGGACTCAGGGGCTACTCAAGGTTATCATTCGAGCTTTTGGAAAAGTTCAGAAGGAAAGAAAGTCCATCCCCATTGCCTCTTCACTCTGCTATCTCTGTGGCCTTTTCTTCTTGCCAGCTTGCTGGGTCCCAGGCACACCTCCTCCCCACATCCCAGTCCCCAAACACTGCAGGAGCTGGAATGATCCCCAAGTTCACACTGAGGTGCAAATATGGAAGGCAGCACCCCATACAGTCAGCCCGGTAGGCAAATGGTGATCCTGCCAGTGTTTCGTCCTCTGCACGTCTTACGAGGATGCAGGTCGTTGTAGCGAGAGGTCAGAGGCACAGGGGCTTTATCCATGGGGACCCGCAGCCCAGACATCTGCTGAAGTTTCCCAGCCTTGAGGACAGTGGCTTCCAGATCCTTTGCAATGGTAAGTGTTGTGCTTCCTTCTCCCAGGGGTGGTCCCAGCTCAAGGCAGTGCAGAGCAGCAGATGAGCAGAGTGGTCAGCAGAGGGTGGGACTGTCACGGAGGACACCCCAGGGGCGGAAGCACCAGGTTCCTTTTCACCGCCAGTTTGATGTTCCTGGGACCACAGGTTTGCACAGCTGGGGGCCCCAAGCCCCCACCCCGTGTTTGTTCTTACACCCTCATTCTTAGCGAGGCCCGTGTGGGTACCACACTTGTCCAAGAACTCTCTGCACCCCAAGTTTGCAAGGAGAAGCCTGTATCACCCCTCACATCTGTAGATAGCTTTTTACTTCCTGAAGTCCCCTCATGTCCTCAGACCTTGATAATCCTACCAGCCAGGAGGGAAGGACATTACTGTCCATGTTCAACGGTGGACAGACTCTAACCCAGAGAGGTGGGGAAAGTGCCTTGGTTCACACAGCAGGTCAGTGACAGAGCCAAGAGGAAGCCAGGGCCTCAAGACCCTATGCCCAGTGTCCTGCCTGCTTTACTGTGGTGTTCTAGGTAAGAAAAGGCAAGAGGGGCTCTTCCGGAAGTCCCACACCGGCGTGGGACACACTCTTTTGAAATGCTGGCCCCATGGACATTGTATCACTGGGGCTCAGACAGGTGTTCATGTAGGAGACCACTGAGCTTCCGTGAGTGGGGTCCTGACCCCCCACCCGCAGGGCGTCACCTGGCTGGGGGCTGCCAAGGTGCGTGGGATCCAGGCAGGACTGTCTCAGCCGAGCCCCACGTTGGCTGCCTCTCCTCATAGTGCACACGTGGATGCTAGTGGTTGAGGGGCTCCTCATGGAGAACATGTGGCTGCCCGTGGGCCCTGGGGGCTCATCTGGCTCAAATTTTCATAGTTGGACTCCTGAGCCTGGGGCCTGTGGAGGAGAAAGTTGGACTGACCACCCAATAGAGAAGGCCACCCGACTGCCAAAACCAGAGTCCAGTCGGGCAGGAACAAGAGACCTAGATCCAACAGGGCCTAGAGACTAACGGAAGGTTGGAGGCAGGGGAGTGGCTGAACTCAGGGAGTGGGAAGGGGCCACTACGGGTGTCTGCATCCCAGATGGCAGGCAGTCTCTGTCTTCTCAAAGGGATCCTATCTGTGGCTTCAGAAACCACCTTGGTATCCTTGAGCTCCAGACCCAAATCCCCAGACCTGGATTCCTGAGCTGCAGCTGCTTTCCTGACTTTGGGACATCTGAATGGGCATCTCAAACCTAAACATCCACAGTGCTCGCATGATCCACTGACCCCTCTCTTCTCTCCTCAGCTTCATCTCAGTAAGTATACCCCGGGTTCTGGCTCCCAACCTGGGCATCCTGGCTCCCTCCTCACTCAGGTGCCTTCCCAGTCCCCTGGGCAGCCCCATCTGCCTGCCTCCCCTACTGCCACCTTCATCCAGGCAGCCATGACAGCCTCAGCCTTGGCCAACAGCCTCCTCACAAGTCTCCTGCTTCCCACTCTTGTTCGGATGGGGCCACTGTCTGCTCACAACCATTCAGTCTGCGGCTTCCCATCGCACTCAGAACAAATCCCGCAGCCTGCCAGCCTCCCTCACCCCCTTCTCATCTCCCCTGAGCCTTTCAGCTGGCCTTTTCCTCCTGGACCGTCCCCACCACACCCGCCGGACCCTCTGGACTCTGGCCTCAGTCTCTGCAATGCTGTGTCCTCCGAGAGGACGTCCTGATCTAAAGTCGCCACCGCCCAGTGGCCGCCTCCCTCCACAGCTCTATTGTAGAATCTAAGACCATCTTGTTTATGTGTTATTAAAACTCTCCACATTAAAATGTGAGTTCTCTGAGTTTGGGGACTTTGCTGCATCTTTAGCATCCAAAATATATGTGCCTGGTACACAGTTGGTACTAATATTTGAACAGACAACGTTCTGATTTAGGTGCCTTGCTGAGGTAGTGAATTCACAAAGAAAAGAACCATCGCACAGGTATTTGAGGATATGGGGGATAGGAGGCAGCTGAGAGGGGGCCTGGGCTGGCATGTGGCTTTTCTAGCCCTCGGGACACAGGTGGAGCAGAGTTATGGGAACTGAACCTGGGCTTGTCTGATGGGCCCTTCCTACCCATCTTCTTGTCCCCAAGCATCCCAGACAGACCGCCCAGGGCCTCTGAACTGGATTCTTCCTTGTTTGACACTGCCTTCCACTGCACAGACACAGAGGGGGGACATGGATGGGACAATCAACGACTTCCTGCCGGGTCCCTGGGCCCCTCACCTAAGCCCTCGGAACCTGTGATGGCATTTTTTGCAAAGCCTTCATCAGGGTGTCGGGGAGAATGCATGACTTGAGGTGGCTTTTGTGTGGCCTGTTCTAGAACACTGGGCACTGCAGGAGGAAGCAGAACCTTGAGGAAGCACATCTAGGTGCTGAGAGAAGACAGACACACAGAAAAATGACTCCTGAGCACCAGAACACCAGACAGGTGTGGGAGAGATGACAGAGTGAGGCCCAGAGACAGTAAATCCTGGGGGTGGGGTGGGGTTGTGGAGAGCAGGTCAACATGGCCTGGTCTGGCCCAAGACAGGCTTGGTGGCCTGAAGGAGGGGGGCTTTGGAAGGCTGCATGTAGGGCCTAGACCCTGGTCAAGGCTGGGACCCCAGCGTTGGCCCTTTGCTCCTTCTTTCTCCTCATGTCCCCAGCCCTGAGAACTCTGCACCCCTTGGCCAGGGACTAGGGCTGGGTGGGGTGGGGAGCTGTTGGGGTAGTTCGCTTACCGTGGTGGGTTGTCCTGAGTCACTGGGTGCTCTGTGTGATGGACAAGAGAGAGAGAGAGCATGAATCTCCACCAGGCTACAGTCCCAGCTGTCCACCCTAACCCACATTGCAGTCGTCAGAAAGGAACGTGCAACCAACAGCAAGCTAGAGGGTATGAAGGAGTGGCCTGGCCGATGACCGGGAGTTACCCAGAAGGGTAGAGTGAGGAGCAGTCCCACCATAAAGCCCACCTTTCTGTGGCTCTTCCATTCAAAATGCTTGTTGTGTACGAAGAACGAGCAAAACAGCTAGCTAGCTAAGTCAAGGCCCTCCCTGTGGTCTCCCACTCCCCCGCCCCAACACCCTTCCTCCGCCAGAACAGACCATGCTGATCTGCTCTCTTCACCCCATTCCCAGCCTTTACTGCCCAGGCCTCACAATGACAAAGATGGCAGCCCGGGCGACTGTGACAGGTTTGGGATTGCATCCCAAGAAGAGTGTGCTACTGACCTGGAGGGTCTGAGAGACTCTGGGAAGACCCCTCTCTGGGGTCCAATGAGAGTAGTGTGGGGTGAACGGCGGCTCTCTGGAGACATTCTGCTAGTTTACCCTTCCACACTTCACGTGCTGTGGCCCCTGCTGGGAATCCCACTGGCTCCTTGTTTTCTGAGTTCGTGCCTACTTAGAGTTTTTCATTTCGCTCTCCCCTTACTGGTATAAAGCCTTCCCTCCTGGACCCTGCCCACAGGCCCACCACAGTGAGGCATACGTACCCCGGGTTTCCTCAGTACCCCGGCTCTGGGCTGGCACTTACGCAGACTGCAATTACCTGCTGACTCCTCAGCCTCCCGAATTCCGGGGCAGGGAGCCACGGCTTATGCATGTCTGCATTTCTAGCGCCTACTCGGCATGTAGTAGATACTTGTAACTAGTGGAGTGGTGTCATTTGGGAGGGCCTCTGTGTGTGTGGTCACAGATCTGGGGGGACAGGCTCCAGAGCTACACTGACTGGGTCTCTAGCTCTGTGATTTTAGGCTCGAGGTAAGTTCCTTAACCTTGCTGGCCTCAGGGCTCAACGCCGGTTCCCACTTCCTGGGCTTGATGTAGGGCAATGACACATAGGCACAAAAATGATGTTTGGTTGTGCCATGCCAGGTGGTCGGTCAGATGGTCTTACCTAAAACGAGAGCCCCCTCCTCTCAGCCCCACCCTGGCCAGGGGCGCACCCACCTAGGCGGTGGCGGGCGGCGTGGGCGGCCAGCACGCTGAGCAGCAGCAGCGCCTTGAGGCCGAGCGCGCCAAGCAGGAGGGCGCTGGCCGAGGCCCCGGAGGCCCCGTGGAAACGGAACAGGTAGACGCTGGCCTCCGCGCGGCCCAGGCTGTTCGAGGCAGTGCACGTGTAGCGGCCGTCGTGGGCCAGCGCTGGCAGCTCGGCAGTCACCTGGTGGCCGTGATCCTGACCCGGGCCCGGCACAGGGGCCGAGCTGTTGCCCAGGACCGGGCCGGACCAGGCGAGGGCGGGCAGTGGCTCCCCTTCGGCGGTGCAGCGCGCGTGGAAGGCGTGGGCCGGGCCGGGCAGCACCGAGATATTGACGATCCGCGGGGCGGCTGCGGGCCGTGGCCCAAGGTGGGGAAGAGCGGGGTGAGGGGGAGGGGAGAAAGCAAACTGTAGTCAGAGGGCGCACGTGCCACCGGCAAGGACAAGCGGGACTCCTCCCTGTCCCCTTTGGTCGCCAACCAAGTTGAAGGAGGCAAGGTGTCATGGAAAGCAGGGAGTGGTATCTCAGGGGCCAGCCTGCCTGGGTTCCACTACAGGTGTGGCCTTGGCAAGCTATTCCGCTGTACTGTGCCTCAGTTTCTCCATGTGTAAAATGAGGCATCCCTTACCTTATACGGTTGGTGAGAAGATTAGACAAATTAACCCGTGTGGGGTGCTTTGACAATAACGGTCGTTATTGTCGTGGTAGTGCAGGGTAGGGTGTATGTAGCTGCTGGGCTGATGGCAAGGTCACCTCCCACAAGCAGACAACCTCACCGAGAGCTAAAGTTGAGACTGATTCACCGAATCCCTGGGCCTGTGTTAGCTGGGCGCCGACCCAGAGAGACAGCTTAAGGGCACGCGGGGAGTTGTCGGCAGGGCCAGACTCGCGGGACCCCTGGAGCCACCCAGAGCTCGGAATGAAGGCGTTTCGGAAGCTCTACAGGTAATTCCAGGGAGCAGCCCGGTTGAGAACCACCGCTCTAGGGACCAGGGAGCCCGGTTCCCACATCTTTATCCCTCAGGGCCTAGTAGTACTGGGCGCTGGATGGGCTCCCTGTGTCCCCTGAGGGCGGGCAGTCAGGGCACACAGTACTCACCCCATGGCAGCCCTTGTCATATGTAGGGTTCCCGTGCATTCGTTTATCTCTTCTCTGCCCTGCGAGTCACTGGGGACTTTCACCCTCGTCATTACAATGCCCATTCCCGGGCCCCCCTAGCCCTTCCTGGGGCCAGCATTCTGCGTGTCTGACAAGCTCGCAGGTGGCCCAGAACCACCACACCGGGTGACAGCGCTCCCCGCCCACCCACCCCTGCCCCGCTTGGAGGAAGGGGTGCGTGCTGCTCCCATTCGGGTCGGGCACGTGCCGGGGAACTGAGCAGCTCTCCGGGCCGCCGCGCTCACCGGTCACGCGGAGCCAGACGCCGTGGCGGCTCTCGTAGCGGTCGTGGATGTCGCCGGCGAACTCGACGCGGCAGAAGTAGCGGCCGCTGTCGGCCAGGGCGGGGCGCTCGACGCGCAGCGAGAGGTCGTTGCGGCGCGGGTTGCCCAGCAGGCGGAAGCGGCCGTGCAGGCTCAGCGCCGTCTGGCAGAGCTCGCTGCCCCGCGCCGCCGTGCAGCGGAACACCTGCGGGCCCGCGTAGGGCTCGCCCGCGCGCCAGATGGCCGTCAGCGGCCCGTCGTAGTGGCGGTGCGGGTGCGTGAAGGTGCAGGGCAGCACGGCCGCCTCCCCCGCCGTCGCGCTCACCTCCGCCGGCACCTGCATGGACCAGCGCTGCGTCGGGGCACCTGCAGGCAGGCAAGCGGGGCGCGTCAGCCTTCCCCACGCGGTGTCCCGGCCGGGGGGGAGGGGCGGGACTCTGGAGGGACCCCCGTGCGGCCTGTAAACCCCAGGACTCAAGAAGCACTTACCTGGGGGGATCTGGAAGCCCATCCTGTGACTCGAGAGTGGGACCACCCAAGACTCACCAGGTGCCTGGACCCTCCCCCACTTTCCTGGGGCTATCTGCCTCCCTCTGGGTGGTCCCACTTCACCTGCAGGCCCAGTGACCCCATCACCTGCCTTGTTGTAGCAAAGCCCTGGGATCCTGTGGTGACAGTACAGTCCCAAGACCTCCAAGAGGGTGAGAATAATAAAAGCACTTACTGTGCACCTCTGTGTTGAGCAAGTTTCTGGTAGTATCTCTTTTAGTTCTCCCAAATGATCCTAGAGGTAAACATAGTTTTCTCAGGGTTACATGTTAAGAAACTGAGGCACAGAGAAGTTGAGTAATAGCTTGAGATCGCACAGCTAGGATGAGGGAAAGCCGGCATTCCAACCCATGAGGGCCTGATTCCATAGCAGACACTCCAGTGCACTAAGGACATGGAGACCAACCTTCATTCAGAGAGAAACTGCAGCTCGTGAGAGGATGGTATGTTTTGAAGTTAATCTGTTTAGTTGGTGAATGAGATGCCTCTAGAATCCAGGTGAATCCAACTGGGCTTCCCAAGATGTTAGTGCCCAGACAGGGAGCTGCGAGGCTGTGGGCGTTACACTGCCTCCTTGCTCGGTTCCAGCACCTCTGGACTCAGCTCCCTCACCTCCTGTGTCGTGAGCCTCTGAAGTATGGTTGAACTGCGGTCTAGAACCTGCGCTCTGCCTCCCGCGCGAGGCCTCACTGCCTGTGTAGTTGAATATGTGCTGCTCTGAGGGGTGAGCCGGTGGGTGGGTGGGTGGGTGTCAGTGCTGGTCCTCCCAGGATCAGGCCAGGGATGGGCCCCCACCCCCGAGGAGGGAGGGCAGGCTCGCTGCCTAGTGCCCAGGTGCAGTTCATGAAAAGGATATTGAGAGGGAGTAATGTAGCAGTCTTTGTATTTACACTTTACATACTTCTTTCACATGCATCGTGTCACTTGACCTTGACAACATGCAGGGGAGAAAAGCAGGGCGGATACAGTTACAGATGAGAAAATGAAGGCCCAGAGTCACAGAAGCAGAAGTTGGGAGAAGCACAGCTTTTCCGACTCTTAAATCTAGTGCGCTCCAGGGTGGCCTGACTCATGCCCTGGGCAAGAGTTCTTGCAGCCCACAGCTGGCACACCATCCTCCAGGGAGCCCATCGCACCTATGAATAATCCACAGGTCAGGACATTGTTGCTACACAGAACTGATGTCAACCACCACATGACCACGACTGCATTTTGGAGCATGCGCCTACCTTCCCCATGATGGCCCTTCTGGTTTCCCATCATGGCTCTCCCTTTCAGTATCCTGGACACATTAAGTCTTCTCTTCCCTGGAGGGAGTCCCCGGCCTCCACCTGCCCCTCCCTATCCTCGGATGGGGGACAGACGGGCTGTGTGCACTCTGCCTCATCTACACCCTCACTTTGCAATCAAGTACAACCACAAGTTCTTTTTTCACATGATCTGCTTCTAAGCCAAGTGTCTCTTTTCTTCTGGACAAGTAGATTTATGCTTTTGAGCCCAAGGGAAGGACTTGACATTTATCCCTAGTAAAGGTATTGTTTGCTCCATCGTTAATAATCAAAAGGCCTAGTTCCAAATCTGCGTAACCCTTTTGGAAGGTTTTGCTGCTTCCGTCAGTACCCCCAGCTGCAGAAAGCACGTCCTTGCTCTTGAGGCTGGGCCCCTGCCTCAGTTTCCCTGCACTTAGCACCCTCTGTAACCTCAGCCTCATCTGACCTCCTGCGTCTCACAGGCATTCCAGATGCCCCAGGTATTGTTTGCTATTGTGCATTCATCAATTAGCAAACATTTATCAGACACGTTCCCACTCTAAACCAGAAACAGATGTGAGCAGGGGTTGCGAAGATCAACAGAGTAACTTTATCAGCCCGCTGGAGCTCCGGCTCAGGAAGGGAGACGGATCTGGGAACACATAATTACACTACCACCTGCCAGGTGCTCTAATGAGGGACACAATGTTCCCTTTGTCTGGACATGGTTCCTGGCCCATTTCACTCACCAGCTCCCTCCTCACCACCCCCAGGTGTCCTCTGAGTCTGCTTCCCTGGGGGTTCCTTGGGGGACATACCTCATCTTATTTCATATGTACAATATAACCCCAGGAGGGGTTGTCATCACCCCTCTTTTAGAGAAAGGGGAACTGGGGCTCAGGGAAGCCAAGGTTATTCGACCAACCAGAAGCAGAGCCAGGGCTTCACCCTCGGTGGCTCACATTCTTACCTTGTCCCTTACACTCTGTTGCTGGAGATCGACAGTCTAGTTTGGAATCATCCTGCAGTGTGATACAGATGGCAGGCCAGGGCCCCTCCCTCCCTGGGGGGATTTGCTGTAGGAGCTGAGAGGGCACACAGCAGCCCTTTCACCAAGTGTTACCATCTTGGCTTTTTGCAGAGTGTGGGGCGGGAATCTGTGCTTCCTGTTTACCTGCTGAACAGACTCCCTCTCACACAGAGACCTTTGAATGAGTCTCCCCCACCCCCCACAACCTCTTCAGGGGAATCAAGGTCGGTAGGAATTGTCCACATAATAAATAAATGCATTTGCTTTGGCAGGAATCCAAGCTCCCCGCATCCTGTGACATTTACCATTCCCTCTGGCAGACATGTCTCTCAGGACAGGGGAGGGATGACTTCTGAATTAGAATCACAGCCCCTTCTCATAGGGTCTCTAATCTCCTTGCCCAAGTCTGTCAACAGCAGGCCCACATTCTTCCTATTGTGCAAAATACCTCCTCTCAATGGGGGCCACAGGGCTTGGTGGAAAGTATTGCAGCTTTGGCACAGCTGCATCCTGGGGACAATCTCACTGTGGCCATTCTTTTCTCAGACCTGTACTGAGTACCCAGTGGGTGCCTGGCATTATTCTAGGCTCATTCACTTACTGGGAGAGGTTGGGACAAATTTCTTAATGTCCTAAGGCTCCTCTGTGGCTCCCAGGGGATGATAATACCTTCCTCACAGGGTTGAGGATCGAATGAAAGCATGTAAGCAGCTCCCTGACACTCAGCAGAGGCTCACTGCCTGTTAATCCCCTTCTCTCTGCAGAGAAAGTGGGGTGGAATCGTGGGGGGTGGGGGGTGCTGACCAGTGGGGGAGAAGTGCTCTGGGCACAAAACCCAAAGCGATGCTGCAGGCGGTTAAGTGTTGATACCCTGAGCTGGCACCGCCTGCAGCTCTTAATCCACCTGGCATCTAGTCATTTATTAATGTATTTATTCACTCAGTAGAATTGAGGATCTACTGTGTGCTCGATAGTGTGCAGGGAATTGGGGATACAATTACAGTGACAATGAGTGGCCCTCAGTATGTTTCCAGTCTGGCCAATGCTCAGCCACTGCTTGCATCTCATTTACATGTAATTCAAACAAGTTTGTTTGATTAGCTTCTTGGCTTAGGGAAATACCAAGTGAAAAGCTGGAGATTCTGTTTGTAGGGTCACGGAAAGCAGCCAGAAATGACAACTGACTGTCAGGGAGGAAGGGTTCAGTAAAAATAATGAAAAGACGGCTCAGGATGGAAATGATAAGAGTACAAGGAGACCATTCTAGAAGGAGTAAGAGCAGAGGGTCTTCAGGTATCATGTCGCCGCAGCAGCAGGCTGGTCTAACAGATGCTCGCAGCCATGACCCCAGTCACCTTGGAGAGCTTCATTGCCATGAGAGGCACAGCCCCCAGATGAGGGATCAGGGGTCTGTCTGGGGCTCCAGCCCTGGCTAGACTGACCCTGACTTTAGACAAGTCCTCACAGCTCCCTGGCCTCAGTGGGCTCATCCATAACATGATGTCTCTAGATTTACTAAGGTGACTTTCCAAAGTCTATTCCGAAAATGAGAGTTGGATAAAAACGACAAGGAAGTTTATAAAGCGTTTTAGAACTATGTCTATCTAAATTAAAAGGTTTTTAGGTACTTAGAAAAGTCATTGAATATCCAGGAAACTCAGCTACTGGGAAAGATGTGTCCGTGCCTTGATGGTCCCATGCACCCAGTGACCAAACTCCCCACGTTGCTCCCTCGTGGTGACCGGTACCAAGTGGGGAAGGGCAGGGGCTGCAGCGCTGGGCACCGGCCCCTGCATTGTCATCATCATGACTCATCTAAGGTGCAGTTGCCTCTCCCTGGACCTCTTATCCCAGAGCCACGTGCCCGCAGTGCTTGGTGGGAGACGGAAGCTTGTCTGCAAAGCCTGCACGGGCCGAGGCAGCATCTGGTGTTGGCAGCAGCTGAGCAGAGGTCTCACCAGTTCCTGGGGGAGGAGGAGAGCAGGCCTGTGCCTGGGAGCCTCACTGCAGCTCGTTTGCAGCGTGTGCTGTGCTACTTGCGCTGTGTTCACTGTGGAGAACACTGTTCAGCGGTTTCGTCACAGGATGTGGGTCGGTCGCTGTCTGAATCAGAGACAGAACGATCCAGAGGTGGTCGTGGTAGGACAACAGCCAGTGGGGGTTCCCTCACCGAAGGGCACTTTAACAGGAATTAGGACTGCTGGGTGGCCTTCATGTGACAGTTTTCTGGAGGAAAAAAGTGAATTTGGAGGGTGGTGAGGATGATGCCAGGTGGGCAGTCACCATGGGTCTCTGGAGGGATGGCCTGTGGCCCTCAGAGCTGGTCCCTCGAGGTCTGTTCTGCTGCCGCCACGATGGCTGATGTCACCAGTTGACAGCCAATCTAATGAGCCCAACTATGATAAGGGGGCTACCCTCCTGGGCAACAATGGGCATGTTTACTGTAGTGTTCTTGGGGAGTGACTCCAGTGGTGGCACCTAGGGGATCAGGAGGGGGCATTCTGGGGTCAGGGAAATTTCATCTTGACCCCCAAACTTCACCATTGTGTGGGTCGAGCTAGGGGACTTGCATTTCTTCCGATTCCCTCCTGCCCCTCAGTTTGCTCCTGGGAGTTCTTCTTTTTGTCCAGATGGGTTATCCATGGAGAAAAGACGAGAAGGGGTGGAATCCAGAGGGGCGAGGAGGGAGCGGAAACGAGAATTCCCTCCTTCCCTGTGAACCACATCTGGAGGGCTCTAGAAGAGAGGTGAGGTGCAGGGACATGTGAGTGCAGGGGAAGCTGATCCCCTCTGGCCTCAGGGTCATGCCTGCTTCTCCTTGGACCCCCGCCTCTCTGGGCGCTTGGTTGGGAAGCAGACGGTTTCATCTGAGCTGACAGAGATGCAGAGCCACGGGCTCACCCTGTCCTGGAGCCAGTGCTGCCTTCCGGCTCAGCCCACGCTCCCTTGGCCTCCTCATGGGACTCTGCTCCCCTGCAGCCCCCTCCTCCCTGGGTAGGACTTCTCAGTCCCAGCTACTGAGCCACCGGGAGCAGGTGTCCGGGCTCATTTCCCCTGGGGCCATGACGGCGGCCTGCCTCCTCTCTGACTTCCCCTGTGCCCGCATGCCCTGGGTGACTGCTGCAAGCTCTCTGGTCTTCTGTTTGTTGTTGTTGTTGTTTTCTGTAGCGGTTCAGAGCTTGTCAAGTAAATTCCTCTGAGCACAAGCTTTGCCCCGGGCTCACACCAGGGCACGGAGTGGCATGAAGGGCTGGCTGCCCTCAGAAGACTGCAGTTCCCGTCCAGGCTGTGACACCCCAGACAGTCACCTGACCTCCCTACAACAGGGACAAGTGTCCTCACCTGTCAGGGTTGTGGAGAAGGGTAAATGAGCCACGCGTCATGGCCTGGCACAGAAGTCCTCGAGGGTGACGGCTACTGTGATTGCTACACTCACGTATCAGAGATTTGTGGGCAGAGGGGGGACTCTTCTAAGGTCACTCGAGTGGTCAGAGCCCCCGGACCACTATTCGTCCCACCTGCCACGGTCCCGGGCACCTCAAGCTCTCTAAAAGCAGACTGAGACAGAGGCAGAGGGGAGACAAGGGACCGTGTATGGAGGCCCCAGGAGACCAGGGACTGCCAGAGCCCTGGGTGCTGGGGGTGGGTGCCACGGCTAAGAAGGAAGAGACGCAGAAAGTGGGGTGGGGGTGTCCTAGGGCAAATTCCTCCCACTCTGCCCTTGCCGAGGGCCTGCCCCGGCCCCGCGCTCAGAGGTACAGACAGGGACCTGACGGTGCCTGAGGACCCGTGTCAGCACCAGCACCCGGGGCTGGTGGGTAGCCCCTGGGGCTTCTACGTCACAGCCGAGCCCAGGCTCATCTGGGTACCTCTTGCCGGGTCCTTCTGCCCGACGGAGAGGCTGGCGGGTGAACGGCACTAGAGGGGTTTCAGAAAGTCGGGGGGCTGCTCAGCTTCGTTACAGAGGTCTGGGTTTTGGCAATGAAGCCACCAAAAGGAAAACAGTCTCTCCCACGACACGGCTCACACGTGGGGCTCAGCCTTCTGGGTAATTGTGACACACAGCTGGAGCGTTCGTGTGGTGAAGGGTTTGCTCTTGAACATGTGTCTGCTCGTGCTTCCTCTAACTGTTTTTGTCTTTAACTGATTCATAGCAACTGACCCTCAGCAGGAGGAAGAAAAGAAAAAAAAAAAACTAAAACAAAAACATCCCCCTACCTAGCTTCTCTGGAATCTATTGGACTTGAGCAGCACCTCACTGCCATCTATTGAACAACCACTGAGCGCCAGGAGCTGTGCTGGGGGCCTTTCACCCTTGACCTAAATTGTTCACACCAGCCCCGTGAGGTGGCAGGGAGCCCCCTTTGCAGAGGCCCAGAGAAGTTAGGCTCCCTGCCAAGGGTCACACAGCTCATAAAGAGCAGAGCCAGGATTCAAAGCCATGTGTGATGTCAACACTTGTGTCCTGAACTAATCTCGTGTCTGCCCCAGGTCTGGGCAGGGTCATCTCCTCCAGCCTCCACCCTCTACGTGGGACCCAACCCTAAAGCACCCCAGAAAGATGGCTGAGTTTGGTCAGCGTGGGAGAAGAAAGCACCTTCCTCATTAGCCTCCACCATAAGACTCTGTGCAGGGACAATAGCAGCGGTGGGGGTGTCCGCCTACGGCCACACACAGCTGGCTCAAACCTCCGCGGCACCCCGCACCGCTCACGGGACCTCGGCTTCCTCGTCGGTGAAAGGGGAATAGGGGAGCTCATTTCTCAGAGGTTCTGAGGCTCACCTGAGTTACTACCTGAAGGGCAGCCCTTAGTAAGAGCTACATGAGCAGCCCCTGTCCCTATCCAACCCGGACCAGGCAGCACGGGACAGCCAGGGGCTGTGCACGTGGAGGCTCAGTTCAGGAGCACCGTCACAGGAGGCACGTCTCGGGCTGGGGTCGAGGGAAGGCCTGAGGCCGGGCAGAGGGGCTCAGGGGATGGCCCCTGCCATTTATCCGGCTGCCTTCAACGGCACTGACCATCAGGACGAAGGCTGGAAAGGCAGGGTCCTGGGCTTTGCTGGCTGACACCGTGATTCCTCAGGTTTGGATTTAACAACTGCCCCCTCTCCTGGGATTCTGACGCAGGTGGTCGGTGACCACCCTTTGACACAGTGCTCCCAGGGAGGCTAAGTCACCGAGCCAGACGACCAACAACACTGTTACTTAATCCTGCCCCAGAGAGTTCCCACGCACCCCCAGGGGTCCTGCCCTATTCCCTGTGGAAATCATCCTACCCTTACCCCAAACCACCGTGCACTCTGGCCCCCTGTCCCCGGGTTTGTGCCACCCATCAAGACACAAAACACTTGGATGACAGCAGCACCCAAAGGCTGTTCGGAGCCTGGACTGGCCTCCCCATACTTTGCCCGTTACCTCCTGGATCCTTACAGAAATGCATGGAGCAGGTGGCCTTTCTGCAGATGGGGACACTGAAGCCCAGAGACATTGTGGGGGCGACTGCCTCAATCACTGGGAGCCCAAGGCAAACGCCAGACTTGAACTTCTGGCTTCTGTTACCACGGCCTCCCGAGTGCTGCTCTTCCTCCTCCACAGGCCTGGAGGGTCTGGGTTAACCCGGCTGCTCCAAGTTCAAGGACAGAAGACTGTACCTAGGGTTCTGCGAGCACCTCCTCCATTCCAAGTACGGAGTGGGACACTCACCCATGGAGAGGATGCACGCCAAGCAGGCCAGGAGTCCGGCGGCCCCTTCCATGCTGCGAGCGCCTGGCCAGCCCCCTCATTCAGCCAGGCCACCGGGGAGACCCCCGTCAGCAGGAGTGTGGGGGGAAGGAGGGCGGGAGGGGTGGGCCGTGTGCCCAGGTCTGCACTGCGGCGGGCTCTGCTGGCCCTGGAGGAACTGGGGAGCAGCCTGGAAGCCGGAGGGATGATTCGAGACCCGTGGGCTTTAGTCATGTGGAAAGCCAAGAGGGGAACCAGTGAGTGATTTTCCAGGACAGGAAACAGAAGCTGAGGAGAAGAGCAGGACCCCCTCCTGGGCCGCTGGCCCCCAGGACAAACTGCTTGCTGTGCCTGTGCTGCCGGCCCGCCCACCCTCCCTTTCTTTCCTCTTTTTCTCCCCCTTTCTGCAACACTTTCAGTGCACCCACGATGGCCTTTCTCTGCCTCTATCCAGTTCTTTTCTCCCCCTTTCCACCCCTGTCTGCAGGGGTTTGGACAAGAGGGTGAAAGAGAGCGAGGGGAGGAGCCTGGCCATGCAGTGACGCGCCCAAGTGCGGCCTTTGGAGGCCGCCAGTTCCTGCAGGGAAAAGACTCGCCCACAGAAGATTCACGCCCGTGGCCAGAGCCCCGCCCGGGCTGGGGGTCCTGGAACCGCACTCCCGGGCTCCGATGGTCCTAAGAACACCTTGTGAACGTGCAGATTCTGACCCAGTCCCCGGTGCTGCTGCTGCGGCCCCTGATCCCCACTTGCTGCCGTGAGAGCTAAGAATGCCCACCTCCACCTGGGGCCATTGGCAGCACGCTAGATGGAAGTCAGGGCCCTGGGGGAGGAGACCGGGGAGACTCCTGGAAGCTCACTGGGTGGACCTTGTGGGACTGGCACTCGGACTCCACGGGGACTAAAGGGTTGTTTGCTCTGCCTTCGGGACTGCATGGATTCGGACCGTCCGATGGTCAGACCCGTTTTCTGTTCAAGCCCCTTTGCTCCGCGCAGAGGTAACCTTAGCAACGCCACTCTTCCCAGCCAGGCTGCGGAGGGAACACTGCGGGCCATGCCCAGCGTGCCCCCTGCCCATTGCCAGCTCCTCCCTTTGACGCTCAGAGGTGGGCAAGCCAGCCCTGCAGCTCTCAGGAGACCCCGCCCTGCCTGGGACCTGCCCCCCAGGGAGGGTTCTCTCTGGTGGCCTGGCCACGCTGGAGAAGAGGAGGGTCAGACCCTGGGGTCCCAGAATCCTCACAGAAAAAGGAAGACTCTTCCATTCTTGGCTGGGGGACTCGCCCAGCTCCCAGCAGAGCAGGGTCCCAGCTCAGCTCCAACTGCCTGGACCTCCTTCCTCGGCACCTTGCGGGTGGGGCAGGACCCACTGCAGGGCACACACACACACATACACACACACCACCTTACACACACACACACACACACACCACCC